>BSBK01005451.1:0-442500 GCA_027943335.1 Chamaecyparis obtusa
ATCTAAGCATATAATTTATTTTGAATTCTGATTATGTTAAGTTTTTCAACTGTAATTTCTTTTGTGTATGTCTATTTTTTGTAAAAAACCAACATGCACTATTTTGGGCATAGATTTTGGCTCGCTCATCGAATTTTGCAATAAGTTACATTTTTAGAAACTAGACTCCATTCTACACACTTTAAAAAAAAAGAAAATTTAATTTTCAATTAGTTTTAAATGATTTTTAAGGGGAGCACACAGAAATTTCATGTTTTCAGGATGAGTGCACTTCGTAAATTCATAAAAAATTATACGTTCATAAAAAAATTACCAAAAAAATATGGGATAAACTACGTGGTGTTAGCTAACTTCTCACTGGAGCAATTAAAAAAATTTAAAAAAAAAGTTAACATTTTAGGGGGAGCACACTAGACGCTATGTTATGTTTTTGGACAAAAAACAGGACCACTTTTTGTGCTCCCCCTTTTTGAGGGCCTTAATATGCACCATTTTTAAAATAAGTTAGTAGTTTACGAACTAGATTCAGAGTATTACAACTCTTGTTTTTGTCACATCTCAAAATTTTGAGTCTAACTATCTTCAATTTTTTGTTGAAGTTCAAAGTTTGCTGATTTCAGGAAAAAAGTGGCAACTTATACCCCTTTTTGGTCCCCCATCTTTGTGCACTTACCCACATCATTGAAAATATTTAGTTAGTTTTCTTTGATGTTTTAAGGTTCATACTTGGAGAAGTTGTTAATGGTAATTAATGTTCAATTAAGTTGAGAATTGGTACATATGCATGGACTCATGCCACCCCTCCCCCCCCCCTCCCCCAACAAGTATAGTGTGTTCCCTTCATAGGATTCCATTGGAAAATAATAGAATAAAATTCATTTTCCTTTCTTAGGAAGTGCCCTCAATATCAACAGCACAACAATCTCATTTGAGCTCATGCACAAGAACTCTACACTTATATCTCCCCTTGGTCATTCGCAACGTAGGGTCTAGATATTTTTAGAAATTCATCTCCTCCTTCTAAAGGAAAAACCTTCATTACAATAGCTACTGATTAATTTACGAAGTGGGCAGAATTTGTTTGACTTAGATATATTAATGCTAAAACAATTTGTAGATTTCTTCTAAACAACAAGACTTCATGCTTTAGACTGCCTTTTGCCCTTGTATTCAATGATCCAGTACACCATTTAAGAACAAAGTGGTGAAGCAATTCTTGAATAAGTTTTGTATTCAACATCATTTTTCTACACCTTACTACCCTCTATCTAATGTCAATATGAAGCATCTAATGAGACATTTGAATAGATCCTCTTGGAAAATCGTAGATGGACCCATCGTTGCCCACTAAAGTGCAAAACCTTCAGCAACTCCTACATCTAAGGTCCGCCCCTCATCATCATTACTGATGTCAGGGTTCCTATGTGTAATCTCTCCAATAATATGTGGAAGCTAATCCCCCACATTGGCAGTGCTCCAATGAGAGCATACGTACATCAATGTTGCAGGTGACACCTATACCTACCAAAATTGGCAGATGACCTAATTTCAATAGTATGAAATAATAATGTGATCGTGGTAGCCTACCAGAAGCCTATCATGTTGCATCCTAGGGAGCTCAACTCTGTCAATACTCCATGTGGTCATCTCCTGGTATGGTTGCCACACTACATCATCGATCCGCAGCCAGTCCAAAATATATCTCCAAAATTGTAAATCCTTGAACCTCCACCGTCATACGAATGGGTAAGTGTGAGCTTGAAGCGCGTCCTCTATAACCTGTGATGCGTATGATGTGCTTGAAAGCCCATACCCGTAGAAGTGTGCAGGGTGTCAGGCCATGATACTAATGGCGGACTTATTAACCAAGTTCATGATAAAAAATGGGTCAGCATGCTCCGACCCAAAGTGTATACGATTTGTTGCTCCTCAATGTCTCTCATGTGGGGAATAAGGCCCGCGTGCAGTTGGGACACTCGATCGTATGTGATGACACGAAGCACCACCGTAGCAATCATAAACCTCCTGATCAAGGGCATCGCGAATAAATCAGCCCTGCTCAAGCCACCTTAGATAAATATGCCCTATCATGTCTCTAGGTTTGACTCTCTTGGGTCATCTATCCCTTCTCATTATAAGGAAATTAGGGCCCGTTGGACCACGGCATACGGAATGCTGGATATAGTCAATTCTGGAATATGTTGCAATTTTAGAATATACATATCCTCAAAATGATATCCGGAATATGTGTTCGATCCGTTTGGTTCACTTGGAAGATGACCGAGAAGATGTATTTTCCACGTTTGGGTGCCGCATTTTGGAATTGGAATATACACTAAATGAGAATTTGTTTTATTAATTTATTTATAACAATTTGTGATTTTTTCAAATGTTATGATGTTTTTCACATTTTGTTCGTGTTTTTGAATATTTATTTTATTTTTGCAATAAAATATTATTATAATATTTTATTTTGTTTTTGAATACTTATTTTATTTTATTTTATTTCATTTGTATGTGATTTTGAATATTTATAATATTTTGAAATAAAATTATGTTTATAAGTTTATAAAAATTTTAACATTTTGTATAACTTTGTTATAAATAAAAAAATTCCTATACAAATTTATAAAATTTGTAGACCCAAAATACACAAATTTATAAACAAGTCATTTATTTTATTATTTATTTTTTACAAAATGTTGCCAACCCAACTCAATAGGAGCACCAATAGGAAAGAGCTGGGTGGAGAAAACCTCCGGTCTAGCCCCACAAAGTCATGAGCTGATATAAAATTACAACTTGAATGAGGCATTCCTCATTTTACATAATGCAGATACAATGTTACAACTTGAATGAAGCATTCCTCATTTTACATAATGCAGATACAATGTTACAACTTGAATGAGGCATTCCTCATTTTACATAATGCAGATATAGTGTTACAACTTGAATGAGACATTCCTCATTTTACATAATGCAAATACAATGTTATAATTTAGTCTGATGAGTCTTTGACGCTCTGTCATGCCCGAACTCTTGTTTTTGTCTCTAGACACTGCATACATAGAACATACAACTACTTTGTGCTTTTGTTAGTACACCAATGAAGTACATTCAGTTGCTAACTTTTGTATGAGTTTTTAAAAAAAATCTTATTAATTATTATTACCTTCTATGACCTCCTTTGATTCTTACCCGAATGATCCACGCTTGTCAAGATCAAAACACGACCAATTAAATGAGTTTATACATGATATATCTCTGTTAACCTCAAAATTCCTCTACAAACCTAGGTTAGAATTCTAAAAAGCAATAACCACGAAAACAACGTTAAATCATGTGACTGATAGCAAATTGGGGCTCACCTAAGCCATAAACATGAAAAATTATTGTGAAAAAATATGTGGACCATATATATGCACACTTGGGGCAAAGAGGAGTTATGTCATATCCATATTAAAATATTTAGTTATAATATCAAAATACAAAACTGAATAATTCCTGAGCTCATCTCCGCATATTACAATATCAAAATACAAAATTGACTAATTCCTGAGCTCATCTCCGCATATTACAATATCAAAATACAAAATTGACTAATTCTTGAGCTCATCTACGCATATGGTCGCAAAAAAGATATGCAATTACAATACAGAGAAGGCATCGTAAAAATATAATTTCATTTGCCCTAGCTTGACAACTTTTGCACTCAAATCCTAGATTGTGGACGAGTGGAGATGGGCGAATGTCTGGATCGTGGATGACTGGAGATGGGTGGATAGATGTAGATGGGTTGTCATCGACCCACCTAAAGTATCCACAATCATGATGGCCCTATGATGCCCAATGTACATTAGTTTTTATAATATAATGAATAGTATTTACATTACAAACATTAAATATAATAAATAGTATTTACATTACAAACATTAAAGATATACACATTAGCAACCTTTTTTTCTGTTTGGACAACACCAAAATTGTTGTCTAGGGTTTTCCATTGTCCGTAAAATCTTCATCTGGCACTGCCCACCACCACATGGACATCTTGGCACATTGAGAAGAGCCATCAAACCGATATCAATAATGCACCTATATCAACAATCCCAAAATTAAACAAAATTCATTGAGAAAAACAAAAAGTTGCAAGGCTGAATCAACCATAATGAGTTATGACATATTGTAGTGTTGTCATGTTATATGTAATATTGTCATGTCAACAATGCATTATGACAAAAGAAGTGGGCAACACGGATCCTCCCAATAAAATGTATAATCAAAACTGTTTAGTTTCTATTTGAAAGTTAGTGGAACAATGAATAGTTTAAGGGCCTGATAATATTAGTTTTCAAGTGTATTTTAATGCTTGCAATACCTGACTATATCAACTTCTCTAGCAATCCTAATTGATTGATTGGCAATAATGTAAAGTGTTGCAATCCTTCAAGTCTCGCAAAGGGAGATGCTTCATGGTTTTATGTAGTTTGTTACAAGATGTAGCTATATTCAATATAACAATAATGTAAAGACAACATGATAATGTACACTCACTGTAAGGACAGTCACAAATAGACTGTCATACCATTGCAAACTTGAAAATAGAAAAGACGGGACTTGATGCATTATATACTATCTTTGACATCACTACTATTCTGCTGTGAAAAACAAGACCTAATGCATTATAGACTATCTTTGACCTTACTATTATTCATGTCTACGATCCGATAGAATGGTGAAAAATGGGACCTAATGCATTATAGACTATCTTTGACCTTACAATTATTATGTTGTGTTTGAACCTCTCTGAAGTTATATTACAGTAGAAAAAACTAAAGAGAAACCTCTCAAATGACTACTTTTGAGGTCATGTCTACAATCTGATAGAATGGTATGACAGTTTATAATGGCCATTTATCAGTGCATTATGCTGATAACCATTTAAGCAAATCACATCCCAGGCTTGACCGCACCAATCGCAACCTTCCACAGACAAAAAAACTCAATCACAAACAAAATAGGCACTTGGAGCTCTTCTTGTTAATGCCTTTTTGACAGTGTGGGACAAAATTCCCAAGCTAAATGCTCAACCCGTTTCGTCAGGGCCTTCCATTGCTTCCACTGTGGACAAAAAACCTTAATCATGGCAGATTGGGGGCAAATATTTGCTAGAGACTTTAGGAAAGACTAAAGTCCAAATTTATTTTGCAAAGGACCCTCTAAATGATGCTTGTGCCAACTTACATACAAAAATAATCAAGGGCAGAGAATACAAATTATTTATAACCTAATGTGTAAATGATCTTGAAACAGTTAACAAACGGTAATTACATACAAAAATAATAAAGGCACTTCAAGCATTGCCCGAAAAAGTGAAATGGTATCAAAAAGCAACATTTCACAAATGAGGTTATAAATGGTAGATTTCACAAACTGTTTAGCAACATTGATATTGTAACCGCAGATTTCACAATCTGTTTAGCAACATGGCAGATTTCACAAACTGTTTAGAAACATTAGTTAGTTTTGATTTGAAAAACAACAGATTAAATCCATAATTCTGATTGTTTTAATATGAAACATTAGTTTTGATTTTAAACACAAGACCTAATAAACATGAATCAACTAAAGTCCAAACTTCAGTATCATATATTGGATTCTCTCTCCTTCATCCATTGTCAAGAACAATGCGGTTGATTGCGGATCATGCATTAACTTTTCGTATGCTTCAAGCAAAGTAGAGTTGCTAAGGCCAGGGATTTATTTAAGTGCTTTATACAAATCCATTGCATCATTTTTCAAACTAGATATTTTATCCACTTTCAAAGGCTATCCAAGGCCTGTTGTAAGGCCTGCAGATAGATCTTTGATCACTTCACAAATTGAATCCAATGAACCTACCAATGTTCCCCTCTTCCTCTTTGGCCTCCTTAATGATGTTGAAGGGTTCTCTTTGCCACTTGCAGTAGATTGGTTTGATGTAGGTGTATCAATAGATTCGTTACCATCACTAGCCAAATCAGCAGCAGTCTCAAAACATGCATTATCCATACCATGATAACTGAAATCTTCATCATCAATGAAATCTTCCTCTGTCTCTTGAGCTATTGCAGCTACAGTGCCCTCAACTATGTCATTCCCAACAATATAGGATAATTCATTGTAGTATTGAAATGGTTTCCTCTTATACATTCTGGCATTTTTAAATTCCTTTCTCTGTATGATGGCATAACAATTGAATTCATTATTGGTCCTTCATTACTTAAAAAGATATATTCAACTTAAAAGGAGATTTGAAGACCATGTTACCTTCAACAACTCGTCCCAAACACTATCATCAGCATCCATAGTTTGGGTAGTCTCATTCCAGGCTAAGCTGCTTGTATTCCTCAAGTCTTTCATAACTCTATACCCTTGTTTCCAAGTTTTCAGCTTGTTCTTGAAGTTATCCTTCACTAGCTTCATTTTCAACTCATTATTGAACCTCCTTTCAATGGCTATCCAAGCCTCTTTCTTGAAACCCCCTTCAATTTTTTTTCCAAGCTGCACTTGCTCCTATAGCAAGTCTAGCAACTTGCGTTCCATCTCTTTTGTCCAGAAAACCTTCTTGCAAGAAGAAGTTGCCTGGATAACTTGAACGTCACCATCCATGTTTGTGTTTACATTCATAGACATACCTAATGCACACACAACATGATAATGTACAGTCACTGTAAGGATAGTCACAAATGAGGACAGTCACTCTAAAAACAACATGATAATGCACAGTCACTGTAAGGACAGTCACAAGTGAGGACATCTCACAGTGACTGTCCCTTGTGTAATTGCCACTTTAATGTATTGCTATTGAACCATATTAATGATTTTCTTCTTGAACAAATGAGGACAGTCACTGTAAAGACAACATGATAATGTACACTCACTATAAGGATAGTCACAAATGAGGACATCTTACAGTGAGTGTACATTATCATGTTGTCTTTACAATGATTGTCCTCATGTGTGACTATCCTTGTCACAAATGAGGACATCTCATAGTGACTGTCCCTTGTGTGATTGTCCTCATTTGTTCAAGAAGAAAAGCATTAATGTGGTTCAATAGCAATACATTCAAGTGGCAATTACACAAGGGACAGTCACTATGAGATGTCCTCATTTGTGACTGTCCTTGTTTACATCTGTAGACATACCTGATGCACACACAACATGAGCTGCCCACTTCTTTTGACAAGATCAATTGCAATGTAAACAGATGCAAAGAGGCATATACATAGATGTAAACATTAAATATAGCAACATTAAACATAACACGACAATATTAAATATAACATGACAACATTAAATATAGCAACATTAAACATAACATGACAATATTAAATATAACATGACAACATTAAATATAGCAACATTAAACATAACATGACAATATTAAATATAACATGACAACATTAAATATAAAATATAGCAACATTAAACATAACATGAGAATATTAAATATAATATGATAACATTAAATATAACAACATTGAATATAACATGACAACACTAAATATGGCATAACGACTTTTAATATATAGTATCAGTTTGTGAAATTTATGAAATCTGACATTAGTTTAAACACTTTCATAATAGTTATTCAACCGACTAAGATCAAGATCTATAGTCTTCCCACATCCTTCTTGCTATTTCACTTGAAAATTGCCCCAATCATCTCTTTCACGCTGGCTCAACCCATGTGTCTCAAGCACTGGTACATCTATCCCATCACGACTATCTTCCTCTTCAAATTCTACCTCAGATGGAAGGTCATCCTCTATCGTAATGAATTTGTGAAGTATGCAACATGCCAAAACAATATGTGTTTGTGTCTTGATTTGATAAGATGTCACATGCTTCAAGATAGGAAAACACTGCTTCAAAATCCCAAATGTACGCTCTATTACATTCCTAAGCAAGGAGTGTCGATGATTAAACAACTCTTTTGGGGTGTTTATTGGGTTTGCTCTTGAAAACTCCTTTAGGTGGTAGCATGTGCACCGATAAGGTGCAAGAAATCCTAGTACGTTTGGATATCCAGCATCGACCAAATAATATTTACCTAAACAAAACAAAATGTCATTGTCATAACGTTGTCTTATTTTTCGTATGCTTCAATAATATAATCATATTTTACAAACCTGGGGGAACTACCAATGGATCAGCTCTAGATAGAGCCGAAGCTAGAACACGACTATCTACAGCAAACCCTTCCCAACCAGCAAGGATGTATTGAAACTTATAATCAAATGAACACACTCCCATAACATTTTGTGACAAGTTGCCTTTTTTATCGCAATATTTAGCTTGCAGGTTGACATCGACAGTGACAAGTATATGGGATCCATCAATTGCTCCCACATAGTCCTGTAGTCAGATAAATCATAGGTCTAATGAACACGCAATAATAGGATTACAACTCTAAACAAAATTAAACCACTGGGAGATATACCTTGAAGAATGGATCAAAACGGGTCTTCCCACTGATTTCCCGAGGAGTGTTTGGACCAGGGGGTATAAAATAATCTGAATGGAGTGCTAAGATAGCCCTCAAGACCTTGTGGAAGTATCAGCTTACCGTCTCTCCAGAGTGCCCAAAGTTATGGGCAATCTTACGATTCCTCAGATTGTGGCCAAGAGTATGGAGGAACATGACTAATTGTTCTTCTAACGTGAGGAATTTTGTATCTCTGATGCTTCCTTTTTGCCTTAAAATATTAGCTAGTTTAAAGAAGGATCATCTAGTCATGCGTATTTGGTCAAAGCAATCCATCTCATTGGAGTTGATAACATACTTATAAAAAGGAATTGCATCTCTTGTGCGCTTACACATATTTTGACTACCTTCTTTTATACACTCCGCTATGGCCACGACAAGGGTGGCAAGAACAATTACAACAACAGGCAGGACTCTTCTCCTCCTCATGATCTCTCCTTCTATTTCAATATCATCTTCATCATCAATATCATCAATGAGATCCATTGAATTACCTAAAAATACCAACAAAATAATCATGAAACAACATAAGAAAACACCCAACTATAATGCATAAGAATAGAGTTACAGGTTGAGTATACAACATATGTAGACAAGAAAGTACCTTGTGTAATTTCACAAAATGAGAAGTTCTCACAGTGACTGTCCCTTGTGTAATTGCCACTTGAATGAGGACAGTCACTGTAAAGACAACATGATAATGTACACTCACTGTAAGGACAGTCACAAATGAGGACAGTCACTCTAAAGACAACATGATAATGTACAGTCACTGTAAGGACAATCACAAATGAGGACATCTCACAGTGACTGTCCCTTGTGTAATTGTCACTTTAATGTATTGCTATTGAACCACATTAATGCTTTTCTTCTTGAACAAATGAGGACAGTCACTGTAAAGAAAACATGATAATGTACACTCACTGTAAGTACAATCACAAATGAGGACATCTTACAGTGATTGTACATTATCATGTTATCTTTACAGTGACTGTCCTCATGTGTGACCGTCCTTGTCATAAATGAGGACATCTCACAGTGATTGTCCCTTGTGTAATTGTCGTCATTTGTTCAAGAAGAAAAACATTAATGTGGTTCAATAGCAATACATTCAAGTGGCAATTACACAAGGGACAGTCACTGTGAGATGTCCTCATTTGTGACTGTCCTTGTCACAAATGAGGACATCTCAAGTGACTGTCCCTTGTGTAATTGTCACTTGAATGTATTGCCTATTGGTATTGAACCATGCAAATGCTTTTCTTCTTGAACAAATGAGGACATTATCAAGAAGAAAAGCATTAATATGGTTCAATACCAATACATTCAAGTGGCAATTACACAATGGACAGTCACTGTGAGATGTCCTCATTTGTGAGATGTCCTCATATTTTTTTATTTGAGGCTCGAATTCCGATTTCCAAATGCCAATTTTGAAATGTCGTTGGGTCTGCGTGGGTTTTATAATTTTTGACATCTGCGTGACTACCTTGTTTTTGACATCCGCATGGGTATTATTTTTGACATCTCACAGTGATTGTCCCTTGTGTAATGGCCACTTGTGTATTGAACCATGCAAATGCTTTTCTTCTTGAACAAATGAGGACATTATCAAGAAGAAAAGCATTTGCATGGTTCAATACCAATATATTCAAGTGGCAATTACACAAGGGACAGTCACTGTGAGATGTCCTCATTTGTAATAGTATTTTAAGTACCAAACAACAAACTAGTAATCAGAAATATCTTGAAGAGATCAAGTAACAGTGTAATATATTTGAACCTTAAATTTCATGATGAATGAGTCTAATATATTTGTTTAGAATGAGTCTAATATATTAAATGCTAAATATGCCTGAGATAACCTTTCCCCATTGACTCCACTGGTAAAGAATCCTAACCTGTAAAGCCCCATCAGACCCAGAAAGCCTGAAGAAATGAACCTAAATGGAGAATTAAAGTCTCGAGCTAACCACTGGTAGGAGAGGAAATAGAGCCTCTTAGGGCCCTTAAGTTGGTCACCATTTGGTTTAAGGGTACACTGTGAAAGGCCAATTTCTCTGTCCTCCTGGCAACATGGAAAATTTGTATAGCCTGCATAAAATCAGTTTGTATTTCTAATTAAATAAATAGTTGTACCATAACAGTATCTGAAATGGTCTCAAGTTTTCATTGGGTAAAGAAGATGACCAAAGTAGATAAAGGGTGGAATACTTGAAAAATTGGACAGTCGCATTGGAAAATAAAATTTCTCCTATTAGGTATAGAGAAAATCGAGTTCAATATTGATTTTCATCAGATTTCGCATGGCATTGTTTGGAATGTCAAATGTATTCAGTCTAAAATGTGATTTTGATTTTAAATTTTGGGAACTCACGTAGAGCATGACATGAGTTTTCTAGTTTTGATTTAGACTTGGAAAGCATATCACAAATAGAATGAAAGCTCAAAATTAAAAGTTACCTTCGAGATTTAGCTAGTAATGACTATAAATATGCACAAAATGCTTCTGACCATTCTTTGATCAATCGTTATTTTCTTTATGGGTAAATGCTTGTTCTTGAAGTTATCCTTCGAGAGCAAAATTTAAATGCTAAATATACCTGAGATAACCTTTCCCAATTGATATGTCGTGGTCAGGATTCTTTACCGGTTGAAATCCTAAAACCCTAAGAAGAAGCAAGAGCAAAATTTAAATGCTAAATATGCCCGAGATAACCTTTCCCCATTGACTCCACTGGGAAAGAATCATGACCTGTAAAGCCCCATTAGACCCAGAAAGCTTGAAGAAATGAACCTAAATGGAGAACTGAAGTCTCGAGCTAACCACTGGTAGGAGAGGAAACAGAGCCTCTTAGTTGCATCCCAAAGCTTAAGCGGCAGGGCAAAAATCAATCAACCCCAGAAAGAATCTGGGTCATAGAAGTAGTACTAGGGGACAAAAAGATCTTATGAATACAAATGCAGATAAACGGATGAGGGAGTATATACATACAATAGATAAACAGATGCAGGAAGATGCATCTTCAAACCAGATGCAAGAAGATGCAACTTCGAACTAGATGCAGGAAGATGCAGCTTGAACCAGAAAGGGCTTCCAATAATCACGTGGATGTAATAATACCGTTGCGGATGTCAAAAACAAGGTAATAAAGCAAATGTCAAAAATCATAAACCCACGCGGACTCGATGACATTTCAAAATTGGCATTTGGAAACCGTAATGCGAGCCCAATATTCCAATTCCACCTTTTCAAGTGGAAGACGATATGCCCATTTTTTGGGTAAAATTGGAATATCAAAATTCCAATTCCATCCTTCGATGTTGCACACAAACAATGGAGACCGTATTCAAAAATTGATATTCCGGTATATCAGCCGATATGTCGTGGTCTAAGGTAGTGGAGAAGTTCAAGGTGTATCATTTTTTTTTTGGACAAATGTGGTATACTCTTTGGGGAGTAGGTAGTGAAAGGAAGTTAAGTCTGGAAACAATTTCATATATTACTCTTGGGAGGGGGATAATACAAAAACTTTATAGATCTTTGCAACAATTAACAAAAATAAACATAAATAGCATACATACTACAACACAATGAGTTACATGGGTTGGGAGCAAAAAATTTCTACTCTAAAAGTCACCCAATAAATTATTTAGAAATGAATAACATATTACAATATACTTGCAAATCAAGCTTCTCTCAAGAGTATCACCAACCAGAGATCTAGATGTAACTGAATAGCTATAAGACTCTTACACCTACCTTGCATCTCACACATCTAATATATAGGAGATACAATATATGAAATTGTGAAATGGTATTGCAAAACCATTGGTTAAAAACCACTTATAAAACAACACTCATCTTATCTCTGATGAAAGATGTCATATGATGTGTTAAAACATACACCAACATAAGTAACTCACTTTTATAACTCATTTATGTGTTAAACATGTTTCTACATCTCCTATGTCAAGAGACCTAACTTTCAAAAGTTATACTTTTGAACCATTTGTTTGATTGATGAATTGTTTGAAATGCCAAAAAGATCATGATGTGATGTATCACCATGTAACTTGTTATGCTAGTTATGGACATTTTTAGGCCATTTCAGAGCCTCTAAAGCCTTCAAAATTGAATTCATAAAATTTATTCTACAACTTTTTAAAAAAACATCTTCAAAACAAGACATAAGATTGCAACAAAATTTATTGGTATTTGCTTATCCAACCCATTCAAAACTTTTAGGAAAATTTAGGGAAAAAATATTCTCTAATGAAAACTTACTATAAATAGTTATTGTATATAAATGCAAGGTTGAGATGCATTTTCCTTACAATCTCCCACTTTTCAAACGCCTTGCAAGAGAAAAAGAAGTATCTATACCATAATTTAATTACTATGGGCCATTAGGCCCATAGACTTTGAACACTATCTGAACTTCTCTATGCTCACAGCCTTGGTTAAAAAATATGCAACATTCATCAAAGTCTCTACCTTAGACAACTTAACTCTGCCATCCTTGACCACATATTTGGAAAAATGATACTAAACATCAATGTGCTTGGTCCTAACATAGTCTCTCAAGCCAAATGGATTTTTTACAAGCATAAGTAGCTAACATATACTTAGCTTTAGTAGTGGACAAAGCAACCAAAGTGTATCGCTTACTCATCCAACTGATTGCACCAACAAATAATGTGAACACATAAGCACAATCTTATGTTATCAATATCACCTACCCAATACGAATCTGCATAATAATGAATATCAAGGTAAATTTTGTCTCATATAATATTACCATGATAACACAAAGAATAGTTTGAGGTACCCTCCAAATAACATGGGAACTCTTTTAACATCATCCCAATGAACTCAACCAAGTTTAGAAATGTATCTTTAAAAAACTCTCATTGTTTGGGCAATGTTTGGTCAAGTAAAACCCATAGCATACATCAAACTTCCAACTTCACTCTAGTGAGGTACTCTAGTCATTTATTCTATCAACAACTTTGTTCCAACTATAAAAGGAATGCATAATGGTCTACAATCCTAGATGTTGAACCTCTGTAAAATTTAAGTTCACATACTTACTCTGGCCTCTGCCATAGCTTTATGTTCACTCTATCTCTTCTAATTTACATCCTAAGGTTGAGACACAATTTTTATACAACTCATATAATCCAAGGGACATTGAATAAAGTAAACATCATCTCCCCTATCAGGACATGGAAAGAGGAGCTATTTGTGTCATATCTCTCCATAAGAACCATAAGCATAGTTACGTTGAATTGAATCTTTGGCGTGTCATAGACCCACCATATTTGAACACAGAGTAGCATTCCATGCTTAGCATATGTGATCTCATATATGCAACTTAGAAACAAAGATAAGTTGGCTAAATTAGTATGCTTGCAAACATCTAAAAAGTCTTACCAAAAAGGATCTCTTCCATGAAAATAGATCTAGATATTAAGCATAATTTAAATCTTTTCTACTATCTAGATGTTTGTGTGAACCTTAGACACCAATGCATCCAACAGACACCAAGGGGATCATTGGATGGCAATGTGCATGATAGATACTAGTGTATCGACTAGACACTTAAACAAAGCATATTTTCCTAACCTAAAAAATGTTCAAAATGAACACAAAATTGAATACTTTTTGGTGCACTTTGTCTAGTGGCTCACCATTCTCCATTGGAGATCATAGCTCCTCCATGCATGGTAGATGGAAATCTTGTCCATGACGCATATTTTTTTCTCTTTGTGACAAACTCAGCAAATACCCTCATCATGAATAGGCTTATTTTTGGAGTATATAGTCAATCTTTTGCCCATTTTTCAAATTATTTGTGGAAAACTTATTTTAAACTCTTGTACCTTCTATTTCCAACCTCTTACCTAGGGGAAAAAACATGAGGGTGCATATATCCACATTGTCAAAATTTTATGCCAATTCAATGAGTTTCTCTTATGCATTCTTTAGTCGTGGTAGCCTCTTCCAATTTTGGAAATTGACATGTTTTCAATTTTATGTACTGTGGATTTTACATATGATGTTGAAGTTTTTTATCAAGCTAGAACGTTGGGGACATCATTTGTATCCACTAGGTTAACCTGAACTTCCTCTATTGTATCCTTTTTAAGTAATTAATACACTTCGTGTAACTAATATTTTCACTTTTCAACTACTTTAGTATATTTGATTTACCTTCGCAATCAACCCTCTAAAGTTGGAAAAATTGTCACAAATAGCACCCTACAACAATTTTTACACTTGTGTATTACACTCGGTGCATTTATGAAAAACTTGAGTAGGATTTCATCATTCCAAATTCATAGGTAGCAAAGATAAAGCTTTATCAATATATGATTTGATTTTTGGAAGAATTTGGTCATATAGAATTGTGGTGTGCATGTGTTTGTATGGCACGCTAACATCCCAGTACCTTTTGAGATTCAAGAAAGAATATTTCTTTAAATGTTCACTTGGTGCGCACCATAGTGGCCAAAAGTGTTTGTAACAGATCCTTCCACCCATTCCAAGCAACAAAAATCTTTTCCTTACTCATCTTTTGGATTCTATGAGAATATCTTACAATCTTGTTCAACTTTTCTTTCTCTCCATTCTCTTTCTCTCTTACACAACAAAATCAATTTTCTCTCTCTTGGACACTCATAGCATCCAATTCTCCTCTCATTGCAAATCTATCATTTCTACTTTTTGAAAAGCAGAGTCGCAACTAGTGGCAATACTCTCTTGCATATCAGTTAATGATCTTGTCATGATAGGGCTTCTCCTCCACCTAGTTTGTTTCTATCACACTTCTATTGTACTTTGTCTTTAGGTCTTGTTTGACTATCTATGGAAGTGGGAACACCATAGCAATGTTTTGATTGAGGCAAACCCCTTTGCAACCCCCAACACTTCTCATGTATTTTTCATGTCTCTATGTGTGTAGAAAATTCTAGCAAACTAGGATCTTCTATTTGGAAAGTTTCTAGATCTTTCTATGGAGGCGACAATGTAGATGCGCAAATTTCCTTGCAATGCATTTTCATTTGAGGCTGAGAGGTAACCTATCTAGTATAATAATATAATGATTTTTAAATTTTTATTACTTTATCTGAGATATTTTGATTGTATTATATTTCTATATTATAAAGCAATTTTAGTTTTATGCTCTATTAAATTTAGCAAAAAATCAAGTTTTTAGCATTTCTTTCCTAATTCACTTGTGCATTTTAACATTGAGATACTCAAGCGTTATTTTCTCATTGAGACCTCATCATCTTGAGAGTGATGAATCCCTTCCATTACACATATTTATTGATTGGTGGTCAAAATTAATTATCGAAACTAGTTACTATATATAGGGGTCAAGCATCTTTGTTGTTATTGTCATTTTTGGCACCTAAATTCCCATCAAATTGTTTTTATACTTGAAATCAAATTTGGGATTGTTTGTTATTAATGAAAAATAGGTGTTGAAGGGACCCGAAACCCTTTACAAAAGGAAGACATAAGATGTACCATGACAGCCCATCAAAATAGAATAGAACAAGACCACAACATGGTTTTTAACAATAGGCTCCCACAACCTGAAACAAAAGTTTCTCAAAAAAGCTAGCAAGAAGCCCAAAAACAACAAACGAGACTAGAGAAAACTCTAGCCCAATCACCCACAATCAGGATCCATCAAGATTTACCTTTAGCACTACTCTTGTGGGAGCGAAGAGTCATATCAAAAGAGGGCATAGACATCTTAGATTTCTTTCCTTTCCTAGTAATCCATCCCTCTTCCACCTAAATAACCCTATCCTTCCAAACCAAGGAACTGATCGGTGGAGCACCAACATCCTGAGAAAGAGTATCAGTAGAGAAAATACACATGTTGAACTCCCTACATGTACAACATCGCCTAGAAAGCTACTAGATATAATAGCCATAGCACTATCTAAGGAAGTAGACACTAGGGACCCATTTTCATGCACAATCAAAGAAGCACTATCACTAGGAGAAGAGGATCAACCCTTAATCTCACTTGCATTTGGCGGGACAACAAGACCAACTACCACACTCACACTGGCAATAACCAAATCATCCTGAGAAGTGGCCACAAGACACATAGAATCTTGCAGAAACACCTATTAGATTTCTTCGCATTCGTATAATGCTAGTCCAAAGCACCATTCCACCATGAAGCTAGCATATTCTTTTTCTCTAAACCACAATGAGTAGTTGCATGACCAGTATTAAAACATCTTCTACATCTAAAGGGAACCCCCTCATAATCCAAAATTTGAACCCATTTACCCTTCAAAGAATTAATCACAATCTCAGTAGGTAGTCCTTTAGAGACATATGTTTCCACAAGAATTCAGGCAAATGTGAAATGAAAAATATCAGTTGAGTCAGCATCAATCATCAGAAAGTCACCAAGTGCATCTCCCACTTCCTCTAAAAGAGAATTAGCCAAAAAATGAAGGTGGATGAGGAAGCTGCACCCAAATCAGAATCTTATTAAAAGTTTCTGAAGAAGGGCAGAAATTAAAATGTCAAGGCTTAACCATCAACAAAAATTTATCCTCCCAGCTAAAAAATGATCTCACAAGATAATATTTATGTTCAGAGCATTCTCAAATTTAGCAATAAAAAAATCCCTAGCCATAGGATAAATATGAATTGTACCTGAAAGAAGGGGTTGTGAGACCTACCTGACAGTCATAGTTATACTACTTTTATTTACATACTTTTAGTACTTACTTCACAAATGTACTTGACTATTTGAGACACTTAGGAATTTAAGGATCTGTTGAATTCTATGATATATGTTTGGTGTCTAATTATGTAAGGGTACGCTCAAGATACTATATGTTGTGATTCACTTCAGATTATGATGATGTCATATATGATGAATTATAATGTTAGATTTTATTGCGATGAAAGTTGGTTTACGAAATTTATGATATGTTAGTTGATTCATTCACAAATATAGTTGTATACCATGCAACTTATTGATGATGTATTATGTTTATATAATGTCTATTTGGACCTACTGATGTGTGCAATGAGTGTGCAGGATAAGTTGATCGTGGATCTAAATGTAGGGACCCCGTATTGGAACCTATGTTTTATACTGTGCATTCCAAGGTCCTTTTTGTATAAAGAAATGTGGACCTCGTTGTATAGTCATTATCGTGAATGTGATTTGCATGTGTGTATTTAATTTAGTTAATGTATATGTGAATTAGCCATGTCATTTATTTTAATTAAATGTGCCAAATTTGGAAAATTATTGTATAAGTGTTGGCATGGTTCGTAGATTGTATTTGGTTGGGTCAAGGGTTGACTAGGGGTTAACCATAGTGTAGTATCAAGTTACCTTGGGTTGGGAAGTTTCTAGATAGTCAACCTTGACTTGAAATCCATGGGTAAACTTTAGGTGGAGTTTAGGAGGGTCATTTGTACTCTCATAGGTTAACTAGGGTGAGTTTTAGCTACCTAGGTTGGTACCATATGGGTTAGGGGTCATTTTTAGCCCATTAAGAGCCTTAAATCTCATTTATGACACTCCTAAAGTCATGATTTCAAAGTTGTGCTAATTTGAAGAGTTGTGAGGTTTTGGTTAACCTCTCTCTTCTTCCAAAATTTGATTTCAACTCCATTAATGGGAAGAAGGGAATGGAAGTTTCTTCCCCTCTTGTGATAGGTTCCTAGATTTTAGGAGTTTAGCCTATTTAAGGAAAGTCTTGGGAAGGGTTTGAGTGTTCACCCACTCTCTAGTTTTAGAGACCATTCACATAAGAAGGAGCTTGGGAAAGGGTTAGCTTGGAAGGACTTTCAACTTTTAGAATTTTAACCCTTGCATGGATTAAGGTAGGCTCTTGTGATTTTTTTTGTATTTCTTGCATATGTGTGAGCTTGGAGCTCCATTAATGGAGTCCCTGGCTTTTATGGTTCATGTTTGAAATTCAAGTTTTGAAAACTGTTATATTTTTTTTTATGTAAATTCAATTTGGGATGGGATTCTTCAAGGATTACTCACTCTAGGGAGGGTGGATGAACCTTGAAGGGGGTAGTAGGAAGAAGACCCAGGATTGTGTGGAGTCTCCCATGTGTGGAGGGATAAACATGGGGTTCCATGATACCCATGATGCCAAGTATGGCCTACGGGCACCTGGGGGGCATAAGGAGATCTAGATCACATCTTTTTGAAGATGGGCTTCCCAAGTCCATGTGTGGATTGAGAAATTTGTATTTATATTGTGGCTTCTCCTTCTGATAGTCCTCCTCTCCCCTATTTTTAGGAAGGTCTCTTGGAGACCTTCCTCTTGTTAAACCCTGTTGGGAAAATCCATTGAGTGTCTTCATGTTTTGATTGTTTCCTTCAAGGTTGGTATCTTTCTATTTGTATCTCATTCCATATTGGATCCCCTAGCTCGGGGGTGGCCTTGAAAAGGCCTAGGTTGGCAGGTGAACCTCTATGGTCAACCTCACATTTACAAGTACCCAGTTGGACACGGGACTTGACAGTTTTGTGGACTTTGTAAATTTCAGTCTGAAATTTGTTGTAAGGTTAAATTTCAAGCTTATGTTTCGGAATGGAATCAAGAAATTCCTTTGTAAATTAAACAATGTTTAAAGTTGAATATGAAAATCAGGGAATTTTGTTCAAACAGAATAAGTTACAATTTTAAATTTCTTATTTTCATCATGTTGTTCATTGGATATTATTGAGAACATAATTAATTTTTAGAAATTTTTATATTCTTGAATCAATTCTTTAATTTAAAAATTTGTTTAGTTAATATGGTAATTATGGAAATATTAATGTTAAACTTGGAATGGTTATATAGTCAATTGAATTGTAAAATTTATTAAATTATTATGTGTAGATTATGTGTGAAATTTTATTTCAATGAATAAATTTATACTTAGAAATTTTGTGGAAAATATTTTTGTACTTTGTTTATTTTTTGAAATATCTCAAAAAAATAAAATGCCCAAAATAAAAATGTAATTCCTATGTTATGTTAAGCTACATTTTTAGAATGGAATGATATATTTAAAATTTTAAAAAAATTAGTCTTAGTATCCTGTGTTTTAAATATTCAGGCAATTTGTATTCCACCAGTAATAAAAATAATTTTTTATAATATCTTATTAATAAAATATTTATATTATAAATCTAAAAAGCATATTTAATTTTTATTTTATTTTAAAAATATGGAGTCGATGGTTGATCAGTGTTTAAAATGTAGGCAATGTGGGTGTCACCATTACGAAATCCTGTCGAGAAATTACAGAATTCATCTGCAACGAAACAATTTGGAGGAAGTCCTGCCTCTACAAATTGATGATGTGTCGCTAGCCTCCATGTTTGTTTGTCATTCACAGAAGATTAGGGCTGCTATTTGGCATGTCATCGGAGAGGAACTTCTCTCGCCACATTCGAGGCATTTCATCTACCCAGCGCAGATAGTGGATATTTTTTTGGCCAATGCCATGGACCTTCTCCAGTCAGTGCACCTGTTGGAGACCCTAGCCATTAAAGTGGTTAATCCTAATTTTCTGCAAGAAAATTCTCTCAAGCGAGCTATACAAAGCTATGATTTATGGGGTGGTTTGGCTATGGTAGGTGGTCTATTCTCTCATCATGATTTACTCACCAATCACAACTACATGGTGGTCTATGACAGTATTAAACGCTCATTGGGGAAGTAGAATTCTAGGCACGCTAAACAAGCCCTATGCATCTCGGGTAGAAGACTGGGTTATGATATGGTGGAAAGAATTAAAGTTAGGGTCAATGATCTGTTGGATTTTCTTGAATTCCCAAATAATCCTCCACCACAGGATTGCAATATGTTGCATGCTTGGCCTCTTATTTGTGAACAACCGTCAAGGAATGTGGTTGTTGTTCTTGATCTTAATACTCAACTTGTAGACTCTGCTGGTAGGTTACATACTAATTTGCATCGGGATTCTGCTATTGGTCAGGGTGAATCATGTTCTTCTACTATGCACGCTAAGGACATGCCACAGGGTTGGCATTTGGATGCTTCCAGCTGGTCCCCTCGCCCTCAACTGGAAAAATCAAATTGGGGCTCTGTTGATATGATCGAATAAATGCACAGTAAAGTTATAAATTTTGTTACATATATTATATGGTTTTGCAACTCGGTGCTTTTGCCAACCAATGTAATTTTGGGGTCAACTTTGAAATCATGTATCAGGGAAAGTTGTATTCGATTTAGATTTTGGATCAGGGTTTTTTACCAACCTATGTAATTTTTTGAGGGCAGTTCTAAAATTATCTTGTATTAAACTTATGCCTCAAGAAATCTTGGGCAAAATTGTATATGGCAAGGATATTGGGTTTTCTTTCTGGTTCTTTCCTAATTGAGCCTTTGAACCAGTTTTTATAAATAATATACATAGTAGAAATACCACTTTTGCTTTAAATTTAAAAAAAAAAAATAAGTTAATGATTTAAAAGCGCAGTGCGCTTATATAAAAAAAAATTATATTAAATTTGGTTGGGGGTGGGCCAAAGCCCTAATCCCCAACCCCTGTAGAGGTGGGCAGTGGAGGCCGATGGCGTAGCCCCTCGTGCCACCATTGCATATGTAGTGGTGGCAGGAGTGTGCGCCCCCTACCCGTGCCCTCCCCCCACACCGCTTAGACTCCCCTCCGCTCATCTGTTAGCATCCCCAATTTCGCGCTCGGCCCTGCACGCATGCAAACACAATGCAGGGAAGAGTGGGGTTAGGTGGAATAAAGTAATACGGGGGTTTTCAACATATTTTAAATGTTTAGTGTTTTAAAAGAAAATTATTTTTATATAATGGTTTATTATAATTTATTTAAAGTTTCTTTTAAATGTTGGTATTATTCTTTTTTTATTATTAAATTTAGTTTGTATTAGTTTATTTTGGTTAATTATTAATATTAGTAGATTTGAATTATTTTAAAAAGGGTGGTTTTTATTAAAATTTAAATTGGTCATTTGGATAAGTGCATTTTGGATTTAAATAGGAAATATCTTTAGTTTTAGTTTGTTTATTTAATTAAATTTAAACTATAATTGTATATTTAAATAGATTTGTATAAATGAAGATTTGACATAAAGCAATATCTTTTCTACAATTGTTTTTAATTTAAAATTTAATTATGTCATTAAGTTAGATTAGTCTAAATGTAATTAAGGTCATTAATGATATGTTTTAATTTTTAAAAAATGATTAATTTGTACTTATGTTAAAGACTTGTCTAAATAAATTTTATTAATATAGTTAGATTTAATTTTAGATGGACGTCTTGTTGATAGGACGTTTTAACATCTCCTGGCTGTTGTACCACTAGTCATTTTAAACCTGGAGGTCACTTTTAGTGCACAGTTGACTCTTGGTCAACTTTAGTCAAACTTTAGGCAAGTGCTTCAATTTGCATGCACAGACCTCTCCCTTAGGATCTAAACCTTCGTTGACTTTAGAGAGCTACTTTTGTGCACAGTTGACTTTTGGTCAACTCTTGGACAAACTTGGGACAAGCACCTCGATTTGCATGCACAACTTCTTCCCAAATATGTTGTAAACCTTAGATGTTTTTAGAAAGCCACTTAATGCATAGTTGACTTTTTGGTCAACCTCATTCAAACCTTGGGTATCTCCTCGATTTGTGTGCATGAACCATACACTGATGTGATTTATCCTTAGTAGAACCTTGTAGGACATGTTCGAGCATAGTTGACTTTTGGGTCAACCCTTAGTCAAATACCACAGTTTGTGTGCCCAAGTACTTCTAGATATGTTTTGTTTCCTTGTAGCTTGTTTGCACATATTTGAGTGCATGGTTGACTTTTGGTCGACTCTAGTTGACTTTTAGTCAACTATCTCGATTTATGTGTCAGTTGAAGCTTGCAGTCTAGGGAACCCTATAGTATAGTTTGTAGTTGTTCGATCAAGTTTGACTTTTGGTCAAACTTGGTCAACCATCTATGATTTGACCCTTGGGGTGTTTTTAAACACTTCATTATTTTTAGTTATCCATTTTCTCTCTACACCATTTTGTGTGCACATAGATTCTTGTGCCAATTACTGTTTCTCTTCTTGGTTGCGTAAGTGTGTTTGTTTGTAGTTGGTTAGTAGGTTTTAGACAAAAAAATTATAATTGTGTTTTTCTCACTTTTTGGGCATGACATTTTGGTATTAGAGCATGATTTAGTTAACTTTGGGAACCTAACCCACTTTGTAGTTGCTAAACTTTTGTGTTGTTATGTGTGTAGGATGTCTCTACTCGTGGATGTGGACGTGGATGTAGGCGTATCTCATTATCTCAGGAAGAGGTACAACTAGAGGTAGAGGTTTGAGAAGAGGACCAGGGTCCACCTCCCGAACTATCTCTCAATGTGAATGCAAAATTACTTCAAGCCTTTTAGAACCTTGCAGGACTTATCCTTGATCGTATGCCTCCAGTTGTACCTCAAAATGTACAAGGGATGGAAGGACGTGGGTCCTCAACTAGGGAATGAAGTAGGAGTCCTCCTCCTAGATTCGTAGAGGTTCAAGCTGAGTCAAAAGTTGGTTCCATCAGGGGACCAGAGCCTCCACCCAGAGATGAGGTTCGCAGATATGAGAGATCACCTCTTGATGTAGGTGATCAGATTAAAGAGTTGATGCGACTTAAAATTGCACTATTTTTGGATTCTACGGATGGGACATAGGTTGAGTCTTGGCTTCTAAGCCTTGAGTATTGTTTTGGGTTGTGCTCTTATGAGAGCAACCTTAAAGCATGCTTTTTCATTCACCTTCTCAGAGGCGGAGCTTCAACATGGTGGAAACACGAGGAGTTCAAGGGTCATCTGGTTATAGACACCTTGACATGGGAAAATTTTCTCCAGATCTTTAAGGCCAGGCACCTCTCTGAGTAGTTTAGATAGTGTCACATAGACGAGTTTCATGACCTATAGCAGAGAGGACTTTCAGTGGCCCAGTATGAGGGCAAGTTCATTGATCTCCTTATGTCTAGTACATGAAGGACAAGAAGTTGCAGATGAATCGGTTCATCAAGGGATCGAACCCCTCTATTTCTAGCATGGTATGAATGGTACCACTAGGAGACTTATGATTTACTTGTGATAGAGCTTTGGTTGTGGAGGAGATCGTTAAAGGAACTTAGTACCACAATTCTACACCTTAGAATTTTGGCTATCAGAAGCCCCCTTGGAAAGGGAATCAGAGGAACAATTTAGGGAATTTCAAAGCCCTGTAGCCTTAGCAACAACAGTAGCAGCCTCAACAGAGCTACTCACTGAAACCACCTCAGGGAAAGCAGGGCTCAAAGCCCAAGTAGTTGAATTCTCAGGGTCCTAAGAAGGGACAAAAATCTTAGGCCCTTTATACACCCCCAACATAGACACAACAGCCCTATAAGGGGGGATATAGTGGGTCTACTCAAACAGGAGGATCTCAGCAGTCCATACCTTAGGGCATTTTGGTTCAAAATCAAGGACCATGATATACTTGTGGTGCCATGGGACACATATCTAGGGAATGTCCTCATAAGGGAATTCAACAGGCAGTGATATCTAAGCCTATAGTTGGGGACATGGGCCAGTCCCACAGAGTATTTGCAGTGGTTGACAATCCCTAGAAAGAGCATCAGGCCACAGTCATCGAGGCATCAAGTATGAGTGGAGGTAGTGTAGTTTCTATCCTTTTTTTATATTAGAGCTACTAACTCCTTTATTTCTCCATTGGTCGTGGAGTGTTTCGGGCTAGTGGCAAGTAGGCAAGATTTTAGGTGGGAGGTTGAGTTAGCTTCAGGAGCTAGAGTATTGGTTACCTCGATGGTTAGGGAGTACCTGATTCATATTGGTGGTTTGACCACCTTAGCAAACCTCAGAGTTACGCCTCTTGGATCTTACGGACTAGTTCTTGGCATGGATTGGCTATATGCTCACAAGGCCAAGATAGATTATCATAAGAAGTTGATCAAAATCTTGGATGATGATGGCAACGCTAAGTTGTGATATATGGAATCCAAAGGCATGTATCCCTTTGAATGATCTCCGCTATGCATCTTAAGTGAAGCATGTGGAAGGGATGTCAGATGTTTTCTATCACCATCAACAATAAGGAAGATGAGGCAGAACATAAAGCCTCACTGGATAACCATCCCATTCTGTAGGAATATGCCGATGTGTTTCCTTCAGAGCTACCTTGTATGCCTCCTCCAAGGGAAATGGACTTTCATATAGATCTTGTACCATGAGCAAAATTAGTTTCTAGAGCACCTTATAGGATGATCACTAATGAGCTTAACAAGCTCAAGTTACAGCTTGAGGAACTATTAGAGAAAGGGCAAATTCATCTTAGCGTTTCTCCTTGGGGTGCACCTATGATCTTTGTGAAGAAGAAGGATAGATCTCTTAGGTTGTGTGTGGATTACCAATAGTTGAACAAAGTAACCATCAAGAATCGGTATCCACTTCTTAGGATTGATGACCTGTTTGATCAGCTTCAGGGTGCCAGAGTGTTCTCTAAGATTTACCTTAAATCAGGTTATCACTAGTTGAGGATAGTGGATAGTGATATCCACAAGACCGCATTCTGCACTAGATATGGCCACTATAAGTTCACTGTGGTTCCATTCGGTCTTACAAATGCTCCACATGTATTCATGAGTCTTATGAATGGATTATTTTGTATGTTCCTTGACAAGTTTGTGGTGGTATTCCTTGACGATATCTTGATCTATTTGAAGGATGAGAAAGAGCATGAAGAGCACCTGAGACAAGTTTTGCAGTGCCTTAGAGATAATCAACTTTATGGTAGCTTGTCAAAATGTGCATTCTTCAAATCAGAGGTCAAGTATGTGGGCCATGTGATATCTAGTGATGGGATCTCAATAGATCCATCAGAGATTGAAGCCATTATGAATTATCTAGCACCTACCACAATGACTGAAGTGAGAAGTTTTATGGGTCTAGCCAGTTATTACAGATGGTTTGTTGAAGGTTTTTCTCGAGTGGCACACCCTATTACTTCTCTTCAGAGAAAGGGAAAGAAGTTTGAGTGGACTGAGAAGTACGATATAGCTTTTTAGGAGATCAAGAGAGAATCAACCAATGCACTCATTCTTGTTGTGCCATAACCTTTAGTAGAGTTTGTAGTTTGCACAGATGCTTCCCTAGATGGTTTAGGGGAAGTTCTTATGCAGGATGGGCAAGCTATAGCCTATAAGTCTAGAAAACTAAAGACTCATGAGCTCAACTATCCTACCCATGATCTCGACCTTGCAGTAGTGGTGCATGCCTTAGTGAGATGGTGACACTTCCTCTTAGGACATCAATTCAAACTTCATTCAGACCATCAAAGTCTACAATACATTTTCACATAGCTGAACCTTAATGCTAGGAAATGGAGATGGATGGAGTTCTTGAGTGAATATGATTTTGATGTTCACTATATCAAGGGGAAAGAGAATGTTTTCGCAAATGCTTTGAGTAGGAGATTGTTGGAATCATTTGTCATTGCACCAAAAGCTTGAACTGTCAATGGAGAATGTTGTCACAAATGCTTTGAGTAGGAGATTATTGGAATCATTTGTTGTTGCACCAAAAGCTTGAACTATCAATGCCCGATACAAATGTCAGATTTAACCCGATCCACAAGAGGCAGTTAAGCCATGTCACAAATCTCCAAGGAGGTGTTGACCACCAAGTCAACAATCTCCCCCTCAACATCGACTGAGCCTTCAGCACCCACTGAAGGGAGACTCGAACCCATGACCCAAGGCTCTGATATCAATTGTTGGAATCATTTGCCATTGCACCAAAAGCTTGAACTATCAATGCCCAATACAAATGTCAGATTTAACCTGATCCATGAGAGGCAATTAAGCCATGTCACAAATCTCCAAGGAGGTGCTGACCACCAAGTCAATAGAGATGGCATGAGCTTTCTTCTATGTCTACAAGCACATATTTGAGAGATCACATTCTTCATCACTTACATGATGATGAGTTCTATGTAGAAGTGAGTGAGTTGATTCAGTCTCAGAGACCCCTTGAAGGGAAGTATGTATATTATTCATGGAGTTAGATGGACTATTGCATCTTAGAGGACACATCTACATACCTTCTTCTGGAGTATTGCAAGAGTTTGTCATGCTAGAGGCCCATAGAGCCTCTTATGCAGTGCATCCTGGAGTGAAGAAGATGCATGCCAATTTGAGATAGTTATATCATTGGCCAGGCATGAGAATGCAGATTGATGAGTTGGTAGTTAGGTGCCTAGAATGCTAGAGGGTGAAGGAAGAACACCGAAATCCAGGTGGTCTACTTCAGCCCCATGAGATATAGTGTGGAAGTGGGACACCATATCTATGGACTTCATTGTTGGTCTTCCTATATCATCTTGTCGTCATGATGCCATCATGGTGATAGTTGAAAAGTTGACCAAGGTAGCCCATTTTTCACTAGTGCATACTACCTTTACTGCACCATCAGTGGCACAAGTGTTCTTGCGAGATATTGTCAGACTGCATGGTGTACCTTGAAAGATCATCTTGAATAGAGATTCTCTCTTCACTTCATCCTTTTGGAGAGAACCATAGGTAGCGATGGGCACTAGGCTCAACTTCAGTACGGTCTATCATATTGAGACAGATGGACAGATGGAAAGGGTCAATCAGGTGTTAGAAGACATGCTTCGCATGTATGTTATGAGATCACAGTACCCTCACCTCTTTGATGAACTCCAAGAGGACATTCATTCCTAGAGGGGTTGGATGTGAGACCTACATAATAGTCATAGTTATACTACTTTTATTTCCATACTTTCAGTACTTGCTTTACAGATGTACTTGACTATTTGAGACACTTATGTATTTAAGGATCTGAGGAATCCTCTATTATATGTTTAGTACCTGATTATGTAATCAGGATATGATCAAGATACTATATGTTTTGATTCACTTTAGATTATGATGATGTCATATATGATGAATTGTAGTGTTAGATGCTATTGCTATGAAAGTTGGTTTAGGAAACCTATGATATGTTAGTTGATTCATTCATAGACATAGTTTTATACCATGCAGTATTGATGATGTATTATGCTTATATCATGTCAATTTGGACCTACTGATGTGTGCAATGAGTGTGTAGGATAAGTTGACCATGGATATAAATGTGGGGACCCAGTATTGGAACCTATGTTTTATACCATGCATTCCAAGGTCCTCTTTGTATAAAGAAATGTGGACCTCGTTGTATAGTCATTATTTCATGAATATGATTTGCATGTGTGTATTTAATTTAGTTAATGTATATGTGAATTAGCCATGTCATTTGTTTTAATTAAATGTGACAAATTTGGCAAATTGTTGTATAAGTGTTGGCATGGTTAGTAGATTGTATTTGGTTGGGTAAAGGGTTGACTAGGGGTTAACCATAGTGTAGTATCAAGTTACCTTGGGTTGGAAAGTTTCTAGATAGTCAACCTTGACTTGAAATCCATGGGTAAACTTTAGGTGGAGTTTAGGAGGGTCATTTGGGCTCTCATGGGTTAGCTAGGGTGAGTTTTAGCTACCTAGGTTGGTACCCTAGGGGTTAGGGGTCATATTCAACCCATTAAGAGCCTTAAATCTCATTTATGACACCCCTGAAGTCATAATTTCAAAGTTCTACGAATTTGAAGAGTTGTGAGGTTTTGGTTAACCTCTTTCTTCTTCCCAAATTTGATTTCAACTCCATTAATGGGAAGGAAGGCAAGTGGGAAGAAGGAAATGGAAGGTTCTTCCCCTCTTGTGATAGGTTCCTAGATTTTAGGCATTTAGCATATTTAGGGTAAGTCTTGGGAAAGGTTTGAATGTTCACCCACTCTCTATTTTTAGAGACCATTCACATAAGGAGCTTGGGAAAGGGTTAGCTTGGAAGGACTTTCAACTTTCAGAATTTCAACCCTTGCTTAGATTTGATGAACTACAACTGATTGAATACCTGAATGACTTGAAGATCTATGATTAGAGATCATCGAGTTACTGAAATGATATGTAAGATAATTAAATCAATCATTATGTTGTCATTGATGTCAACTAGTTTTGACAATACTTATTATGTAAGTTACAAACATCTGAACATCTATAAAAAGAGAGAAAAGATGAAGAACTGAGATATCTACATGGAGAAAGATGGATATGACAGATGAGGATAAGGAATACTTTGGGTAACTTATTGATGAGTCTATGATCTCATATTGGTGACTTGATTATGTTGCATTAATCTATTATAAAGAAGGAAGTAAAATTGTACAAGATAATATGGTCAGTAAATGAAGACTTCAGTATACACTGAGCCAGTGTAGTGTATGTCGAACAATAGTATTAACCAAGCTTGTATTCACCGATGCATTTATTTGTTAACTAAGTATGCATGAAAGTATTAAATGCTTAGTTTAGCCAAAAAAATGATGAGCTGGAAATTGTTATGATTTCAAGATTGAGGATAAAGTTTGTTATGAGATCCACGACTAACAAAATTCAAAGAAGATCTAAAGGATGGAATTGAAATGTCTTATTGACACAACTGTCGAGGAAGGTGTATGAGGCAAAATCAATGAAGAAGAATACGTGGCAAAATCTAATGGTTGATATGAAACTGGTTTATCTGTCTATATAAGAGATATGAGTTTCTTTATTGAAACATGTAGGAGGAAGAAGACTACAGAGATATCATGTGAATACTATTCATGCATGTCTGATCAAACTGGTTAGTGAAAGAACCAAACTACAGAGTTAACTGAGCGTCAGAGAACTATTTACCGAGGGATAGTAAGTTGTTGAATATTGAAGAAATGAATTTGATTATTGATTAGAGGATTTGTATGGGCTTAGAATAGATCCGAACATCTACAAATTGAGTTGTATTGTAATCAAATCAACTACTATTTTAGTTTACCATTAATACAGAAAAATCTCCTAACCGAGTGGACTTAACCGTCTTATGTTATACCCCTATGTCGTTCAAAGAATGTACATTATTATCTTATTGACTCCATAGTGAATGTTGGTTGAAAGATAACTGTTAGTATTAAATCTTCTAACAAGGTCACACCTAACAGTGTGTTTGTAACCTTTACCAGGGTTGGCTCTTCACCGAGCTCACTTCAGAAGAGTAAAAATTATTTTGGGTTACTGGTCCCAGGTGGTTTTTCCCTTAGCAGGGTTTCCACATTAAAATATTGTGTTATATGTTTGTGTGATGATTGTTTTTCTTTCATACTTTAAATACTGCATAATTGATTGGTCAGTAATCATAGTGAGTTAATTAACTAGTAATTGGTAAAAGGCACAGACAGTTTAATAGTTTACATTACTAAGTTGTAGAATTTATTGAAATTGTTTTGAGAGGTACATCTTTGTATTTGGTACTATAGGATAATTGATCTAACTGATTCACCCCCCTCTCAGTAATTCTAACAATTGGTATCAGAGCATTGGTTGCTTGGAAAGGAGTTTTAAGGACTTCAGTAGAAAGATTACAAGATGTATAAGAGGGAAGTGTCGAAGCTGAAGAAGGACAACTTTACTATATGGAAAAGTCGGATGAGACTTCACATATCTAGAATTGGTGACTCTATTATAACCTTACTGGACAATGGCTACATACAACCACCGACTGGACCTTTAACTCTTGATCAGTTAAGAGATTGACATGAACACAACATTACTATGATAGAGATTGTTGTTGCTCTATCTGATGTTAAATTTGAGGATGTCAAGATTTGCACTATTGCAAAGCAAATGTGGGATAAAATTGCTCTAGTCTATGGTGGTGATGCAAATGTGAAGAGAGCCAGAGCTGAAAGCTTAAGAGGCAAATTTGATGATATGAAAATGAAGGAAGGAGAAAACATTACACAATATACAAACTAAATCAAAGAGGTAGTCAATGCTATCCGAGGAGCTGGTGGTGTCATTGATGAAGATACAGTGGTAAGATTCTAAGAACCTTTTTGCCTACATATGCAATCATAATATATTCTATACATTAAATGAGGTCTGCACCTGGTAGCACTCTTACTCTTGATAGTCTAATTGGTAAGTTAACAACCTTTGAGTTGAACAAGTTTGATAATAGTGTTGTACCATCTGTTGAGTCTATTTTTATGTCTTCTCTGAAGATCGGTAAATCTAGCAGTAGACATAATATAAGGAATGATAGTGATAGTAATACCGATGGCAAGCTTGATGAACTTGAAGCTCTTATAGCCCGGAGACTGCCTAAAGGTAAAGGTAGATATAAGGGAAAGTTACCTTTAGCTTGTTTTAATTGTAAAGAAGTTGGCCATATTGTTGCTAGATGTCCCAACAGGAAAGAGGAAGATAAGGAAAAAGACTGATTTGGTGATGGAAGCTATGAAAGAAGAAACAACAGAAGTTACCGACACTACAATAGAAATAACCGAGATCACAAAGATAAGGGCAAAAAGGCATGTTACTTGGTTGAAGATGAGGACACTGACACTGACACAAATGATGACATTGAGGTGGTGTTTGTTGCAATGAAAGATGATTCAGAGGAAGAGGAAAGGTATGTAGAAACAACACTCATTTCTAAAGTTGGTAAAAATGATACTTGGATCATTGATAGTGGTTGTACACATCACATGACTGGTGATGAGTATAAGTTTTCTCATCTTGAGAATTATAATGGAGGATCAGTAAAAATGGGTAATGGCACACCTTGCATGGTTAAAGGAAAAGGATCTTTATTGATAAATGATAAAATCAGATTTGATAATGCTTATTGGGTAAAATGATTGAATTACAATTTGCTAAGTGTAGCACAACTTAACAACTCAAGTCATCGAGTAGCATTTGAAAGCAAGAATGTGAGAATCTATAATGAAAGTGGAAAGCTTGTCGGAATAGGAGGACAATCAAAAGGTAACTTAATTTATCTTGACAATGCTGAGACTTCTTTCTTACTGGTGAAAAATGAAAATGCATGGTTATGACATAAAAGGTTATGTCATGTAAATTTTGATAACATGATTAAGATCAATAGAAAAAGAAAAGTTAGAGGACTGCCTAGCCTAACTAAACCTGATCATGTTATGTGTCATCAATGTCAGAAAGGAAAGATGACAAAATCTAGTTTTAAAAGTAAAGACTATTCAACAAAAAAAATCTTGGAGTTAGTTCACACTGATCTATGTGGTCCCATGATAAATCAAAGCTACTATGGTGATAGATACTTTAATTTGTTTGTTGATGATTATACTGGATTGATGACTGTCATATTTTTAAAAGAGAAATCTGAGGCTTTTAAAATGTTTAAATGGTACAAGGCTAAAGTAGAAAAAGAAACTGGAAAAGAATTGAAATGCTTGAGGTCTGACAGAGGTGGCGAGTTTATTTCTGATGAATTCACTAACTATTGTAATGAGCATGGCATCAAAAGATAGGTTTCTACACCTAGGACACTGCAACAGAATGAGATTGCTGAAAGGAGAAATAGATCTATTGTTGATTATGCAAAAACACTAATGATAGAGAAAAATATTGCATAGATATATTGGAGAGAAGCAGTTAGCACAACTATATATGTCCTGAATTGAGTTCAACTAAAGAAAGACACAAACAAGACACCCTATGATTTATGGTTTGGATACACACCGAGTGTAAGTTACTTCATAATTTTTGGTAGCAAATGTTTTATTCTAAAAGATGATAGGAATGAGAAATTTGAATCTAAAGGTGATGAGGGAATATTCTTTAGATATTCTACTAAAAGTAAAGCTTACAAGTGTTTGAATAAGGTTACTAATAAGATGATTGAAAGTGCTAATGTTAGAGTTGATGAGTTTGCTGACAAGAATGATGAAGAAAGCATTAAAGAGCCGAAAGACTATGGTAGGTTCACTTATGTTGAAGATCCAGAGTATCTACCGAAGTCACAGGCTAAGTCTATCGATCATTAGGAAAATGCTATCGACAATCAACAAATGGACACCGAGAATCAAGAAGAAGCTACCGAGCAAGAAAATGTACCTGAATAAAATGATGAACAAAGAAGAGATCAAGTGCTAGCAAGATTTGTTAGAAGACATCATCCTAAGAACCAAATCATTGGAGATAAGCAAGATGGCATGTTGACAAGATGTAAGTTGAGACAAAACACATCCTTAGTTTGTGAGTTTGAACCTAAGAATGTTAAGGTTGCACTTGAAAATGAGGAATGGATAAATGCTACGAATGAAGAGATTGAACAAATTGAGAAAAATAAGACATGGACATTAGTACCTAGACTGCAATATAAAAATGTTATTGGTACTAAGTGGATTTTCAAAAATAAAATGAATGAAAATGGAGAGGTTACAAGGAATAAGGCAAGACTTGTTTGCAAAGGATATGCACAAGAAGAAGGTATTGATTATGGTGAAACTTTTGCACTTGTTGCTAGACTAGAAGGAGTCCGCATGTTACTTGCATATGTTGCACATAAGAAATTTAAGGTATATCAAATGGATGTTAAGTTAGCTTTTCTGAATGGAATACTAGAAGAGGAGGTCTACATAGAACAACCATAAGGATTTGTTGATCTGAATCAGAAAGACATGGTATGTAGACTGCACAAAGCTTTATATGGATTAAAGCAGGCACCAAGAGTGTGGTATGAAAGGTTACATACTTATCTTTTAAGTATTGTTTTTGTAAGAACTAGTGAAAACAACAATTTGTACATGAAAGAAGGATCTGATGATAGTATTTTGATTTTTGAAATATTTGTTGATGATATAATCTTTGGAGGAAAAGATCATATTTGTAAATCTTTTGCTAATGAGATGAGAAAGGAATTTGAAATGTCAATGTTTGGAGAGATTAAATTCTTTCTATGCTTATAGGTTATTCAACAGAATGATGGAATTTTCATCACACAATCAAAGTACATTAAGGAAGTATTGAGAACATTTGGCATGGAAGATGCTAACCTAGTAGGAACATCGATGGTTACAGGCTTCAAACTGACAAAAGATGATGAATCTACATAGGTAAATCAAACATTGTACTGATCTATGATTGGTAAACTGATGTATGTAGTACACAGTATACCTGATATTACACATGCAGTGGGAATTGTGGCTAGATTTTCTGCCAATCCAAAGGATTCACATATGGTTGTAGTGAAAAGAATCTTGAGATACTTAAAGAAAACAAAGGATTATGGTTTATGGTATCCTAAGGAAGGCAAATTTGAACTAAGAGTTTACATTGACGCAGATTGGGCTAGAAATATAGATGACAGAAAGAGCACAAACGAAGGAGCATTTTTCTTTGGTGAAAGACTTGCAGCTTGGACAAGTAAGAAACAACCTTGTATTTCTTAGTCTACTGCTGAAGTAGAGTATGTTGCTGTTGCTACAAACTGTTCAAACATTGCTTATATCAAACAAGTATTGGAAGGGATGAATGAGGTAATCATTGAGCCAATGATTATATATTGTGACAACACTAGTGCTATAAATATTTCTAAGAATCCTGTAATACATTCAAATACAAAGCATATATCAATTAAGTACCATTACTTAAGAGAACAAGTCCAGGAGAAGCAATTCAAATTGGAATATGTTACATCAAAGGAATGACTTGTTGATATTTTTACCAAGCCTCGACTGAAGGACACTTTTGAATACTCAAGGACTAGACTTGGGGTTCGTCCCCTGTCTATCGATCACTAATGTGATCTGGAGGTTGCATCAACCTATTCTTATCAGAAGATCATTCGTGTTGGTGCAACATAGCTCACACTTTGGATTATGTCTAAGGTTGTGAAATATTTGAGGAGCTAGAACATAGAATTTGCATATTAGTATACAAAGATACATTGTCTACACCAAACAACAGAGAGTTACTTGGCTATTGCAGAGCTATATGTTTTATGTTTTTCTTTGGCATTGTTGTCAAAGGGAGAGATAAACAATATGAGAGCTAATCTGAGAAAGTCATAAATTCAGGGAGAGACTTGAATATTTGTTGTTGAGAATAGAAGGAATCTGAGAGCTGAAAAGATCAAATCCGCATAGGAGAGTCTGCACTTGTAATGATGTTATGTAACATAGTGATTAAACATATTAAATATCAAGCTAGGGAGAGCTTATCGAGCTACAACATTTACTTGCATAGTTGTCGAATACATGTTTGGTATGTGTATGGAATATTTCATATTGCTTGTGTTGCCATCAATGCCAAAGGGAGAGATTGATGAACTACAACTTATTGAATACCTAAATGACTTGAAGATCTGTGATTAGAGATCACTGAGCTACTGAAATGATATGTAAGATAATTAAATCAGTCATTATGTTGTCATTGATGTCAACTAGTTTTGACAGTACTTATTATGTAAGTTACAAACATATGAACATCTGTAAAAAGAGAGAAAAGATGAAGAACTGAGATATCTACATGGAGAAAGATGGATATGACAGATGAGGATAAGGAATACTTTGGGTAAATTATTGATGAGTCTATGATCTCATATTGTTGACTTGATTATGTTGCATTAATGTGCACGAGTTTGGATCTCCCAATTCTAATGCTTGATCATCAAGAAATGTCCCATTTCGTCTAGTGAAAAATTTAAAAATCCCATTTCCTCTACTGAATCACAGAGTGCAAAAGCCACATTATCTTTCATGTCAAGGCCTTGGTGGCTAATAAACGCATCAAATAATTTTTTTATTTAGTGAATGTTTCCTTTTCATAATCATGATAAGAACTTTTGTGTAGTGACGAGGAAGACACCATGAGCTGAAGTACCAAAGATGGATAGATACTCTCACTTTTAATGGAATCTGGATTGGATAAAACTTCATAATGTGTGAAAGTCTTGAAGCAGAATTGATGTGATTGTAGTGTGACTGACATTGTGCTTCCATCAATTGTATTGTGATGAACACTAATGGAAAGGTTTTTATTTTATTTTAGATAATATGGTCAAAAGTGAATTCTAGCCAGTGAATATGTAATACATAATTGAAGTAATATATCTAATATAGTAATTAAGTTTTAGATTTAATTTATATATTAAAGATCAATTATTAAATAAGGATAAAATGATTAAAGTATTTAAGGAATCATTGTTATTTGAGAGAAATTACTCTTCTATAATATTATATTTATTTATTTTATATTATTCAAAATAATCTTATATTTATTTCTTGTTGGATGAAATATTTTAGCATTAGGTTTTCACTCCATTAATAGTATGGAAATATTATTTCTACTATAAATACACATGTAAAAATAAAGAAAATTAAACAATTCTCACTAGATATTTTCAACATAGTTGTACATATTTATATGTGTATATATGATCATATGTTGAGTTATAAGAGATTTGGGTATCTCTGCCCTTCAAAGTCTCCTCTCTGTTTGCCTCTTGCAACGTCTCTTTGCCCTTCAAAGTCTCCCTCAACACCAACTACAACACATATACCTATTCACTTTACTACCCTCCTCTACTCTTCCTTTTTATAAAGTAATTTATCATGCAACAAAATAGTCACCTACATTCAAGTCTTTCTTTGTTGTCTTAAAAATGACGCGGGAAAGAGATGTATGACCTCATAGCTTCTAAAGCATCCATTCCTAAAAAAAAGTTCATAGTTTCAACAACCCTACAATTTTTATCGTATCCATATCCCAGAAGAATCAAAACACAAGCCTACAATTTTTACCGTATCTATAGCCCTCCCATTAATCAAATATCACTGCTAATAGATTTGTGACCTATGGATGGGAGCTCCTGTGGTGAGTAACAGGGATAACTCGTTTACATATTAGAATTATATTTAATAGGTCTGAGGAATCACCTATCTTTGGAAGAGTAATGGCCCAATTATCAAATACACATTTGATAGGAATGCCAAAGATTACAATGATATAATCCCAATGGTATTCAAACCATAAATTACATAGAACAACTAACAGGAATAGGATTCACCATAGAATTGCACATTGTAAAACCTTATAGTCTTAAACATGGAGGATTCATTAATGCAAGGAGAAAAAGGCCCAACTGCAAAAATAGTAGAAGCTCAATAATCTCTAGCTATGAGATTTTAGGTACCACCTTTGCAAAGAGGAAAAGTCCAAAATCTCTCTAACTCAAGTGATAGCCGATTCCAAAGAAACACCATGAGCTTATCAAGCTAAAGCCCAAGTTTTTATCTTAGAGGCATAACAATAGGTAAACCTTTAAAGAGTAAAATATCTCTCTTGTTACCATCTCAACACTTATGTTAGGAATTGCCCCTGCCTTGCCAAGAGTAAAGGCCAATACTTTCCAACATCTAGATTGCACTTTATGTTGATACAAAATATCCCAGCCTTGAGAAGAGTACACTTCCAATGTTGCCACCTATATTACAATCAAGTGTCTTTGTAAATAATAAAATCTCAGTACTCTCACCTCTATGTATTAGGCAATACTATTTCTATTGTCTTTCAGTAAAAACAGATGAGATAAATGTGACAAACTATAATCAGTTTGTAATTTGGTAGAAACATTATGTCACTGAAAATATCTAATCCTTCACAAATACTTTTGTCCTCTACATTAATGAAGCATGATGTTTTCCAATGCTTTTGTGGGAATCCCCTCAGAAGAATATTTGTAGACCATCTCAATGCTTCACTAGAAAATGTAGGGGTTAATGTATTCTTGGATAGCCAAAAGCTGTAAAGGGGAGAGTAGATCAATTCAACTCTTCAATCTAGGCAATTAGAAACAATGCCATCCAGATTCCTATTTTCTACAAGAAATTTTCAAAGCCTCATTGGTGCTTGGATGGAGTAGCCCACATGTGTAAATCAAATGGTATAACTACACCCTTATCAAAATAGACTACATTTTTGGTTATTCAGGAGGACTATCTTCTTTGAAAAATTCTTGTAAAAAAGGATTGTAAAAAACAAGATCTCATTGTTGATTTTTATTCTTGAACTAGGTGATCAATTATGATTGTTGTATTAAGTATTGAAATGCTTTGAATAGGAGAATGATCAAGGATGATTAAATTTTGATAAATAGATATGTCAAATCTGGTTGCAGTATGTTGGTATTTCTTCTTTAATAGGGTGATCAACTGAGAATTGTTATAAAATTTCAATAGTAGAGTAGTTAGGTTTAATTGATTATGACCATTAAATTTGTTGTGTTAAATGAATAATGAGAAGATGTTATTCTTCCTTTCAAACTTGACATAGAAAATTTTAAAAATAAATTTGTTATAAAAAACATCTGCCAAATATTGGAAAACAAGTCAAAATTGTCAATCAATATTTGTTTGAATTACATTTAATAGGGGAAGGGATAGAAAGATAAAGGTAGATTTATGAAGTGAGTATAGAGAGATGGAGAGATAATGAGAGGGACATATGGATGAATGTAGAGAGGGATGCATATTTAGAGATGAAGAGATGAAAATAGAGGGGGAGAGAGAAAGAGGGAGAATCAAGAGAGATAGAGAGGGGTACAAGAAGAGATAAAGATAAAGAGAGTTAGGGAGACAAAGAGGGAGATATTAGAGAAGAAAAGATCAAAAGATAAGAAGGAAGAGGGATAAATAGAGATACATAGATGGTGAGATGGATTAATAGAGAGATAAAAAGATAAGGAGGTATAGGGAGAGAAGGAGGGAGGCATAGATAAATAGATAGATAGAGAGACATCAAACATAGATAAGTAGATATATACAAACAGATATGAAGATGGGGAGAGATAAAGAGTGGGAGACAAAAATAGGGGAGATAGATGGAGGGAGGGAGAAATAGATAGAGATGGAGATTTATGTGAAAGAGATAGGTAAAGATATATGACCATCTAAATGGGGGAGATATATTAGGGATAGAGAGAGACAGATAGATAACAAAATAGAGGGAGATATGGTGGAAGAAACACAAAGATGTAGAGATTTAAAGGTATATTAAAGGGGGTGATGGAGAGAGATGGATGGATAGAGAGAGGGAGATTTGTCTAGATTTGGAAGGGGGAGAGGAAGATATAGATAAAGATCAATATATAGTGAGAGGATGGGAGAAAAATTGATAGATAGATAGAGAGGGGTCAAAAGGTAAAGATAGAAATAGATCTAGGGAGATACATAGGGAGAGATAGAGAGGAAGAGATAGAAAGAGATATAAATGGTGAGATAGATGGGTAAAGAGATAAGGAGATATAGAGAGGATGAGAGGAATAAACTGACAAATGAAAAATACTTAGTTGACCTTTCATACATCTACGACATGCACATTACACACTAAGATACAATATTGCTAATATATTTTTCTTCCATTGCCTTCCATACATCTACGACATGCACATTGCACACTAAGATACAATATTGCTAATATATTTTTCTTCCATTGCACCTCCTTTGGTAAATTAATTGTAATCGGTAAATACCACATGGGAATTGTCTCGGCTATATGTCCATTTCGGATTCTAGGGGGATATCCTCTCCCTGCCTTCATTTTTTTTCCCAACCTCGTCAAAATATCTAACTACCTTTCAAAAACATTACATAAGGGCCAGCTTAATACATTGTGAATGATTCATCGGTAGAGAAAAAGGGCAGTGTCAATGGCGGCACGACAAGTTCGATCCCTTGCTCAGGCCCTCCGCCTCTCTTCTCCTCATACACAATGTGTATCTAACCGCGTTTCCCATCTAAATACCAGTCGAGGATTTGCATCAGGTTAGACATTTCTTTGTATTTTCTCTTTAGGGTTTTTGATTTTGGTACAAGTGTTTCTCTGTATTTTTCCCCAGTTTTATGCCTTTTTAGGCAGTTGATTAGAATGATCTGTACGAATATTTTCTCAATATTTTGATCCTCTTCTGAAATGTATTACAACATATTTTTCTCTTCGTTATCTTCTTCTCCTCTTCGGTTTTTGGAGATCTTGACTTGAATTAATTACTAGGGCATGGACTGATCAAGCAATGCTGTGCGTATTGAATGAATTATTTCGTAGCATACGAGATTTTAGAAAGCGGGTTCTCCCATGGCACTGTAGTTTTCTTTTTAAGGTTTTAAAATTTTTGTGAAATACGTTCTTGTATTTTGTACCTTAGGGTCATGGTATTTTTTGTTGCTTAATTGGACCAGTTTGTCTGAATATTTTTTAAACATTTAGACTCTATTGTATAAGTTAAAACATATATTTTCTTTCGCTTTTCCTCTCCTCTTTGTTTGCTTGGGATCTTCTCCTGAATTCAATTACCAGGACATGAATTGATTACACGATGTTGCGCACCATAGAAGTTTTAAGAAATTTGGTTTTAGTATGGTAATTTTCTATAATTATAGCGATGTAATGGTAATTGGAGACATGATGAGGGTGGGTTGAGGGCTGCGGGGAAGAAATGGAGGTGCCAAAACTCGTATCAAATGTCATGTATTTTCCATGTAGGGGATTAGAAATCCATCTTGAAGAAATTGTTGAATAATTAAAGTCATTGCAAAACATGCAATTAGGATTTTTTATGGCTTGAAGCACAGTTTCTACCAAATGAAGCTTTAAAAGTGGGCAAGGAAACCATATGTTTTAATCCGCATATTAAGGATCTCAGAGGGCTTTGATTTCTATTTGTCATTTGATCTTTGTAGTGCACTCTGGTAATGTTTAGTAACATTATTTATTTTGAGAATTGAATAAACCCTGTATTATTTCATTTTTAGCTAAATTACACGTATAACAGAGCTTAGGATAATTGAAGCCCTAGTTTCCAAAGTGATTCCCAATTTCCCACTTTGCTACTTAATGTGCTTAAATATCAACAGTTCATTAGAATCACTGATTGGTTTTAGTGGGCTCTTATCTCTTGGAGAAATTTGTTGCATCTGAACCATAAGTAGGAGCCTACCCAAAAACTCCGGTCCAAACAGGCTTGGTAGTTTAGTGGTAGAGCATCCTAGCATGTGCATGGGAGTTCTTAGTTTCAGGTCTTGCCCGAGTCATTAAAATAACATGGCACCTGAGACAGGCAAAGAGCCCCAAGCACCAAATTTTGGCAATAGGTGGGGTACTGGAGAAATGAGCCATACCCAGTAAGGAGGCTACCTAAAGGAGCCCAGTCAATAAAATGACTTGTGGCTCAATGGTATAGATGCTTAGCATGCACATGGGAAGTCCTAAATTTCTGTTTGTTAGCCTGCAACTTCTTTTTTTTTCTTTTTCTTATTTTTGGAATGCTGAGATTGAGGATTGAAGTACCCTAATCCATTTTGATACAAACTGATCCCAATCCCCAAATAAAAAGTATCAAAATTAATGCAAGAGCTTGCCTGGCAGTTTGCAGGTGATTGAACCTGGGTAATCACTATGGTATCTTTGCCACCACTCAAGCTTGCCTGTTGCCTCAACTTTTTTTATTATTGTTTTTTCATGCAGCTGCTGATTATTGGTTGCTGATCTTGGTTGAAACATTTAATGCTGAAAATATTTCAGAGAGCAATATTGTCATTTTATGTCTTATAGTCAAATTTAAACTTTCACTGATACTTATTCTTTGTTCACTGCTGGTATTGCATTAGTTCACAGATGAACTTCCTTCTATGGTTGGGTTTATTATGGATTGATTAGTAGTATAGTTTGTGGTAGAGCAATCATATATATTTTGTGTTTACATTCTACTGTACTGATGTACCATTAACAGTGCAGTGTACTCTAAAGTTTTCTACCACAAGAAAGCTATAGGATACAATTAATAAATAGTTACCAGCAGTGCTTCTCTGTCCTTGATTATTATAATGTTGCATTAAATTTGGACTTACAAAAATTTATTGCTATAGTTTTGAGTTTGCTTGATATGGAGGTTAGATCAAGTCTCTATTGGTGATGTACTGCTGTTGTCTATTTTGTCAATGAATTATTTCTCTCTTCATTATTAATTGTTTTCTTTTTGCAAATTCAAATGCAAAACAAATAAATGTCTTTCTATATATTGCATTACCTACTCTTATTTCATTGCTAATCCTTTCTTAATTGCTACCGTTTCTTTTTAGTTATCTTCTGTTTTTGCTAGTCATGGATGAGTTGTGCCTTCACTTGTAACAGCAGTTTATTGTGGCATATTTACATTGATTCTTACATTACATCTCCAGAAGGCATATTTTTGAATCTTTAGGGAAAATTTCTTGCCCTTAATGTTTTCAAGCTGTTATTGAGCTTCCCATATTCCAATATAACATGTGAAAGTAATTTTCATTTGAATTTGTGCAGTTCTAATTAGTCCTAATAATTATTCCGTGTTATATGTGCCATTGATTTAACCATAGAAGCATAAATCGTTTGAGGAATAAATTGGCAAACCAGAGTAGGATTTTTTGAAAAAAAATGGCAAAAAATGGGGAAATAATTGGGATCTACAAAATATGTGAAAAACTGAAGAAAAATAGACAATAACTACTATTTTAAAAATTAAAGGACATTTCCTTAGCATAGATGATAAAGTTTATATGTAATGCCCCCATTCTCACGAGCATCAGAGTTTGTTGGATTAGCCTATCACTTAGCCCTCGTAGGCTAAGGCAATTGGATAGAGGGTCCCCTATTGGCAGAGATCAGCGTGTATACTCTGTCAGAGCTCAGTTTATGTTCAAGTTTGGCTTTCGTTGGACTTAGTTTGACTCACTTACTATTTATAGTAAGTGACTATTTTAGGAAAGTCAGAGTTACTACTTATAGTAGGGAACCTAAACAGGCTATGATTGCCATGCACAGTTGGTTTGATTAGATAATGAGGGATTCACTTTTTATAGTAAGTTAGTGGTTGATAGAGAGGGACCCTTACTATTTTTAGTAAGGCAGTTGGGTGCACAGTGGGCTCAATGGTTAACTCGTAGGTTCAGACGGAATTGAGAAATACTGATTATTTGTGTAGATATGTTACTTTAATTATTACTAAAGCGATTACTTTATTAATAATTATTTATAAAGTTAAAAAGTCACTTTATATTCAATGGGGCCATGACCCTTCATTTAAGTGACTTAAACTGCAATTAATGGATTATATTTTGGAGGCCAAAATATGAATGTATTTTTTAAAGTCAATGTGCACAAATTATATTATATTAAAGTGCATTTATAATCCATGAATATGAGTGCCCAAGTTTGAAGGCTTATCTAAAAGTGGATTTAAATGCTATTAAGGAGATTGGGGTTATAAAAGCACATCAAAAGCAAATCAACCTCATTATTGATGATCATTTGTCTTTGCAAATTTGGTGTCTTTGGAGTTTGTGCATTTGAAACAAGGGTTTCAGTTGTACCAGGGCATGGAAGATTGTTCTATCTTCATTGTTTTTGCAGTTTTGAGGTTGTGAGAGATCAATCGAATTATTACTTCGGAGGACTTCATACATGAGTTCTATTTGTGCTTCAGTTGGAGAAATACATCAAGGGTTTGAAGGTTTCAGAAGGTTCATTAATTGCAGACCCAAATATTCATCATTGGCTGCCATTAATACCAGATTTCAAGCAGCAAATTGCATCTATAGTCCAGCGTCTCACGTAGATTTCTAAGGAAGGGCTTTCTTTGCTAGGCAGCTACATACAAGAGGTTATTTGGCTTTTAATATTAATGTGAATTTACTCCAGCAGTACCACGTGCTCACCCAGTAGTCTAGGCATTGGAATTTGTTGGATCATGTCTTAGAATTCCTAAGTGCTGATAATCATTTCCAGATTTTGCTAGTCTTCTATATTACTTCTAGGTATGAACATTGATGATCATGTATTGAACATTCAATAATATTGCAGCCATTGTTTTGCTAGTCATTGTAACATTGTAACATTCATCATAGCAACATAATAACATTTAAAAATCTAAAATCAACGATCATTCATCGAATTATCATAGAACATAGCATCAACTAAATGAAATTGAATCATCATAGAATAAGAACATGGGATAGCATCAACTAAGAGTTTAAATCTCAATTGCATACATTCATAGATATTTCATTGAAACAATGAAAAGTTTCAATAAAATAAGTAAAAAACTTAAAGTATCATATCATCATAGTTCAAAATATCGTTATCGACAACTTATCGGCAAGGGCAAAAAAAGAGATATCGGCAAATGTCGGAGATAAGTCGGGAATTTCTCAAGAAAATATCGGGAACTTAAAAAATTGCTTAAATTTAATTAGAAATGTATTTTTTTTGCAAAATTCAATAAGGAGATGCATCTAATGAGTTAGTAAATGAGTAAACAAATCAAACAAGCTGATCTAGATATTTATATAGGATACAAAATCGTATCCTCGTATGGAATGCTGATGGCTCATAGCCATAGTCTAATAGTCTGAACTCTGAAGCAAACTAAAAATAGCAAATTGTCTTTGTAAATAGTAAAACTCTAAGCAAATACAAGTGTCAAGTACAATATCAAAATAGTCTACATCTTCCTCTTGCCCTTCTTAGCAACTCTAGTAAAAACAATTGGAATGCAAGGGCCCAGAGGGGCTCTAGCCCTAGAAGTCTGCTGTGGCTGTGGCTGTGATTCAACCTCCATCCTAGATGAAGATGGTGCTGACACTGACAATGACTCATCATCTGTATCCTCTGTTGTCGGTATATTTTGTATGTACGGGTGTTGTGTAATAAACTTATGTTAATCTCGGCAGTTAGTACCGAGAGTGTGAACCGTTACGACGTGACATTTCGGTGGTGTCTCTTCGGAGGTTATATGTACACATTGCTCTGAGTGTGAATGACATGATTTGGTTTTCTGAGTACTTTATGTTTACCGAATTGCAATACTTTCCTGTGTTCATGTTTATCAGTTAATGTGTGTTTATGCAACTATTCTTGTTGACCCGAGAGGGAAAACATCTGGCGCCGTTGCCTAGACATACCCGGATGGCGAGTAGGCATAATGGGCTTACTCGTTAGTGCGATAAACCCAGAAGCCGAGGAAGCCCGTACCGAGTTGTACGACGGAGAGGATAATCTGGCACGTGACTTCCGAATTTTGTTTCAAGTAGCTCTTGAAACTCACGTCCGAAGGGAGGCAACGAACGGAGACGTCCCTGCAGGCGTAGTGTGGGACGCGATTGGGGCGAACCCTGCAGCGAATCAGTTGTTGAACCAACTTCCACGGTTGTTGGCACAAGTAGCACTCGCACGACGTATTCGGCAAGAGGAAATTGACCGTGAGGACCACCGCCAGGAGATCCTCCGTGCATTCCACGCCCGAGAGCATCTTCGTTGCTGTCGGGAGGAAGGAAATGACAAACAGTAAAGTTGTTGAAGTTTGAAACGAAGGGGAACGGAACACAAAAATTCCATTGTAGTTCAATTGAGAATGTTGTAAAGCAACATGAATTAATAAAAAATAAGTGTTCTTTTTGATTGAGCAATGTGTATAGTTTGTCTTGATGCCCAATAATTTAAATAAAGATTGAAATAAGAAAGTGATAGATGACGAAGGGGAAGCCGCACAGAAGGCTTTGATATCCGCGCAGCAACGTGAACGTCGGTGTAGGCTCAGGCAACTTGCCAAAGACCAGCTTGCCGGAGGGTTGCCCGAAAGGGACCTCGGAAGTGGTACGGAGGGTGCAGAAGCCGAAGAAGAGTTCACTTCTCCGGAACGGAGAGTGCGGAGTCGGGAAGAGTTACTTGAGGAGACACGGGCGAGAAGAGCCTTTCTCCAAGAGGAGAGAGTACAGTTTGAGGTGGGTCTCCGTACACCAAGCGCGGAGAACCAAACCGGCGGAGAGGGTGATACTGCAGAGGATGGCACGAGCACACCAGCAGACCCTCCGTTGGAACCGAGAACCCCACACGGTACGGTGCCAGGAGAAGGGCAAGTACCACCAGCCCAGCAACTACCGCAAGGACAAGTACCACTAGCCCAACAACTACCGCAAGGACAAGTACCACAAGTCCAGACTACCCACAGCACTCAGGGAGGTGCGGGCACGAGTGGTATCGGTGCACCGCCTCCACCACGGCCAACCATGGCGGTGAATAAGCAGAAGTTACCGAAATTTACGGAGCAATCCAAGGAGGATCCAGTTCGGCACTGTCGAACGTGTGAAACGATATGGACTGCACACGGGGTAACTGACGAGAACGAATGGATCTGTCAGTTCCCTGCAACACTGCGGGAGGGTGCCATTGATTGGTACTCGGACGTTGACAAGACAAGGCTCACGACATGGGACGATGTCAAAAAGGCCTTCCAGACAGAGTTCCAGTTGTTATGGGATGATAATGAAATATTGGCGGAGATCTACAACACAAAGCAAGCCAAGAATGAGTCTGTCCGTGCGTACGGCCGACGACTCAAAGAACTCATTGGAAAAATGGAGTCGGCCCCAGCGGATGAATTGAAAAAGAGATGGTTCGTGGAGGGACTCAAAACATCCCTCCGAAAGAAAATGAAGATAGTACCGCCTACTTCGTATAGTAATGCATATAACTGAGCAATGGATCTCGAGAGCGAATGTAAGACCTCGAAGAAGACAAGGTCATCTTCTGATGATGATTCAGAGACGGAAAGTAGTGAGGACGGGTCGAGCAAGAAAGTGCTCGCATTGCAAAAAGACCTTGAGAGGACGATGCGAGAACTTAAAGCCGCCAAAGGAAGTACTAGCAAAGCCGAAGAAGATACAGTGTGGTGTACGGACTGCAAGGAGGCAGGCCACACAAAAGGGTCTTGTCCGAAAAAAGCTTTTTGTGATATCTGCCAACTTGCAGGACATCCCCTTAAAGAATGTCCCTATAACTTGAGGGCAAGAGGCCAACAAGTACTCTATGCACAGGAGCAACCTTCCACGTCTAGTACGGGTGGACAACAGAATGCTGCATCATCTGGTGGATATAAAAATAACCGCCGGGGAGGCCGAGGTAACAATGAGAATAAGCCCCGGATCCAATATGATGCCAAGGGAAGACCCATGATACAATGTCGGAGTTGTAATCAGTGGGGTCACTATGCCCGTGATTGTCAGACGGAGGCCGCGACTCCGCAAAAGTTGTGTCGGTGGTGCGGACCGGGCGACCATGAGGACGCTAATTGTCCGAAGCCCGGCTGTAACATCCTGGAGTTGGAATGTAGAGGTACTGAGAAGGTCCTGACAGTCACCCATGCCCAAGCCAAAAAGGCCACGTATCCACACCCTCCGATGGAGAAACAGAGGGTACTGCAAGCGAGGGCCGAGATCGAAAAAGAGATACAGGACCGGAAGGAACCTGTCGACGCCGGCACTTCTCACCGAGAATTGGAGCAAAGTATACTAGGCAGATACTGCAAATGGAAATACCCGTGAAGGTCAAGGACCTGTTGGAGACCATGCCACACCTAAAAACAACTCTATTTCTAGGGCCTAACACGCCACCTACGACGGTGGAACGAACGGAGATCCCAGGCGGCTGTGCAGCCGACCCGATGACGTTGTCAATAAACCATGGACGGAACCCGACAGTAGTAGAAATGGGTATCCTAGGTAAAATCCTCACGAACACCATCGTTGACGGAGGGTCGGGCGTCAATGTCCTTCCGGAGGAAACTTGGAAGAGTTTGGGGAAACCGACGCTGTGGCCACCAACCTTCAATCTGTTAGGGGCCGACCAGCACGGTATTAAACCACTCGGTATGCTGATGGCACAGCAGGTGACTATCGGAACCCAGCCTTTCACCTTAGACTTTGTCGTAATCCCTCTCAAGCAGAAGGGGTATGGTGCTATATTGGGTAGAGGGTGGTTGGTGACAGCCTGAGCCAATCACAACTGGAAGAAGAACACCCTCGCATTCGAGAAAGGGGGGAGGAAATTTGTGGTAGACCTCGCCACACAAATGGTTGGAGAGGAAATGGCGTCCGACTTAGACTCCGATGGTGGCGGGATGGACGGAGAGGAAGAAACTATGGAACCGAACGATGAAGGTGTACTTGAGATAGAAGGAGATACGGATTCACTAGATGGTCTCTTTCACTGGCAAATGCGTGACTACGAGGTATTTCAGCCATCGTGCAATATACTAGAGATCGGGAATGAGTTCCCTACGGAAGAAAACACGAACGAGTTCCCTCCAGAGGACACAAAATATACAGAGGGGGAAGCCCAGATGAGAGTAAGTCCGGCCCACATGTTCTCGGAGGGAGAACCTATCCAATACAAAGAGGCAAAACTGGAAACAATAAATCTCGGGGATGAGCAGAATCCCAAGACTATCCTGGTGGGAGATGACTGGGATCCCGTGTTAAAAACGGCAGCCTTCAAAATATTCACAGAGTATAAGGACGTGTTTGCCTGGAATTATAAAGACCTGAAGGGCGTACCTTCGGAGCTCTGCGTGCACCGCATCCCTTTGGTTCCTGGAGCCCAACCTGTGCGGAAGAGGCCGTACAGGATGAACAAAAACTATGCTGCAAGGGTGGAGACTGAGATTGCGTGGATGCTGGATGCGGGGATAATTTTCCGAGTAGACACAAGTGAGTGGGTGTCACCAATCGTGATATCTCAGAAGAAAGAGGCTAACCAAATCCGCATCTGCGTAGACTTTAGGTGTCTCAATGCGGTGACCATTAAGGATCCCTTCCCGATACCCTTCACAGACAGCATACTCGAGGAGGTGGCAGGCCATGAGATCTATTCCTTCATGGACGGGTTTTCAGGATATAACCAGATATACATTGCAGAGGAGGACAAGCTAAAAACCACCTTTGTAGTGGAAGATGGTGTGTACGCCTACAACCGGATGCCCTTCGGCCTGTGTAATGCACCTGCAACTTTTCAGAGAATCATCCTGCACATCTTTGACAAGATGTCGAGAGGGAATTTTAAAGCATTTCTGGATGACTGTTCCATTTTCAATAGCCAAGACAAACACGTTGTAGCACTCGGAGAGTGCATGGAGCGGTGCCGGAAGGCACGTCTGGCACTCAACCCGAAGAAGTGTCATTTCATGGTACCGCAGGGGAAGCTGCTCGGACACATCGTTTGTAAGGAAGGGTTGAAGACGGACCCCGACAAGGTCCGGGTGATAATTGAAATGGAGGCTCCCAGTGATGTAATCGGTGTCAAGTCATTCTTGGGCCATATCGGGTACTACCGACGATTCATAAAGAATTTTTCCCGGATTTCATACCCGATGGATAAACTTATGAAGAAAGGGGAGCCGTTTGTCTGGGCGAAGGAGCAAGGGGAGGCATTCGAGGACTTAAAAAGGAGATTGTTGGCAGCCCCCATCTTGGCATTTCCGAACTGGGACAGAGAGTTCCATGTTCATGTGGATGCGTCAAACTATGCCATCGGGGCCACCCTGGCACAAGAAGGCGAACATGGGCTGGATCACCCAATCTATTTTGCAAGTCGGTTACTCTCGAGGGCGGAGAGGAACTACAGCACTACAGAGCGAGAGGCTCTCAGAATGGTCTACTCGGTTCAGAAGTTTCGGCACTACCTATTGGCGACGCCGTTTACTTTCTTCGTGGACCACCAGGCTTTGATGTACCTGGTTAACAAGCCCATCATTCAGGGAAGGGTGAGCAGGTGGTTGCTGCTCCTTCAAGAATTCACCTTCAGAATTGTTGTACGGCCAGGACGTAGTCATGTGATTGCGGACCAATTGTCCCGAATTAAGTCCGGCGAGCCTCCAGTAGGAATAAACGATGACTTTCTAGATACTCACCTGTTTCACATCGCCGTACTACCGAAGTGGTACACAAGTATCGGTGAGTACCTGTCCACGGCCCGATTTCCAGAAGGAATGCTCCTCAGAGAGCGTAGAAAATTGGTTCTGAGGAGCAGAACCTTCCAGCTTATCAATGGACTGCTGTACAAAATGGGTCCAGATCAAATATTGAGGCGTTGCGTAATGGAGGAAGAGGTTCTGAGAGTGTTGAAGGAAGCTCATGAGGGACCTGCCGGAGGGCATATGGGCCCCGACATCACCGCAAGAAAAGTCTTGTTGGCAGGCTTATGGTGGCCGACGGTGTACAACGATGCCAGGGAGTGGGTCGTCGGCTGTGACACATGCCAGCGGGTAGGGAGACCTCTCAAACGAGACTACATGCCACTTAACCCCTCTCATGCACAGGAATTGTTTGAACGGTGGGGACTGGATTTTGTGGGGCCTTTGAAGCCCAGCCGCGCTTGACGCTGTCGGTACATTGTTGTGGCAACAGAGTATCTGACCAAGTGGGTGGAAGCACGAGCACTAACGGATAACTCTGCTCTAAGTATAGTGAAGTTTATTTATGAGCAGATAATAACGCGGTACGACATTCCACTGCAGTTGACAAGTGATAGAGGTGGACATTTTGTCAACCATGTGATCAAGCTACTGACGACAGAGTTCAAAATTTTTCACACACTCTCGAGCCCGTACTACCCTCGAGCGAATGGTCAGGCAGAGGCGACTAATAAGATCCTGATTGGAGTCATTTACAAATCCTGCGGCGTTGAGGGCGAGGATTGGGAAGAAAGGCTACCCTCGGTACTATGGGCCTATCGAACATCTTACAAGGTGACCACCGGGCAGACACCGTTCCAACTCATGTACGGACAGGAGGCCGTGGTACCGGTAGAATTCATGGTTCCTAGCCTGCGGATTGCAATTGAGAATAAATTGGGAGATATGGAGAGTTTGAGGGAACGACTCTATCTCTTAAATAAGTTGGACGAAAAACGGGCTTTGGCACAATGGGCCACTGAAGCGACGCAGCAACGGAGGAAGGTCTGGCACGATAAGCATATCCGACGAATGCAATTTACACCGCGCCAATTGGTTCTAAAATACAACGGCCGAAATGAAATCAAGCCTGGAAAGTTCAAAGTGAAATGGATAGGCCCTTACAAGGTTCCGGAGGTGGCCGCAAATGGGTCCGTAAAGCTGTGGACCGTCGACGGACGGAAAATTCGGGACGCGGTGAACGGCTCGAAATTGAAGGTGTATCACGAACGGCTGACGACATCACCGCGAGGACCAAGTACTTAGAAAAAAAAATGAAAAAAAAAGAGAAATAAATAAATAAAAAAAAGCAATATCGTACGGCACCGTACGGATCTATAAGGCCCCGTACGGATCTATAAAGCCCCGTACGACACCGTACGATAAAAAGAGCACGGCGGCAGGGAAGTACGGTACTGTACTGAAGCATTATTGTGGTCGATACATTTACAAGTATTGTACGACGCCGTACGGAAAAGTGACGACATACAAGCTGAAACAAAAGAAATAAAGGTGTTGTACGGAACCGTACAAGGCGAGGACTGCAAGCAAAGCACCGCACAGTGGATCAGTGTACGGATTGTACTGGTCGTACCGCATCCAGATGTGGCACGGGAAGGAGGCATAGTGTACGGTCATCGGATTGCAAAGTACGAATACCAAGTCATATGGTAGCTGATGCACAACATAAGGGCATTCGTACGGCACGGTTGGAGGAGGTCTGAGGATTCAGTACAGCATTGGGATGTGTGAAGGGAAAGCATGAAGGAAGAAATTCATATGGTATATAAAAAAAAAACGACGACAAAACAAAGCAGCTCATATTGAAGAACGAATGGTACCGAAGGGAAGGGCATGAGCAGGAAGTAAGGGAAACATAAGCGGTTTGCGGAAAAGAGCATGGGAGCAGATGAAATTCACAAAAATAGGGTGTTTCATAGACTTTGAAGGTTCTAAATTGGCCTTGGCGGCAGGGGCACTGCCCCTCGACCCCGCCCTGTATCGCGACAGGGAGCGCGCCTGGGGCTCTGCCCCAGGATGCCGCGGGGGCGCTGCCCCTCGACCCCGCTGGGGGCGTTGCCCCCTAGACCCCCAGTCGGTTTAGTTATCAACCCTTGGAGAGTGTGACCAGTTGATGAGACCCGGAGCTGCTACATATTTGCATTGGCTGAAGGAAGTTGATTTGTACGGTAAGAGGAGGAATTTAAAAAAAAAACAAAAAAAAACGGTTAAGACTGTTATTGTTGGACACTGCACAGTAGTATGGGATCACGACAGCATAGTACTTGGAGACAGAAATTACAAGTTTCAAAACCAGCCAGTAGCAGCAGAGGACCGAGGGTTTCATAGTCTAGAGTCTGCATTGTTGGTAGCATGGATACTGCCAGAAAGCACCGTCCACACGTACAGTAGCCACAAGCACAAAAGGAAGAGATTACTTGGAAGACTGTGACATTCGAGGGTTTGAGCGGAGTGGAGTGCCGAACATGGTGGGATAACACTCCAGACGCACATTTTTTGAAGGGAGAGCTTCGAAGAGCAGGAGTACACTGGGCAATTCAGATGCCTTTGCCCTCCATTAGAGAGTACGAGGGACCTCTCCGAGGCATGATTGATACATTCGATCGGGATAGCCGGCGTAGCACTCTGAAGTATTGTGGCACTGAGATACAGATTTCATTTTCTGCCCAGGAGATATCGAGGGTTTTTGGCATACCTGGCACGCACGGGAAGAAAATAGATTTAAAGCCCAGGAAACTGTCCCGCGAAGAAAAGGAAAAGTACATTAAGTTGGTTTCCAGAAACCTGTCTCAGAGTGAGTTGGAGTCATTGGCTGGCGTTTCTTCAAAGAATCGGGGAATCAAGAAATCATTTGTGGCTCCCGGAGAGTGGCGGTGTCTGATGGACATCGTGAAGAGCAGGTTGACCGGGGCTAGTAGGGCCTCTGACATTGCCCTTACACATCTCATTTTCATGAACGGGATCCGTAATGGTACGGTGTACGATTGGGCTTCAGTTATGGTGGAGAGGCTGTATGAGTTCATGACTCTACAACATCGGACATTTTACATGCCCCATATTGCCATCGGGTTGTTTTTGAATGCTACCCGAGAGCAGATTCTAACAGAGAAGCTGAGGCCACAGCGAGTTGATATTGCTACGGCAGAGCCTCTTATCTTTCATTGGCGTCACTTGGATGTTGGCGGAGTACAGACAGGGTCAAAGAGGAAGCGCCAAGTCCTCTCAGAGTCGGAAGGGGAGAATGTGGACAGTGGCCGAGAGGAGTCGAGTGAGGACTTGGAGGAGGAGGAAGGCAGCGAGAGTGTTGCAGTGGGAGACTCTGACACTCTCGATACAGAGGTACCATCTGAAAGTGCATTTGCTCCAACTCCACCGTCTGAGAGTGCACCACCTCTTGTACTATTGATGCCACCAGTACGCTCGGCGACTGTTGCAGCGGGGCCCTCTGTACCGTTCGGTACCACATTGGAGGCTGTACCTATGCCATGGTTCGGCGAGCTCCGCCCCCCTGTTGTGCTACACCCGGCGGGTCAGGCTTCCGAGCCACCTACAGCTCAGCCAACCGACCCAGGACAGACTAGCAAAGATGGTGTTGGAGGTTTAGAGCAGGAGCAGACACAGCCGCGAGAGCAGGTTACATTGGATGTTGTTGGTACTGAGGCCATTGTGCGAGTTGGGCCAGGGGTATTGGAGGAGCCGGCTCGAGCGTTGCCGACGGGGGATGAGGACTCTCCAGTGCTGTCATGGTTGGAGCAGTTCACATTACCCCCGATAGTAGTGGCAGCTCCCATTTCACTTCCCCCTGCCAGAGTAGTGTTAGAGGCCTTCAGAAGTTATTGACTTGGATGCAGTGATGTCGCCACCAAGAGAAGAGCCAGTAGCCCAGGAGAGAGAGATATCCGAGAGACCAGTTCCTATGGAGGGACAGAGACCGCAAGCTGAGGCTAGTGCGGAGCCACCAGCCCTGACAGGGTCACGGAGGGCGGTGCCAGCGAGGGAGTCCGCGCAGAAAGTGTTGGAGTAGTACTTGGCGGATGTAGCCGCAGTAGTTGCTGGAGCCCAGCGGGTCATAGCCTCAGCAGAGCTTCAGGCTCAGGAGGGGGTTGCTGAGGAGTTGGAGCGCCTCTTGACCTTTGTGCGGGTTGGTTGTCCACAGGCATTTGCAGAGTGCTTTGAGGCTAGGGGATGGCCTACTCAGGAGTCTCTTACAATGTTGGAGGATTGGGCTCTTAGTGCGACGGTGGGCGAGAGCCGGATTCACAGTCTTATCCGAGAGTTAGAACAGGCCTTTCGAGAGGAGTATTTCACTCTTAGGCGGTTAGAGCATGCTTCCTCAGTACATCAGGCTACGGGATTGGCAGCAGAGGCAGCTCGGGAGGAGGCAGCTTCCCGTCTTACAGCTTTGGAGACTGCAGTGGTTCAGGAGAGGGAGTCTTGGGCGGTTGAGCGAAGTGTAGTGGTTCAGGAGAGGGAGTCTTGGGCGGCTGAGCGGAGTACTATGGTGTTGGAGTTGGACACTTTACGGGCTGCATTGGAGACTGAGTGTGCCGAGCGGGCTCTTCTTGAGACTCGCCTTGGTTCTGCTTTGGAGACTGTGGATGCGAAGGAGAAGGCAGTGCTCGAGGCAGCTAGCATGGTTCGGAAGGCTATGGAGCTTAAGATGAGGGCAGAACAGGCTTTACAGCTTCGGACAACTCAAGTGTACGAGTTGCGGGCTAAAGTCACTTCCGGCACAGCCACAGCTGCGCCATCACCATCAGGGACGCTTCCTACGCCCCCTCCTGAGTAGTTTGTAGGAGGCTCATTTTTGTCTATGTTATATTTTGTAAAAGTCGTCGGAGCCGACTTGTTTTTTGGGGGGGATGATGTTGTCGGTATATTTTGTATGTACGGGTGTTGTGTAATAAACTTATGTTAATCTCGACAGTTAGTACCGAGAGTGTGAACCGTTACAACGTGACGTTTCGGTGGTGTCTCTTTGGAGGTTATATGTACACATTGCTCTGAGTGTGAATGACATGATTTGGTTTTCTGAGTACTTTATGTTTATCGAATTGCAATACTTTCCTGTGTTCATGTTTATCAGTTAATGTGTGTTTATGCAACTATTCTTGTTGACCCGAGAGGGAAAACATCCTCACTCTTAGACTCAGTGCCCTGATCCTACTCATGAATGTCATCCAATCCCGCTGTGAATACGCCGTCCTCCATAGCCTGCCTCTCCAAATCATAGATCTCATCCTCTGTAAAGAATGGAGGTTGCTCCTGTGATGTCCAATCTGAGTAAGAATCTATGCCATCCAAATCGAGTGGACCAATTGGTGCTAACTCTACCTTTCTTATGCACAACTTAAGATTATATTGCACGAAGACAAGGTCAGTGAGGCGTTCTTGTGCTAACTTGTTCCTCTTCTTTGTGTGAATGGCCTCAAATAAGCTCCAATTACGCTCACAATTGGATGAGCTACAAGGATGACATAAGATGCGAAGGGCAAGTTTTTGTAGATTTGGGACATTTCCACCCCAATTTCACCACCAAGCATCTACAAGATAAATATTAAAGAGTTAGAGAGCAAGGTGAAAACATATTTTTGTAACTTAGTTTTTATCTACTTATCATGCATGTGAAAGACTCTAAAAATCCAAATATTGTACTTGGGGTTTGAGTGTTTCTTCCTCTCCTTGCCATGTCTGAGGAGAATAGCTTGCCCGTTGCATTTTGGTACACTTCCATCTCGGCCACAATGAGGTCTCTCACCTCAACATCGGGTACCATCCTCTGCTTGCAATCAGTGAAGCCCTCCATGACCTCTCCATTGGGATCTGCATAGGATGGAGAGAAGCGAAAACGAAGGATGGAGAGAAGTGAAAACGAGGGTTGAGGAAGTATCCTTTTGCATGAATGGATTGGTGGAGCTGATTGTTCCACCTCCTGTCAATAATGTCCCATATGGGGTCAAATTTGAGGCTGTCCCTCTTGTAATTTTTAATAGCCTCTTTGGCCCTATCCATGACCTTGTAAAGATACCCCATTGGGGTTTGATCCCCATCTACCAAGCGGAGAACTTTAACCAAGGGCTCTGTCACCTACAATTGAAAAGTAGAAAAAGATTATCATTAATCATTATAGACTAGAGTTACAAATAAATAATGAAAGACTTGATTCTTGAATACAAAAAAATTAAATATTTAACTTTTGAAGTTTCCAAGTTACCTTCACAATTTCTGTAGCATCATCAAAAAAGTTATTGTCAAAGATGATGTATGCAACTCTCTCTCCATTAGGCTTCTTTGAATAAGTTGATTTTAGCCATTCTGGACTCTCAAACATTTGCTTCAAAGGGTTCAAAGAAGTAATAACACTTTGCAAAGTTAAGAAATTGTTGCAAACCTTGTGACTGCAGGTCTAACCAACTCCTTCCCATGGGTGTATTCTCTCATCAAGCGGAGAACCCAAGGATGATTGTAGATTTATTTTGTTATCTTTCTTGCATCCTCTACAATAAGTTTCACCCAATCCAATTTTCCTATGTCCTCCGAAAGAAGATCAAGGACATGCGCCGCACAAGGAGACCCAAAAAGTGTGCTATACTTCTCTTGGAGGATCCTACTCGCTGCCACATATGCTGCTGCATTGTCGGTTATGATTTGCACCACATTATCAATCCCCACCTCCATCGCAGCTGGCTCTAACATTAGAGCCAAAGTTTCAACAGTCTTTACTTTATCCGAGGCATCCAAGGATTTCATAAAGACCACTTGATCCTTGCAAGAAACCAAAAAATTGATGATGGTACGGTTTCTTCCATTCGTCCATCCATCTGAAAGTATGGTGCAGCCAAATTCTTTCCATTGTGCTCTTTGGTCTTCTACCACATCTTTGGCTCTAGAAACATCTTTGAGTAACCTATAAGCATGAAGTAAAATTAACGTTATGTATACAATTTTGTTAAAAAAAAATGCATTCAACAAAAATAAGTAAAATGTAAAATTGTAAATTACTAAATAGTAAACTGTAAAACATTTAAAAATTAAAACAAGTCAACTAACCTTCCACTCAAGTCTGCAGGAGTAGGCGCCTTGTAGCCCTTTCCCGCCACAGTAATTCATGTCACAAAATTCAGCCAGTAGGGGACTTGTTGCAACATTGAAGGGGATGTTAAAATACCAAAAATCGGCACATTGAATGTCAACTTGTTGATGCACATCATTGTTCCACCCAATACCCTCCAGTGATGGTTGTGCTCCAGGTGTGTTTCTGTGCACAAAAAAATTATCTATAGAAGATGTGTGTGGCGGTGGTCTACTAGAACCAGCAGAAGTCGAGGGGATGGTAGGTTTGCGGATTTGTGGGCCACGAAGAGAGCCCACTATGCCCTCAAGTGCGTCTTTTTCGTCAAGGTTGGATGAGATACCTGGTCACAACCCACATTATTTCATTATGATCATTGTAAAGCAAAATCCAAACTAATAATGGTGATTAGAAAATAATAAATGATTCTTAAAAAGGAAATAGTTGGGGTCTGTGAGATACCTTGCGATTAAGAAATGGCTGCCCTCATGGTGGTTTTTGCACTTTCCCTTTTGTAACTTTTTCTCTTCTTGGGCAGGGAGCAAGGCATTCATCTGTCTCTCTATTTCATTTGTAGTTTTGTCACAAACCCTTGTGTCATGCTTTTTGATCCTAGCAAGGTGGTATTTCAAACGAGATATGCCTCCACTAATTAGTTTTTCACATTTTATGCATATCACGGTATTATATTCAGGTCCTTCAAAAGCATGTGCCTATGTCTTGTCTCTAGCCCCTTTAGGGCGTGTGCCTACATATCCAGATGGACATGTGTCTACTGAGGCATTGGTAGACCCTGCAACTGACCCAGTTGTAGAGCTATCCCTATTTGCCATTTTAATGATGAATCAACGACAACCATTGTAAAGGGGATGTTGTTAAAATACCAAAAATCGACACATTGAATGTCAACTTGTTGATGCACATCATTGTTCCACCCAGTACCCTCTAGTGATGGTTGTGCTCCAGGTGTGTTTTTGTGCACAAGAAAATTATCTATAGAAGATGTGTGTCGTGGTGGTCTACTAGAACCAGCGGAAGTCGAGGGGATGGTAGGTTTGCGGATTCGTGGGCCACGAAGAGAGCCCACTATGCCCTCAAGTGCGTCTTCTTCGTCAAGGTTGGATGAGATACCTGGTCACAACCCACATTATTTCATTATGATCATTGTAAAGCAAAATCCAAACTAATAAGACATGTGTCTACATATCTAGATGGACATGTGTCTACTGAGGCATTGGTAGACCCTGCAACTGACCCAGTTGTAGAGCTATCCTTATTTGCCATTTTAATGATGAATCAATGGCAACCTACACATGTCACATACAAATTAAAAAGACACAAATTTAGAAATTTAATAAACAAATTTAAAAACAAACTAAATTATTTTAAAACTTTAAATAAGTTTAAACATAGCTGAAATTGGAAAGAATAAAACAAAAAAAAGTGATAGTTTATGAAATTTCTAAGAAAATATGAAATTTTTGAGAGAACTATGAATTTTTTTTGTCAAAATTGCTAAAAAATGGTGTTACCGTGTTAGATCTTGTTCATTACACTCTAAAATGAGTTAGAGTACATTGGAAATGGTATTATAAAGTTTTTATAAACTTAGTTGCAACTAATACAAGACAAAATTATTTTTGAAAAAACAGAAAAAGAATCTTCAAAACTTACTTGTGATTCCAAATCTGCTTGAAAAATCTCTTCAAATCCACTTCAAATCTGTAAGAAATCACTATTGAAGGCTTCAAATGACCTTCTTTCTCTTCCAAAACCTATCTCTACTCTCTAAGCTTGCTCAGCCAAGCAAAAAACATTATGTTTTGCCCTTTTTGCTGGCGTCAGAATATATCTGGGCGCACGCGCGATAAGTAACACTTATCGGCGCGCGAAAGTTATGTAATTTATCGGCCCGCATAACTTCTCGCGATAAGTTAAAATATCGCAGATATATCTGCAATATTTTAATCTATTATCATATATCAAGATTCAATTATCATTGCATCATATAATGTTAGAAGACTCAACGTCTTAAACTTCAAAGTCAAAATGCAAATAAAGATAGTATGTTGCTGCCCTTAAGATTTGGTCTGAGAATACTAAATATTGCTCGGATTTACACTCTCAATCTGTTGATTTTCACCAAAGACTTCCAGAATTCACAGGTAACTCTGTTCACATTCTAACAGCAGCAACAGCAAATGATTATTCACTCGGGCATAACTTTGTTCACTCAGGCCAATCTATATACAACTTGCAAGGAATACGCAATTTGATATTTTTGATCATATGTGTAAGATTTGATATTAGTAATAACATATATTAATATTTAGGGCTGCCTCGTGGTGTGGGCCCACACAAGTTAAAAAAATTTGCAAATATTTAATAAAATAATCTTACTTTTTGCCTCTTGTTCTGGAAATGGCCAGCAGTCCCCAGGACGATTAGGGGATGGCTTGGCAGTCCCCAGCCATCCCGGGGACGATCAAAGGTTTCCAAAACTTCCGTTGACCATCCTTGAGTTTCTGGGACGGTTTCCAAAATTTTTGCTTCATTAGGGGACGGCTTGGAAAGTATCCGACCATCCCCCCGTCCCTGAAACCATCCCCACTTTCAAAACTTGCCTATTAGGAGTGGAAATGGGTTTCTGGGTAACATAACTTTAAATAAAACAATTCTAAGGGCCTACAATATAAATTCACATTATATAAATATATGTATGAGCTATGTATACACACGCATAAGGGGTATATAGTTATACATGTAGATGGGGTATATATAGTAGCTTGTTTTATAAATTATGTGATTGATTGCATATGATGCTCTTACAATGGAAGTATACTCTGTTATACACTTATATTCTTCTTTTACTTTTAGCCCATGTTACTGAACTGACAGATTTACCCACCAATTCTGGTAACAAAATATCCCAGAATCAGAATTTCTTTTGAAATATTGATGCAATCATCCAGGGTACTGCGTTTTTCCAGCTTAAAGTATTCTGTCCAACACCTCCCACACCCATGCTCTTCTGTCTGTGGCATTATGTTTCCAGAGCAATTCTGGGCTTCAGTTGTTTATATTTGACTTTTTGAAAATGAAAAAACCCTAACTTAGCATTTTTAGGGATGGGTTTTCTGGTTCCCTGCAAATGAGTATTTCTGTTGGTGAATGCTGAATTTGCAATGGTAGCCACATCTTCAATGCGTCAAAATTGTTGGTGGTGGGATGGCTGCAAACTGTTTCTCCTTCAATAGTTGTATTTTCCATTTATCATCTACAGATAGTTTACTGTTAAAAAGAATAAACTATAAAGGTAATAAATTCCTAAAAACTTCAGTTTGCTCAAACTCAACACAGTATTAATATATTATTACTTATTGAAAACCTAATGTATTAATTATGTAACTTATTGAAAAGTATGAGCAAACACTATATTTAATACTGTTGATTTATTAATCTGTTAAATTTAATCAGACATATATAGATATATAGTTTCTATATACTATAAATTAAAAAATAGTTATTTATATAATTTTCTGAATATAATACAGTAAATAATTTAATAAATTTATTAAATAGTGTGTTTATATATTGTATTATTTTAAATTTGTTTTTATTATTTTACTTGTATGATCACATTCTCTAGGCCATTGAACTTTTTATATTTGATTATCTCAACTCACTGTGCAAACCTGGTAAGAATATCTTTTCCAGCAATGGCATATTGTATCCACTAGTAACCTCCAGTGTGCCTTTTTGGTGTGAAACAACCATGTTTTCCATTAGCAATCACAGATCTTGATAGAATGTCTCAACGTCTGGAGACTCTGGACATTAGCCATTAATGCTTTCACTTCTTCCTGCAAAACCTAAAACTCACGCCTGCATCTTCTACTTTTGAGTTCACCTTCTCAGTACTTGCTTGTAGTTTCTGCATAAACACCAACATTTCATCAGACTCTTCAGCCTCCTCCTTTGAATGAACCAACAAATCACGGAGGCTTGTTCTAACCACCATATCCTGTACCACCAGTTTCAGTTTCATTTTGAAATCTTCAAAGTTGAAGCTTTTTTTTTCACCCTTTTACTATCCTCAATACCTTCTGCACCCAGTATTGCTTTTTATCACCTTAAAATTTCTGGCATTGGAGCAATTGAAATTTTTTCTCAACTGATATTCGGTGCCCCAACCTCAGTGAAAAGGATCCTTACATGTGTTACCTCTTGCCATAATCAGTGCCCCTCCTATAATATGTAGTAGCAGCTTCTGGACATTTGTATGCAAATTATCCAGACAAATGGCACTGCAACTATAAACCAACACATACCTTTTAAAATCCATTATTCTCCACTGATACTAGTGCCCATAATTGTTATTGATAAATCCTTGCTTTCCCTACATCCTATGCACTATATATGCAAAAGGACTTTTGCACATTTTATCTGTGTTTCAATTGCGTATGCACAATATTTGTCATAATGACAATGACATCCACCTCCCTTGTTTATAAGTTATGAAGGCTGATCTTCATTTTGAAGATGATACAAGAACGGACCTTGCCTGTAATATCAAAACTTACCAAACACCAAACAATATCTCTCTGTTTTTAATCGCAACAAAGAAATATGATTTTATTTACTTCAAATCTGTAACGCAATATCAACAATTATGGCCTCTCAATATCCTTACAATCTTCAAAATTCTATCTATCCTAACTCTCACTTCTGTGCAGCTCATTTTCTGCTCAATGCATTCAACTTGCAACCTCTGTTTCTATTCTTTTTTAATCCACTTCCTCTATTCTATGGCCGAAAGCGACAGCTCTTTGCATCCCACCTCTATCTATGGCTGCAAGTTTGCCTTTTGGTCGATTCCACCTTTTTCACACTATGCAGCCACACTCTATAATCTGCATTCAAACTGATGCCTCTTTTGCTTCCATTTGATTGGATTTTATTTATCTACCATGCTTTGTCTTTTCGTTATTCTGTAATTGTTCCTGCATTTCATTTCCTCCTTCCCAACTGTTCATTTCCCACTTTGTCTATTGCACTTCTTCTCCCCAGATGGCAGCAATCCTCCTACACTTTTCTCAGTCATATCTGCGATGTCTTCTTTCATTCTTCATTCTCCGCTTCATGTCAACTGGGAGCTGAATGGTCATTAATTTAATGTTTTAAAACAATAAACTCATTTGAAAGATTGAATGCCTTTCCAATGAGTCTAAAATACATGTATAACATATAACAAACTTTTATCCTGTTTCATTTGATGGAAGTTCTGCCTTGAACCAAAGCTTCTAGGCTGCAAGTCAAAATCAATCACTGAGAGATGCCAGAGATCTTCAAATACATGTACACCATATAACAAACTTTTATCCTGTTTGATTTGATGGATGTTCTGCCTTGAACCAAAGCTTCTAGTGTTGCTCGTTAGCCCGGTTGCTCTTGCACCAGACGCATTGAGTAGGAAAAATTATGAGCATAGACTCACAAAATGGGGTCGAACTACTCTTCTAGGTTGTAAACATCCTACAACAGACCCCATTGTTGCATTAGGTGCATCAGAAATCTTCTTTGCATCAGAAATCTTCTTCCTTCGCCTCTTCCAACATTTACCTGGAATGCTTGCTAATCTCCTCCACCAAGTGTCCTTGTCTCCTCTTCCCTCTTGTGGATTCATGCTCACCGCTGTCCGATCTCTTCCACCAATAGCTCTCTCTTCTCCTGTTCCTTCTCGTGGACTCCTGTCCATCATAGACCATCCGCCTCTGCCTAAGGTTTTCTCTTCTTCTCATCCAAATACTCTCTTCTCTCCTTTCCTTCCTTGTGGAATTGTGTCCACCGTGAGCTGTTTGGTGTCCCTGCTGTGGGCTGGCCTTTGCTTTGTTTCGGCAGTCCCTTGGATATTAATAAATTTATCTTATCTTATCTACATGCAAACACTAAACACCCATATAAATTTATCTTATCTTATCTATATTGCTTGTCAGCCTGGGTGCTCTTGCACCAGAAGACTGGATAGACTTTCCCAATCATTGAAATTGGTACTTCCATGGTTGCATAGTCTATTAGATTATTTTTTGGTTGCCTAGAATCTAGATAACTATTTAGTCCATTCTATTGCCTACAGCAACAGCTCATTAAAATTATCAAATTCCTTTTTGAAAGATTTTGTTGAAAACTGATCTAAGCTACCAATTTGGCAATCTTCTTTATTAATAGCATTTGCTATAATCTGTGAGCTCCCTTCAATTTTGATATTTCTATATTGTGCTACATATGCTGCTTTGATAGCAGCAAGGAGGGCCTCACATTCAGCTCCATTGCAAGTCTTATGGTGTAATTGCTTTCAACCTCCAAGCAGAAAATCACTTTTGGAATATCTTAACCATACCCTGTGCCCACAATACCTGGGTTTCCCTTTGAGGTCCCATCTAATTTTATTTTACTCCTTGGTACCATTCATTTTACAGTTCTTATACTATTTGACAATACTATTGTCCCTTGGACAGGATAATAGAAGTTTCCATTTAGTTGATATATGATGTACATTATTTTGTCCATGTTTGAATGTAAAGTTTTTTTGTTTTGTTTTGGTATTGAAGATATTTGAGCTCAGCACCATCTAGGTGCTTACTACATGACTATGCCATTACACCAAATGTCTTTTGACAGTTTTGATGTAAGCATAGTAAAGTGAAGAAAGATCAATTCATAATGTTTGTAATCTGCACTGTATAATGTGTATTGTGTACTTTTTACATTTCAAGTTAGACTGTTATGCATTTATTTAACATTTTACCATTCAATATAAGCTGAATTTTAGCTGTTATGTACCAACAAACAGTTTTTAACTTTTTTATATCACCATTAATATTAATATAGTTTGGCAATTTGTATCTCTCCTTTTTCTTATCTATTTTCTTGTTGCAATCCTTTATTTTGGGCACTCCTATAGCTAAGTTTCATCTATTTTTCACCGAATAAAAAGCAATTTTTTTTATTTACTATTTTACAAATATACTGTTCTGCCATTTTTTAACAATAATAATACAAGTGTGAATGGCAGAAGTTAATAAAGGATATTTATTAGTATTGTTTGTTTTTTCTCATTTTAATGTTTTCTAAGTAGAAATTCAAATAGTTTGTCACATTCTTTTATTATATGTTTATTTGCTTTGTAGTTCAAACTTCAATAAATTATCTTGTTAGTGTTGATTTTTGTTTTAAAAGTTGAAGGGTTAAATTAGGCACTTGATTTGTTATTATTGAAGGCAAAGATAGTAAACGCCATTGATAAGTTTTTAGTCTAGTTTTGGAACTTGCACTTATTTGTTTAAAGGTTTAATCTATGGGAAACATGCACATCAATAACTATGGTATTCATATTTCTTCTATTAGTAAGAATTATAAAAGCGGTAGGGAAATATTTTGGGACTCCAATCTTGCAAAGAAATGTATAAGGTGGCAGGGGCCTGTCATAATATCTTGGTTCTTGTTAACTGGAGAAATGATCCCCCTTGCTTGCTTGTATGTCTTTGCAGAGCATCACGGATCACCTAAGGTTAATTTCTGGGAAGATCCAATGAGCCCTTCCAAGTGGAAAGAAGAGCATGTGAGTTTCTTATGCAATTTTTGATTTAGTTTACTAAATTTAGTTCAAAAAAGTGCACCATTTCTTAATTCGGTGATTTAATCTTGAACCTGAGGTAAGGAGTTTTCTTTGGCTTGTGGACCCACTTATTTCTTTGATAAATGTGCATAAGTTGCCCACCTATTGTTTCATTTTCTAGTAAACAAAAAACAATGATCATTATTTTCCAGTACTTCTATAGGGCTCCCTAAAATTTGTGTCACCGGGCTACCCACTGTTCCCACAGATTTTGGTGGATGTGTCCTTTGAATGGCCCCAGGTCACAGGGACATTTTGCTATCCCGAGGATGACCATGGATGTTTGTGATGTCATTCATTAGTTTATATCAGATAATCTATTTCTAGAAAACAAAAAAAATGATAATTGTTTTTTAATATTTTTGTATGGTTGCATGGGAAAGCCACAAACATTCTGTCCCCATAGATTTTGGGGGCATGTCCTTGCAATGGTCCTTGATGAGACATGATGTCTTGGGTATGTTTTTGGCCATCCCAGGGACAGCCAGGAATGCCTGCAATGTCCATTGATCATCTTGGGAATGGTCAGGGATGGCTGTGATGTCCATTGCCCATCTTGAGGACATATTGACATCCTCCTGTCTTTTCTTTAATGGAAAAACAGTTTTAATGTTTTGATTAAAAAAGAAATAAAGAGAACTATCAAAACCTCAAAACTGCCAAATAACTAACTCACCCACCCATTTGCAACTCATGATTGCCACAACCAATTTGTTTCTATAGGAAATTTAATCTTTTTATTACTGCTATTCATTTTTTGATAGCAAAAATGGGGGTTCCATTGTAGTGCTTACTCCTAATCTGACAGGAAAGTACACATGATAGAAGAAGAAAGGAGGAACTCTTGCCCCTAGACAGATAGGAAAGTATGTGCAATAGAAGAAGAAAGTGAGCTTATTACTAATCAGATAGAAAAATGCATAAGCTAGGAGAAGAAAGAGAAAGTACAAGTAGCCTGTAGAGGGCCAGGCAAGATTATTAAACAGAGTCTGTGGTGCAATCCTGTCATTACAAGTATTACCAAGAGGAGGTTCAAGGCACTTCTATATAACAGTTACTTTTTGATCCTAATAAAAGACCCATATCTAGAAGTCAGAATCAGGAACTGCTAATTTCCCATGCCAGAGAACAAGGTTACAGTAAGGAAATTGACTTTGGTATGCAACAAGCCTGCTATGAAACTTGTCATGGATGGCTTCGACTATGTTGCCCACTTTAAGAGTTCTCCTACAGCTATAAAATGTCAGAATGAATCTTGTCAGATCACTTTTTAGATAGGTGGTTGAAGTTCATTACATGGTGAGGGGTAAGCATAAGCAAGTGACAAGTTCTTGTTTTTTATAAATTTTAGACCGTCTTTGACTCAGGACATTGGTTTTAGAGCCAACAAAATTTAAGCTAAAGTCTATGGAAACTCCAATTATGATCCTAGAATCATCCTATATGAGAGTTTCAGCGTGTATTAAATATAGAAGACTTTGGGCGTTATGCCCTTTCTTGAGATATTTCTAATTTTAGGCCTACAAACAATTTAATTGCTAAAAACTGATTTTAGTAATAATAAGTAACAATAAATTATGATAATATTCAAATCCATACATCAAAGCATCATAGTATTTAGATCAATAAATCATAGCATCATTAATATTTGAATGCACAGTTCATAGAATATTCCTTATAAGAAATCGAATCATGAATTTCTTGGAAATGCTTGCAAACTAGCAATTCCCAAGGCTGGCTGTTCTCCTTGCGTAAGCCCAAGAGCATGGAAGGCTGGCCGTCCCACCAACTCCTATTCCAAAAGCATGGGAGGTTGGTTGTCATTCCCACCCTTTGTCCAACTTGAAAAGAGCATGAAAGTGGGTCATCCTCTTATCTTTGCAAACTCGGAAGGCCGGTGCCCTTCCTATTTGCAAGACTCTTCACAAATTCAAGACATGATTTCTCAGGGAATTTTGGTAGATTATTTTAATTAAATATTTTTTTGATGGATTGGCAATTAAAATTGCAAATAAGACTTGGAAACATATTGACAATTTTTTTTCTTAAATTAAATATATCTGGAGCTGTTTGTATTTCTGATTTGCTGCTCTAAATTGTGAGTCTACTGATCAGTATATTTCTCCAATGATTTCTTCAATTTTCATTCCAAATTGACATCTTTGATGATACCTTTTACAAATGAGTTTTGCTCCCCTTTAAAGCTTCCAAAGTGGAGGAGTCATGTCTCTTCACGTGGGAAAGGACATGTCCTCATAAGTGCCACTAACGATATTTCTTAACTAATCTCAGTTGGCCTCCCTTGCTGATAATTAATTCTTGTTATTCTCGGTCAGCCCTTAATTAAATCTTTTAATTATTCCTTGGTGGGCCTTTAATAGTGAACTGCTATTATACTTTTTATTTTCTTGCCTGGGTTTGACTGCTATAAAGGCTTCAATCTCATCTTGTAAGGGCTGCGATCTGTTGTTTTCATGGTCAGGGCATGACATTGGATGTTCTGTAGAGATCAATACGAGGCAATGTTCAACCAAGTTTTTAGAAGGCCAGTTTTGGGGACAACAGGGGACAGCTATACAAAAGATAGGGAAAATTTTTAAAAATATAGGGAAATTTCAAATATTAATATGACAACATTGATAACACCATAACGATGATAAGGAATTCATCATATTTAATATACATTGTAGACTCCTTAATACACAGCAGTAGAGTTCACATGAAAGTCGAATTAATTTTAATAACTAAAAAAAATTGATAAGTAAAGAAACCATAAATTTAAGATAGATAATTAAATTATCTTTGAAGAAGTGCCTCCTTTCAATTTATGTATCGCTCGCAGATATAAAAAATACAATGTCCAGATTTACAAACATCAAAACGAAATGTCTAGATTGCATATAGATGTGCACTACGTCTTTACATAGTTAAATACCAAATTTTTAACTTTAAAACAGGCATTGAAGTTGTTAAATTTAACATGGGATTAAAATAATGAAGACTGAAATTGCAAAACTGGGAGTGCAGCCAGCAGCCAACAGCCAACAAGAGCAGCAATCCTGCTGCTACAACTTTCACCTAACAACAGAAAATAAAAGGAACCTTCTTGAAATGTGAGGCAAATCTCAATGGAAAAACTTTTTCTTTTTCCTTTTTACATGTCTATAATATGTCACATAACCAAAAGGATTTTTGGATACTATGTTGTATCTTTTTTGTCTAGCTACATCACATTTAACGTCATATAAACTCTTCCACCACGACATCCTGTTGTTCCTTCATATACTTTTTTTTTCTAAATGTAGAAGTAATAGCACTGTCATGGAGCAAATTCCTCTATAAAATATTAGCAAGGATTTGAAATAAATGATAAAACCTAGCAAGTATCATTTTTAAGCTTTTTTGTTTTGGTAGTAAAATTGAGCTACAGTAGTAGGGGTTTTCTTTTTAATTAAACTCCGCTAGAGTAGTAGGGAATGGTTGGCCGTCCCTGAGATGGTTAGGAGATGTCTCAGATGTCCCCAGCTGTCTTGAGGACAACCAGAAGTCCCCTACCCTCCCTTGCTCATCTCCACATCCTTAGGATGATTCTAGGAATTTTTTTTTAACTAGCAGGACATTGCCAAGCAGTCCTTGCACCCCCGATATGTCTCCGGTATGGGTATTTCTGGAAAAACCCAAGTAACATAGGTATGTGGTGAGTAGGATAGATTATAGTTGATGGACTATTGAACAAATGTTTGATTTCATCCTTGAAGAGCCACCTGAAGACATTGTAGACTTAGATTCAATATTTTTGTCTCCTTGCTTCATAGCAGCAAGTTTGGGTAGGCAGCCCTTAGCCATTCTTGTTGGAATGCCAAGGAGAATGCTTAAATTCTCAAGAGGACCAAACTGGTCATAGATAGAATTAGTGGTGCAGAGGTGGCAATGGAATATGGTGGATCCAAGGTCCAAAGGACAAAATGAAATCAAATCAACAAGCTTTTTCAATTTCCAATCTTAATGATCCTAAGATAGCTTCAATAGGTGAAATAACAAAGAACATTCAAACAAGACCCAAAGTATGGTCCAACAGCCTCAACTCATGTAATTCAAAATGTTATAAAGGATTACAAACTTCTGTTCAAGGTTTCATACTCAATTCTCCCAAAACTGTCAAACTAGGCTTAATAACTCTGCCTTGTAGCCCTGCAACAGCCTTCACAAGACCTTATCTTCAGCTTTTCCCAAAACACTAGGTAAATAAATTAGATATCTGAGTACCCTTTATGGATTACCTTAACATACCAAGAGGACAGGGTAGGTTGTTTTGGAGAGTATGGGACTGTCAACACTGTTTCTCAGATTTTTAAGGCCTAAAACTCATGCATTTTCAAAGGAACCCCTAACTCCTTCCACTTCCAGACTTCAGGGTCTTTGACAGTCTCATGAATGAGTTTCAATTAGAGGAATATGGAACCAATTTGATCCCAAGAGGTCTTTAAAAGCAAAAGCCCCAATTTGTGCCCTCAAAACCCTTAAATCTAGGGCTTCCTCAATGTCACGCTTCCCAATGTTTCCTGCAACAAATAATGGTTGATTCACCTTGTCCTTAACATGTCTATACACATTCAGACATAAAATAGTGCCCTTGTTTGGCCAGAACTCTCTATCCTTCACCCTATCCTCCAAATTCACTTAGTTTCTTAGTGTTCCCTATGGTGATCACCACATCAGTCAATCAATCTTGCATTTCCAAGGTTAGAAGAATATAATACATGTTAATAGATGCCATTCTATGAGAAACAGAGTACTATATTCATAGTATTAAATTTACACAAGACTATCCTAAAATCAGATTTCCCAAGGACTGTACAGTGCCAAAATGGTTGACAGCGACTGGAATAGAATTTTCAGAGCATAAATGAATTCAAAGTGATGAAATATGAATGATCAAAGCATTGTACAAAGCAATCCAATCAATATTAATTTTGAATCATACCAAAAACCTTCCAACTTTGCAAGAAATCAGACTTCTATTCAGTTTGCTGTAGCAGTCCGTACAATGGAGTCTATTCTGCCCGTACAATAGGTTGTTCCTACATATTATAACTTCCTCTAAGTTTGTTCAACCAACTTTGGTGGTTGGAATATTATTTTAAGACCAAATTAACATAAAAAAACCCTTTCCCTCCAATTAACTACTATCCGTTATAATTCAAAATTTGAATTTGTAACTTTGCAAATTTGTGACATTTGAAACTTCTAAGAATTGAAACTTTGCCAAATGGCCTAAGTAAACTTATTGACCATGCCTAAGACCATTTGAAGACTCCCAAACCTTTAATGTAATCAACTGCCTGACCTTTGGCCTAAGGCCTATTAGGTCCTTAAGGGCTTATTGCAAATGCATTACATTTATTAACCTTATAGGTCATTATAGGCTCCAAAATACTCCAATTGATGTCATTGGATATCTTCATGTTCACTGATGCCTTTTTGATCTCCAAAGGTTTATTGAACTCCTTATGTGCTCTAGGTGCCCCTGCACCAATTAGGATGTTTTAACAAGCAATTTGATCAGAAAAAGGCAAAATTTAGTTGGTTCATGACAATGTCTAGAGAAGAAAGCTGTTGCTTCTTCTTTGCACATGAAACTTTAATCAGCAGTAGATGACAGCAATAGATATCATGAGGAAGAACAGTGTCAGGTACCTCAGGAGGTGCTTTGAATATAGTTCAAACTTCAAAATATATCAATAATAAAGTTAGTTGCCATGAAGAGCACAAAATCTTCAAGTTGTGATCAACTAGTACAAGTAACAAAACCTGAGATTGTATCATCTATTCTTTTTTGTTTCTTCTCCTCTTTCTTATTCTCCTAGGAATACTTACATTCGTTTCCCTTCACTCACACCTTTGGCTGTTGCCTCAAATTGTGGTATTCAAAACTGAAACATCTTCTATACCAATTGCCTTTCATTCCTTGCCAATCTTGTGTACAAGATCTTCTACGTCCATTTTTTTGGATCTCATTATCAGAATTGTGACCATAGTCCTAGAGTGTATGAGAATGAGAAAGAAGCACCAAAAAGGGTGAAATCAGTGGTGAATAGAAAAAGAAAAGTTTTAGCTATTAGGAGATTAATCTGTAGAGCTTGCTTCAATTTTTTCATTGCTGGAGCCCAAGATACTAAACAAACACTCAAGGGCATAAAAGAATACAGATAGTCACTTGGTCTTGGAAACAACTATTCCTCTCAAGGGGGAAGTAGCACATGATGTTGAACTGACTGATTTCTAGGCGGTTGAGATTGATTCTGGGCAAGAACCTGCTAAGGAGACACAAACCTTTTGATGTCCAAGGCATATTGGGAGAATTAGACTCAGGTTATTGCAGTGGTATTAGAGCTGATTTTCCTGCCAACCTGTGCCTTTCATGAATGAATGAGAGAAGAGGCACTACAATCGAGAACTGAGGAGATAGTGGCAGCTCGCACAGGTTCTGGAGGGTGAGACAGCCTCCGATATTTAGGTATATACGCGAGTTCGCATTCAGATAATATTAAAAACGGTCCTGGAATTTTATTATAGTGAACAAAGGGAAATAAATATGGGTGACTGGAGTGCAGAGATCAGGGGGAAGAGGGGTTTTTGAGTTACTGGAGACACTGATTTAGGGGCCACAAGTTGCTGAACAAAGGGCACAACAACATAATCAATTTCTGGAGTTATTAACAGAAATGAATATTGGTGCAAACACTAATGGAGGCAACGATGGTAATAATGACCATGGTGATAATTCAGTTAATAAGTTAATGGCAGGGCTCTGAATCAACAAGCCACTGCAGCCAGTTCTAGGCCAACGATGCCTATCTTTCCTCCTAGAGTTGAGCATCAGGATGGCAATGAATCAACACTGATAGAATTACAGGAACATTCAGATAGGATTGGGTTGATCTAAGTTTGCAATAGGATATGTCCCTCGTGGATTCTATGGATCTCAGAATTAGACATTTGCCCAACAGGGGTAACAGAGATCACAATAATGATCTTAGGAGGAAGATTGGCAAGCTTAGTTTGCCTTTCTTTGATGGTTTAGGAAAGATGCCAGCGCAAGCTTGGGTTCAGAAGGTTCTGACATATTTTCAGCTTAGTCCAATGCTCGAAGATGAAGCTATCAAATATGCCGCTTTATACATTTTGATGGAGTTGCTCATGAATGGTGGCATCTTGGTATGATCACCATGGGCCATGATTAGATCATGTCAAATGGTGATTTACAGAGAGACTTGTAGAGAGTTTTGATAAGAAAGGCCTGGAACTCCATTTCAAGGAGTTAGTGCAGCTGAAACAGTTGATAGCTTATTGCTGATTTTTGAAGGCTCTGTGTTGGTAACCGATATAGCTACGCTTGTATGACTGATTTCCTGTCATTGTAATGGTCTAAAGAGAAATTGCCTTAACTATTTGTTGTTCTTGTTTGACTGATTTGCTATTCTTGTTTTGATTGTTCTCTGTCACAATCTTTCTGAAAATTATTAAATTATATTAAAAAATGGTGTCTCCTATTTTTGAATATTATCTGTACTGGTACCGGTACCAGTTTCTGGCGTCTTCAAGTACCCATCTCCTGGTGACAATGGAATTAACATTCACAGTAAAATTGGAAGGATGGTTATGAAGGAAAAGAACTCTATATTTTAAAGCTACTTAAGGATGGTTATGGAGGAAAAGAGCTCTATATTTTAGAGCTACTAAGTGTCATATAGGAGCTTTGCATAAAATTTAGCTGAGTCATAAATGACATTCGATTTAAAAAGAGGCTAGCCACTTCATCAATATTTATGCTTTGTAATCACACTACATAACTTGGAAATGGGCCTACAGGTCTTATGAATTAAATTGCAAGCTTGGGTTTATTTTTATTTCCTTGTATGATTTAGTCTCAAAATGGGTCTTTCTTAACTTGTTTTTACATTTGAGATTTGGTTTTGTTTATACTGGATCATGCAACTTTTTTGGGTACCTGCAAGCGCATTATGCTCTACTTTCAAGCAATTGTCATCTTTGTTCTATTCAATTTAGTTGTTGGCATATAATATTTATAGAAACTAATCCATTTATCTTGTGAATTTTTTTTGCAGTTTGTCCTTATCTCGCTGGCAGGATGGGGTACACTTATATATGGCAGCTACAAATTTTTTACTGGTGGCAAAAAGGACAAAACTGATGAGGTAACTACTTATCTTGAATTTGTCTTTCCTATTTGTCTGTGTATTTCCTCAGGTAATTGCAGTCTCTTTCCCCTCTATGAGCCATCTCCTAGTTTTTTTGCTACTGCTCTCTATTTATATTAGCGAGTCTTTTTCTATTGCTCACTATTTGTGTACATTTTTCATCCTAAGATGGGTAGCGGGTTAGTAGTTTTCATTATAATCATGAAGTCTGTGCTACGCCCTGCTGAATGTTTCCAATTTTGAGTACAGCTGCATCAACACCTATAGATGGGCCTTTAGTGCCTCACTCATAATGGGTCATGCCCGGATGTGGTATTGCAGTATACCAACATCCCTTGTGCCTGTTTTGGGGTGTTATTGCACCTGTCAACAGAATCCTGCATTGGTTGACCTAAAAAGGAGTGCCAAGATTGGATGCAAGTAATACATGCACTTCCATAATCAAAGGCATAGTATGTGATTTAAATCTTATTGTCAAATTATAAGGGGGAGCTTCTTGGGATTTAATACTATTTTATGTGCTAAGATAGGTGAAAAAAATACAGTGAAATCTAGAAGATTGTTTTGGGGTTTCTTGCATAAATGAAATAACTAACACTATGCTTCTCTTTTTGCCTTGGGAATGAGCATTAGACTGGTAACAATTGTCTCACAGCGTGAATTCCCATATAAAAGCATAAGTAATAATAGCCCAGAACATTCTCTTAATTAGATTCAAACACGTGATCGAATTGAAATTTAGCATTGATACAGTTTACTGTACCCACTTAACATGCAAATCTAAACATCTCTGATGAACCTGGTAACAATCTGAAACTCAATCTACTGCTTGAAGGTTTCTGCCTGCAAGAAATTTAACTACCATGTTTAAAGGGTTCCATCTCCAAATGTCAAAAACCTACTGCAAACAGCTTTGAAGGCCTGAAAGTGAACTGTATATTTTATTTAATGTCTGAAAAGCATCTTCTGTTCTTTCTTCAATGCCTCTAATAGCTCATGCACTCTCTGCACTCACGGATAAAAGGCAATTTCAGCTCTTAGCTAAGCACTTTTTTCCTCAATTTCAGAGGTTAATATATCTGTCCTTTCTTCAATTTCAGGACTTAATGGAGCAGTCTCCTCAATTGATGTTAGTTACTAAACAAACAGTCCTTTCCTCAATCTCAGCACTAAGTTGAGCAGTTCTCCTTGATCTATGTTAGTTTCTAAACCAACAACTGTCAAAGCCACACCTTAATCAATGTAGAAACCAAACAGTTAAGTAACCACCTTTTTCCAAGTCACTGCAGACCTAATTATCTGATTACGGACTCATTTTAATATTTTATTTCATCTTTAACCATCTAACATTAACTAGAAACACACCGATCTATGCTACATCTGCACTGACAAATCACTCAGTGGAGGAATTAAAAGTCCTCCCTCCTTAAATCTTCTTGCCATTAAGCATTACAAAATAAGGTGATAAAAAATGTCAGCTGACTCCCACACTGTGCTTTCATGCATGGTTCAAGCTCTCTCACATCATTAGAGTACACCTCTATCCTATGTACTTGCTGTTTTGCCAAGCAGTTCTGTGTGGGTTCCCAAGGCTCCTTGGAATCAAAGCATAACAGATTCCTCTGCATCTCATTGCAGGTTGTGTATCCTGCACCTTGGTGACCCATAGATTGAAAAGGTGAAGATCCAATCTCTATGAAAAAGGGCTGGATTTGTGGATTGACTGTAACTTGCCTTGTATTGACTGCAGTTGACTGATGTTCTTGGGAGGTGGCGTTTCAAGTATATCCTTTATTTTCATGGGGTTTGCTTAAAGTCCTTTGCGAGAGACAATGTATCCCAAGAGCTTCCTTGAGGTTACTCCGAAGACACATTTCTTTGGATTTAGACCTACTTTTCAAGTCGTGAAAATTTTGCCCAAAACTTCTAGGTGTCCTCTAGTAAACAATTTTGAATTTTCCCACAAGGTCATCAACATTAATCCTCAATCAAGGTGGGCATCATGTTATGGAACATAGTGGTCATTGCTCGTTGATAAGTTGCTCTTGCACTCTTTAGGGCAAAAGGCACAACATTCTAAAAGAAGATACTTCAAGGACAAGCAAAAGCTGTTTTGTGTTATTCCTCTGGCACAATTTTGATCTGATTGTATCCAGAAAATCTGTCCATGAGAGAGCATTTCGTGTAACTATTATATCAATGTTCAACAAAGGAAAGTCATCCTTAGGACAAGCTTTGTTTAAGTTTTTGAAGTCTGCATGTGCGGATGCCTGCATTAGGTTTTCTAACCGGGACAAGGTTGGAGATCCAAATGGCATAGACTATAGTCAATAGGTCTTATGAAACCCGCAACCAAAAGTTTCTGAAGGTCTACTTTTACTAAAGTGCAATATGTTGATGCTTCTTTCTCAATTTCTGTTTTAGTGGCTTAGCTCCTTGTGCGATGCTCAAATGATGCATAAGAAGGTCAGGATCCAACCAAGGCATGTCTTTAGGACCAAGCAAACTTGATTTGTTGTTCTTTGAAAAACTGGATAAATGTGGATCTCTCTTCTGTTGTTGAGGACTCTACCAAGATAATGATCTTAGGATTATCTTTGGTGCCCAAGTTAACTTATGTTGTCTTCTCAATTAGCACAGGTGATCTCTCATGATATGTGGTTTGGGGAAGAATGTCAAGCCTTCCATTTTAGGCACTTGAAGGAGGTTTTCATCTTCGGATATGTTTTTTTTTTACTTTTTCAAGCTCTAAAAAGCATTCCAGTGTGGTTCTCACTAGAAGACCTATTTATTATTTTTATGTTTTTACGACTAAAAGGCCTGACTTCTTCTCCAAAGTATGCAGCAGTTTTAAGTTCAATAGCAAAACCAGCTCTATGGCCCTGAGAGGTATGCCATCTCTTGCTTTACGGAATTTGACAAAAGCAATCCGTCTTGGTAATCTACAAAAGATCGCATTAGGAATGAAAATATAAAGGAAGTATGTCACAGTGTCCAACACTGAAGGATCCTCAAGAGGCTTTACTGGTGGTAGAGTGTTAATTGTATGTAATGCAGTGGGAACATTCCTGATGCTAATTAAAGCTGCCTCTGGGGTATTAGTTGTTGCACCCAGTTCTAGCTTCAACATGAGAAATTTATGCATGGGTGCACAAAAAGCAGCTTAGTGACATTGCCCATGCTTGAGCTTATGGATGTGTTGTATCACCCATGCACTGATAACATTGGTTTTTGTATCCAGCTATACTAGAATTGAGTGCCAGGTATGCCATGTGTTGCTCCATAGGGAACTGGAATTTTCATCTGCAGGTAACAGTTCAACCTGTAAATTTTTGTATCTGCCATAAGTTAGCACCTTGAAGGAAGGTACCACAAAATCTGATATACAGATTATTGTTGGGTCTAAAACATAGGAGACAACAAGATTTTATTAGTTTTAATCCTGCAGAGATAATTTTGTCTTTGTGCCTGCACTGTCAGGGATAACCCTAACTCTGCTTACCCTTTGTTCCTTCACATAGTAGTTACTAAATATGTAGAGATACTTGTCTCTATAATTCTCCGAGATGCTATATTGTATTATAGAAGAGAAATTGTGAGATGATTCCCTCTTCTGTTACAAGCGATCACAACCAATGTATTTAGAACATTAATACAAATCAGCAATTTTACCTTAGATTACTATCCCCGGTCCTGCCCCTTTATGTTCTTGTTGCGTAAATAAAGTTTATTTCCACAGTATCTCTTGAATGCTTCAGTTGTGCTATTCTACTGCTGCACTTCAAGAATATTAACACTTACTGAGTTACTTTTGTAGGTGCTTTTGCGCTAATGGCTGAGTCTGCAATGGATCATGTTCTTTGCAAATTCATCAGTGGGGATGTTGATGAAACTATTGCAAATCCACCTATGGCATTTGAAGTCTGGTTCTTAAGTTTAATGAAGCTTTGGCATTTGTTATAGAGAAACTATGTTTTGAATCTTCCATTATGATGCTTACACCAGAATTGCTTCAATAAGAAATAACATCATAACAATGTAGTTTGACATGTCTTGGTGACATTTCTTTAACGATAATGGGTCTTAACGTTTTCTTTCATACTCAAGCTGTTTGAAATTTTGAGATTTGAGTCCAAGTAGGCTGTTGTACTAGTGGCAGTCTCTCAAAAGTGTTACCACGTGGACTAAGAGTATGGTACTGAATGAATGCGCTTTGATTTCACTGAAATTCTCTTGTTTGATAAAGTCTTCCGTTTTATTTTCAATCCTTATTTTCCAGAACTTCATATTCGAGGGCTGGTAAATTGAAGTCACAGCACAACACAATGCTTCTCATCATAATGTTATAATACAAAAGTATTTCTTAAATATAAAGCTTAATCTAGTTTGTGATCTATCAATTGACATGCCTGCTAAACCAGTTGTGGGAAAGACTCGAGAGTAATATCCGACACAAACTTTACAAAGCAATTCACTTTGTAGCTGAACACAACGTTATGAGCATGTAAGGTATTCCCTTAGTGCCATCAAGCTTCTTTCTTGAATGCCAGTTAAGGATAAGAGAAATGTGCCCCTGGTTAATACTGGGGTTTCACTTATACAGACATGTATTTGCCTGTTTGTCATGGCCCAAATTAAACCTATAGTTCACCAGGAAGCCATGACTTGCATTTTAAAGATTATGGAGGACAACTTGCAACCAGATACAAGGGAAGATGGCATGATGACAACCTTATTATCAATAAGGATGTCACCAAATCTTTTCAGAGCATCATTATTTGATATTATGTGAACAAAGAATTAACCCTTTTGTAAAGGGGCAACTTGGTAATTAAATTCAGCATATAACAAATAATTTCTGTTGACTGAGCTAACTATCTGCCAGTCAAGCTTCTTTCAATGCACTTGCCAAATTGTGAAGGGCACGAGGAAAATGTATCTGCATAGAATAACTGAGCTGTGATATCAGTGAAACATAGTGACATCAACAAGGTGATTTACAGATTCAAATGTAGTTGGCTGCTATGTACATGTTAACCAGAAACAAGTAATGTTGAATGAAAGTCTGAGTAAATTAGTGAGTTCTAAATGCTTGATTTGGTCACGTATTTAGTGCCTCCGTTCTTGTGTTGCTTGCATAGACTGCTGTACTGTTATGGGACTGAGTATGATGCGGTAAATTCTTGGTTATGTTGAGGTTTTTTGGGAATCTGTTATGGCAATACCATTGCATTCTACAAGCCCTGATATTAAAGTGACGTAAGATTCCGAAGTTATCAAAACCCAGTGAGGTAATTGCTTTTAAAGACATTCAAAACATAATGAGCATTGGTTCGTGAGTGATCAACTATACCCAAATTTGTTTGCAGCCTAATATAATGCGCAATATGTTATACCTGTAGTCTTTGGACTTTGGTTTTGTCTTTACTATATTGTTTAAAAAACCCTCTTGTAACTATTGACAGCATATTGTCAATAGTAATGCATCTTATGAGCTTCATTGGAGTGGTGCTTGGTGCTTGCAGGTCTGCTTATAGCCTGATTCCCTTGTTTTGAAGAGTTAAATCATTTTATTAAATCCTTTTCATATTTGTTGTCAAATCCCTTTCAATTTGATGCTCTGCATAATGTCATTGCTTTCTTAATTTGAACTTTAATTTCTCAATTCTTAACCTTGAAGGTAATCCATGTGAAAATATGATTAAGAGTGTGATCTATTGACGTAAAAAAGCTTGGAAAATGGGGTCTGAACTACCACATGTTTGTTATTAAAAATTTCCGTTTTATTTACTGTTGAGTGATGTTTTACTGTTTCTGATCTTCAATTTGTGAAGTATGATGAATGTATCTTGCTTTGGGGCACATTCTCTTGTTGACAGCTAGTTTGAGGACAAATTTACCATTTTAGATGGATCATTAATTGGTGTACAAGTCTGTGTAGCTTCATATATTTGATCTGATCCATGTTGAGGGGAGCTAAATTTTGTTTCTTTAAATTTTCTACAGAAAGTTCAAGAAGGATCTCACTGAATTTCATATGTTTATGAGGAGACGTGCAGGCAAGCATGTGGGAATAAATGTCGTGATCATGACAAACTAGAATACATTTCTCTTATAGATCTTCATGTCCTTGAGGGGTAGCCATTTTGCATTTTTGTTTTTCATATGCTATTGATAACATTTGATTTTGCCTTGTGAGTTATCAATTTAGCTTCAATTAAACTAGACTCATTGAATAAGTGTTGCAGTCTAGCCTTAGTTAAATGCATGCTTGTATTTATGAGGCACATTGTTGGAACAACGATGAGGGAGTTAAGTTGATTTTCCCAGCGAACTTTCTGATTCAAGTTGCTTCTGTGATTTGCCAGTGGATGCATTTCATTATTTTGATTTCTTTTTTTAAATTGATTTTTTTCTTGCTGCTATAATTGTTTTTTTGCAAAATATTTATTTTGGTTACATTCATTTAGGGGATAAAAATCTCATTGGAAAAAGAAATATTCTTAATCATTCATGTTGTAAAATTTGTAATGGCTCAAGGAGAATTTCGAAGAAATTGGAAAATAGTAATACACTTCATTTGGAGGGTGTCATTCAGAGTCTTTCGGATAATTTTCTAGAGTGAATTTAATACTCGTGAAAAATTCTTGGGTTTAATCATTTTGAAATAGATTCAAGCCTATAAATTGCAAATCAATGAGTTCCGTAATAGAATGGATTTTAATCCATGAAATTGAGACCCAAAAGACATTGAATGTAGGTGTAGACAATTTACAAGTTGTGTCCAACTTGCTACCAATATTGGATAGATTAAACAGCTTCCGATGCTATGATAACCATACAATACGAAATTTTATTGTCCAAGAACCATGGATGCATGTGTACATTTTTCGAATTTACTGTCTATAATAGAAGAGACAATGTGGTTTGTAGCTGGTAGATGTGTGAGTATAACTAATAGAAGAGAATTATTAAGTTAAATCTTTATTAAACTATATGACATCATTAGTTTTAATTGTATGACATCATTAATTTTAATTGCCTAATAATATTGAATGTAATATGAACTATTCGTACCCTGTTAATAGGGTAATTGTTAATTAGTTGGTAATGAAAAACTACATTTTGGTAGAAATCTAGGAAGGGCTTCACACGTTGAATTTTGATAAAGCATAGAGAAGTAATCCAACTTTATCGGGCGCTGTGTAGTATCTAGAGATATGATTGATCGGCATGTTACATGGTTATCTTTACTTTTTCGTGGCCACAAGTTGAATATCAATTTGGCTGGGAGGCCATTGTAGCTGGATTGTCATGGCTTCTTTGATGGGCTTTTAGGGGTTATTTCATGGTGGTAACAGGGCGGGTTTAATGGTTTTTGTTGTTGGTGAAAAGAACAATATTTAATATGCTATTATTAATAATCAAAGCTCCATGTATTCTGTGATACGAATCGGTGAGATGTATGGCTTAGGCCGCCACAATTTAAGAATGAACACCATTATGATGTTTAAATTATCCAATTTAACATGCTTAATATGATCATTTTAGATGAATTTAAAACGGCAATGCAATGAAGATAACAGCATAATATAGCAACAGCAGAGGCACAAATCAGCACTATAAGACTACCAGAAACTCTAGATCATCTCACAACACAAGGCTAACATGGAAAAATCTTTATAAGAAAAAAATATCTATCAAGAGGAGAATCTATTTATTATTTTGAAATGAAAAAGTTACAATACATTCACACCCATATGTTTTGTTTTTTCTTTTTGACAATATGTGTAGAAAATTCGTCTTCGGGTTTCACACGATCCCTTAATTATTTGCAATTTGAAGTTTCTTACTAATTTCTTATATATCACCATCTTAAGCACTTATTAGAGTTAGTTTTCTTTTCTTGTAGAGTTCAAGTTGGCTTCACGAACAAACAACCTTCCTTGGAAATCCACAAACTTGTCTAACATAAGTCAATATAGGGTGCAATGAAATTATTAACCAAGTTCATTTGGGCATCTACATTCTTGTTAGTTTCAAGATTATTAAAGACGTTTAAATAATTGTCCATAATTGATTTTTACCGTCTTAGTATATAAAATTATCACTTCATCGTTGGTGAAACCTCATCCCTTATTTATAAGTAATATTAAAGAGTAAATAAATATATATGATTGAGAAGGTTGATGGTACTTTTATCTTATATTTCTTCCACTTTGCATCCTATACGTCCATATACACCTTAGCCAAACTTGTATTGCTTGATCCTTCAATATGCTCTTCTATTCTAAAAAGATTGATGCAGTAGCAACATAAATAATCATATGCACTTTTATGCTTCATTATGAACCCATGAGAATAAGAACAATGCCAAGGTGAAACATATGTAATGTCAATAAATCTTCCATCATTTAATAATTGAGCACAAGCATCAAATTGAAATGATGACAAAAAACTCTTTAAGTAGTTGCTTTACTCATTTGTAGGAATAAGAACCATATCAAGTTGCTAGTTAGTCCTACTTATCAATATTTCAAAATTATATGCCATGAAGACATGGACCTAAAATTGCAATTAAGTTCCTAAATATCGTTGCTAAAATCACTCATCCTCTCATCTCAATGCAACATGTTAATGTCAAGATGACCACAAACAAGGCCAAATAAGAATTCCACATCAAAACTATATTGTCAAATATTAACAGTCTATCTTGAGTCATTAATGCAATCAAATAGGTAAAGGCAATTTGTAAATCACACATCTTAGAAATCCCTGACAATAAAAACACAAATTTATCATCATTTTTGTAACTTATAACTTGAGATAACTTGGCTCAATGCAATCAAATAGGTAAAGGCAATCTAGTAAATCACACATCTTAGAAATCCCTAACAATAAAAACACAAATTTATCATCATTTTTGTAACTTATAACTTCAAATAACCAAAATGATACTTTTTATAATGAACATACATATTCAAGGACACACTATATGGGTATTGTCAATTCCAAAAATAATCAAGGCTTACCAAGCCTACTTATCACACATAGAGGATTCAACTAATTGTTCTATCACATAATGTTGAGTAAACATATAGTGAAATGCATAAAACATCTCTAATTACCAATCTCCAAATAAATCTCCAAAGCCTTCGAAACCAATGAAGAAAGAGATCGAGAAGCTACCAAATTGTTGCCAATGATAATGTACACAACAATACTTGATTCCATATAAAGCTCTTACTTCATAGACACCATAAACTTTAGGAAGTAGACACTATATTAGCAAAGAGAGAACATGCAAATCAATAAACACCATTCTACCACATTAACATGTGCCTAGATGTGTAAAGTAAGATCTCCAACATACCCAAATTGATAGGATAACCAATCATCCCCATAAGCCACACACTATTTCCTATATCTCTCCAAACGAGTGTTCGGAAGAGGTCCATAGATCAAGACCAAAGCAAGGAAAACGATAGAATTCTATAAAATGATGCATCCACTTCTTAAATAGACATCAAACCTTCAACATTCAAGACTAATACACATGAGAAGCTGATACTATTAAGAGAATGCAATTGATATTCAAGCGGGTAGAACCCGTTTGATCATTCACTTGCTAAGTAGATGAAGAGTAATGAAAAAGATTGTCAAGTGTATACAACACCAAGCAATAAAAGACTTAAGCATTACTATCAACAATAGATCTGATTTTCCAAAGAGATATGTATAAGACTACTCGTAGATTAGTAAGATCCCACCAAGCAACTTAAAAAATCTATAATTGTTTTCAGCCAAAAAGCTTTAAGATTGTAAACATAATATTTTCATAGATCTATAAATCATTAATTTTAAATAAGGAAAATTGTAAAACCTATAAAGGTATTGATTTTTCCAAGAGCATTGAGGTTATACGACTTATTCCACAACTCAATGAAATAGAGGAAAGAGGTTGTCTAGAATCTTACAAAATATAAAACATACTAAGCTTCACAACCAATAAGAAACTGATGATGATTCATCTAATGCTTTCATGTAACTAGGTATTGAAGTCATGAACCTAACAATCCAAATAATGTGTTTTTCCAAGTAACCAAGGGGAATCAACCACCCACCCACTATGAAAACCTTTTCATCAGCACATGACTTCAAGGAAGATGAACATAACCACCACTCAAGAGGAGAGACATACTACCAAATTTGAGCTCTAAGTCACTAGCATGCAAGAAACAAACACATGAACGACTCCAAGAAACAAAAGATCCTCTACCATGAGCTTCTAGAGCGCACCATAAATCTCATTGATAATGTCCATATGAGAGTTAGTAGATATTGCTTTCAATCTCACAAATCTACAAAACAATGTTAATACACAAACCACCTACAATTCACAAGCCTCCAACAAGTTCTTAAACAAACCTAACTCTACACCAAATGTTGTTGAAAAGCAAAAAAACTTAAATCGAGTTTTTAATAATCAAAGCTTCATTCATTCTATGATGCTAATTAAATAGATACAAGGTTTAGACCTCTAAAATATAGAGTATGAAAATTGTATGCAGCTGTGATAGTAAATTGCCTTAAAATGGAATTAACATGTGAAGATTCAACCTCTCTATGAAGCTTAAACTAACTACTTTAACATGCTTAAAACAACCATCTTAGATGAACTTAAAGCAACACTAAAAGAAAGATAGCATCACCACAAGATAGCAACAACAAAGAGGCATAGATTGACAACATAAGAGTACATGAAACTCTAGAAGGCCATCTCAGAAGAGAAGATTTATGAAGTCTTTCGAAACAATTCTTTTATGAAGAGGAAAGGCCAAACATGTATTATCTTCATAAGAAAAAATACAAAATCGTTCACTTTAATGAAACCTTTTGTGTCTATAATATGATAATACTCATGTATAAATATTTTCCTCACATCTCACACACTCCCTCAAACATCCACAACAAAGGTTTCCTACTTCTAATTCTCTTTACTTTGAGCACTTTGAGCACATCTTAAATATTTCTTTTCATCCCTTAATGTGGTCTTCAAGCTAGTTTCACATCCCAACAACCCTACATGGAAATCTATAAGTGTGCTTGATGGTCAATGTAGGTTGGAATAAATTTGAACCAACCTACTTGATTTGAGAATGTAGTTTATTGTTAGTTTTTGATAAAGGGAAAAACAAGTTTTTAAGGGGCCTTGAAACCCTATACATAAAGGTAGCTAAAGATATTCAACAAAAGCCTTTTGAACGAAATGAACATCACAAATGATGTAATTGAAACACCAGGTTTTGAAGGGGCCCCGAAACCCTATACCTAACTAGAACTTAAAATAAAACTATGAAGGTTCCAAACAAAGAATACCCCAAACAACATAAAGGGGCTAATGTTTTGAACCCTTCTTGTGGGACCAAAGGGTCATATCAAAAGAGGATGGATGCCTCTTAGAAGATTTACCTTTAACCGAAATCCACCCATCTTCAACTCGAGCCGCCTCATTCTGCTAGCAGTGCGAGTCCAAGGCCGAAGAACCAACACCCAACACGGGTGTTGGAGCAGCAACTTCACCCAGCAAGGGGCCAGCACAAATTCAAGCTGAAGGAGGAACACAAGGAGGAGTAGCAACATCAGAACCAACACCAACAGAAGCCATTGCAGGAACAACATCCACTGAGAAACCAATAGGTGCCCCAACTTTAGCCACCAAAGACTCAGGAGGACCAGCAGACAGGCAAGCATTACTAGCCAGCAATGTAGGATTTAGAACAGAGGTAGCCAAAGAACTATCCGGAACCGGGCTAGTAACAGATTGCTCAACCACTTGTGAGAAGCTTCGGTGGGAAGCCACCTTCTCCACCGTATAGTGTTGAGAGGAGGCACCCTTCCACCACGAAGCAGATTTTTTTAACTTTCTGAATTTCACATTGAGAAGCAACATGCCTAGTCTTAAAGCAACGTCGACATCTGAATGGGAGACCCTCATAATCCAGTTGTTGGATCCAACATCTACCCCGAGAAGAAAAATATTTAATCTCATCAGGCAGGCCTTTGGAAATATCAACATCCACTAGGATACGAGCATAAGTAGTGTGAAGTAGCTCCACAAATTTATCATCCACAATTAACATTTCCCCAATAGCATCCCCCACCATCTCCAAAATGGAATCAATCTAGAGATGGAGGGGAAGATGAGGAAGCCTAACCTAGATAGGCTGCCTATCAAATGATTTAGAGGACGGAATGAAATCAGAATGCCAGGGTTTCAATAAAAGCATGTGTCGATCATCGCAGCTAAAGAAATTATCACACAAAATAATTTTCCTATCCTCAACAATTTCAAATTTAGCCACAAAAAAGCCTTTAGCCATTGGGAAAATGTGGACTGTACCAGAGATGAGCGGTTCCCAATGACTTGAGATCCATGAGTGAAGGGCAGGCAAAGAGGGCCATAAACCCTTGAATCTACAAATCAACCCATGATCAGCTAAAATAGCAACAGTCTCATCGATTTTCGATAGAATATCATTGTCCAACTCAACAACAATATGGTTGCTAATTGGGAAGACACTGTGATGGGAGCCCTTAGCAGTAGTCTTGGACAGAATAGAGGGCCGTCCATGCGACAAGGGCACCACTAGGGGAGCAGGAGCTAAAGCAGCCTTTTGAGCCGCTACCGATAGCCGATCCACGACAGAAACCCTAACAAGCATTGACCCACCAGCAGGAGCCCTAGTGGTCTTCAACGCCTTAGCAGGAGCACTAATAGGCACAGGCGTGGGATCAGACCTTCCCGACGCACCGACGAAAAAGGCAAAGGCCTTGCCGGGTGCAGCAAGAACATGACTAGCAATATCTTTAACAGTCACTATCACAAGAGCAGTCCAAACCAACACAACAGAGGTAGAGGCCTTGCCGGGCATTGCAGGAATGAGAGGAGTTGTCACCTGAACCCACGAGGACAGGTCTAGAGTCGAGGAAGCGGCAGGCGCAGGAGCGGGAATCATCTTGAAAAATGAACTCTTTTTATTTTTAGTTTCAAAGTAGTTAAAGATATACAGTAACAATCCCAAAATTGATATACAAGCCGCTATGTCTCTAGCCGCTAGGGTTTCTTCCCCTATGCGCTCCCTTGGCCCCTACTCTAACGCACCGTCGCTTGTTGGTGGTGCCTTTGTTGGTATTGGGGGTCTGCCTCGCTTGTAGGTGCATTCTTGGGGAAGATCATTCCTTCTGATCCAAAGTCAATGATGATACATGCTACCTCTCCTTTGGCTATTATTCATCCTAGCTCATTTCCGACTCTCTCTTTCCGCGTCAGGTGGGACAAATGTCTGATCGAGCTATTGTATCTGCTTCTCAAGATTCTTCAACGTCTGATCAGGCTCTTCCTTTGTCCAAGTCTGATGAGGGTTTTCTGCCATCTAGTGATGGTGTTGCAACGGTTTCTCATCTGGGTCTGGAGGGGGTTGCAATTGGTAGGCCTGGTGCTCTTCAGTTGAAGAATAGGTAGGTTGTTAGAGAGTTCATTCGAGTATCTAATTCCATTTCAATGCAAATGAATGTGGAGAATGAGAAGGAAATAGATCATAATGCATCTATTTTCTCCTCTCATGGAATTATCTATCGATTCAAGGGTTTTTGGCCCAACCTTCCTCAGTTGCATGCATGGATCTCACAACAATGGGAGCCCCTGTCATGCCCAAAAAGTGAGCAAAACACAACTACAATTTTTTTTTTTCTAAAACCTACTAACCAACGACAAACAAACACACTTATGCAACCAAGAAGATAAACACTAATTGGCACAAGACTCCACGTGCATGCAAAACCATGCAGAGAGAAAATGAATAACTGAAAATAACGAAGTGTTTAAAAACACCCCAAAGGTGAAACCATAGATGGTTGACCAAGTTTGACCAAACGTCAAACTTTATCGAACAACTCCAAACTATACTATAGGGTTCCCTAGATTGCAAGCTTCGACTGACACACAAATCGAGATAGTTGACTAATAGTCAACCAAAGTTGACCAAAAGTCAACCATGCACCGAAATATGTGCAAACAAGCTACAAGGAAACAAAACATATCTAGAAATACTTGGGCACACAAATTGAGGTGTTTGACCAAGGTTTGACTGAGGGTTGACCAAAAAGTCAACTGTGCCCAAACATGTCCTACAAGGTTCTACTAAGGCTAAATCACGTCATGGTATGGTTCATGCACGTAAATTGAGGTGATGTCCAAGGTTTGACTGAGGTTGACCAAAAAGTCAACTATGCATTAAGTGGCTTTCTAAACACATCTAAGGTTTACAACATATTAGGAAAGGCATTGTGCATGTAAAATGAGGTGCTTGTCCCAAGTTTGACCAAGAGTTGACCAAAAGTCAACTGTGCACAAAAGTAGCTCTCTAAAGTCAATAGAGGTTTAGGTCCTAAGGGAAAGGTCTTTGCACACAAACCAATGCACTTGCCCAAGGTTTGACTAAAGTTGACCAAGAGTCAATTGTGCACTAAAAGTGACCTCTAGGTTTAAAATGACTAGTGGCACGACGGCCAAGAGACATTAATAACGTCCTATCAACAAGATGTCCATCTAAAATTTAATCTAACTATATTAATAAAATTTATTTAGACAAGTCTTTAACATGAATACGAATTAATCATTTTTAAAAAATTAAAACATATCATTGATGACCTTAATTACATTTAGACTAATCTAGCTTAATAACATAATTAGATTTTAAATTAAAAACAATTGTACGAAAGATATTGCTTTATGTCTAATCTCCATTTATACAAATCTATTTAAATATATAATTATAATTTAAATTTAATTAAATAAACAAACTAAAACTAAAGATACTTCCTATTTAAATCCAAAATGCACTTATCCAAATGACCAATTTAAATTTTAATAAAAACCACCCTTTTAAAAATAATTCAAATCTACTAATATTAACAAGGACGCAAAAAGTCAAAGTTCCTGTCTAAGTTAAATATAATTTGTTGAAAGCTAATTAGTAAAAATGGTAAAATTCAAGGTAAGCATACACAAATTTGTAAATTAGAAGAAAACAGTTATGCTGTTGTACATAGGTTAATTATATGTCTAAGTTGCTTTCTAATATAGATATGTGAAGTTTGAACTTCTCTCATACATGCATGATGGTAATAAGGTTAAATTTAATTTAAACCCAAGATAATTTAAATTTAAGTATGATCAATCAATTAAGAGTGAATTAAAATTATAATTAGCCATATATTATGACAAAATAAGGTGAAATTAGTGTTAACTTGACTTTTAGCATGATGAGAACTTTGTTTAATTTCATATTATAATGGAAACATGAAAATAATAATCTAGCATCAAATATAAAGTTAGAAAATACAAACAACTAAAATTTGAGAAACAATCAGAGAAGACAAATAGTGGTTGGGCTCAGAATGACATTGCAACAATATGGGGCTTTTTATTCATTGTAAAAACTAAAAATTCTCAGTTGTAGATCAATAATATATGAGAAAGGGAGATCACAATATTGAGAATAGGTTGCCGAGGATGTTAAGAATGCTAAAAGGCTAAAGAATTCAAAGACAACACCACAGACTAAAAGACGAAGTGAGAATCAAACCTCTAAGTGGAAAAGCGTATCCAATGTATTGCCACAGTGAAGATACAAATACAAGCCCAACAATAACATGCAAGAGATATAAAAGTATGCAGTTATAGATCAAACATACTTGTTCCTATTTAAAATAACAGAGGTGTCATACTAATAGCAACGCTCAGAAGCTCCAAATATCTTAAAAACAAATTCTGTAAATACAAAAGAAAAAACAATTTTCAATAACAAATTTTTGAGAATAAAATATTTATTCACATTTAAATTAGGAGAAGAATGAAGAATAATACCATGTTACACAAATATTCTCCACAAGATTGGAAGAAAAGATATGCGTTATTGAAAGGAAGACAAAACCCTATATAGAAGTGATGAATTTAGTAGATTTCATAGGGTGTCATTAAATTTCAAAATATAATTTCTTAGCTTCATTCAATAATTTTTTTTTAATTCTTTATCTCCATACACTGAACTTAGATTTTTTGGGAACACAACATTAAATGTGCAGAGTAAATAATAGGTGGGAAGGAAAAAATCCCATAAAATCAACTAACACTACTAGTGCACTAATAATGCCTATTAAAGAAGGATAGGCTTCACGCGAGATCAAGCTCCATCAATATTTATGAGTGATCAAGTGTGCGAAGGAAATTTAATAGCATTGAAGAATTGGAGATGGAAGTTATTGTGTAAAATTTGCTAACAAAGTGAAGAATGGAGTCTAGAATTGTAACCTTCCACTTGAAAGAGAACAAACAAATGGCATTTAGAGGCCAAATTAAACTAGAAAGATGGAATGGTATCCTCAAATCTCTCTCTGACTCTGTTCGTATGGCTCTTGAAAAAGGATTAGGGGACGACAATTTTGATAATGAGTACACTATCTGTGTCAATGGCCATATCATAGGGTTGTTTAAAGCTTTGGCAACTTTCAATGGAGTGTAAAAAGATAAGATTATAGAGGCTTCCAAGGAAATTTTTAAGGAAGATTTCTTGACTGGCTTGGAAAATGTGGTATATGGCATAGACAAGAACCTTACTATACTGTATCTGAAAATATATATGAAAATGACATTTGCGGATCTTCCCTCCATTCCAAAATTTCAGTGTTTGCCAATGTTGTTTTTTAAGGATGAGGGCAAATTTGATAAGTGTTGGCCGGTGATGAGGCGGAACTTGGACTTCCTAATTAATACAGTGCTTAAGGAACATGGCGAACTTGAAGGGGTGTTGAATTATTGATGAGCTGAGGGCTTTGACATCTCAGAGGAATTTGACAAAGAATACATTGACAACATTAGGATAGTAGCGTCGTCAATTAGGAAAAGTTTGAGGCTCAACCCAGCGGATGCAGGCGAAGAGGAAATTATCTTCCTACGGAAGAATGGAGAAACCTGGAGTTGTAATGTGAAACTCATAGACTAAAAGCTAGTGCTAGAACTCAATAAGAAGGAATAGGGCAACAAGCAAACTTTAAGTAATCTTTTTGATATCTAAATAGATATGCTAGTATAGGGCTTATTCTATGTAAAGTCGAGAAACTCAGATACTGGTTTTATATACTTATGAGCTAAAACTATAAATATTTCATAAAACAGGTGGAAAGTGCTTTTAATGGGTTTTTATAAAGGTTAACATTGTTAACATTTATTGAGTAGACATTCACTAAAATAATCTAGTTTTCATATACGTTTATTTTAAATCTGTTAAAATTCCTCTTAGCTTGGTTTACTATTGAACCTGTTTATGTCTGTGCCTATGGGAGGTATTCCCCAGTTTAGGTTTTTACTCAATTATGCTAATCTTAGTCCTTCCAGGTTGTTTAGGGATAGTTTTATGTCAAGAAACCATCATTTCTTCTAACACTTTTAGGCATCCTTTGGTTTATTTTTGTTGAAATAGGATCTCTTCTCCTCCTGCAACCCTTTCCATCAGGTTCCTCTAGTTTTTTAGTATGTTTCCTTTTGAGCCATATGATTAAGATTTGCATCTATTTTTAAAGATAGTTAGGACCTTTAGCATGATGTTTGTAGGTTCTATAAGCATTCTCTTGGCAGTTTTACTGGTAACAAGTCTTTTGAGTATTATCATGTGATCAGAAGAGATTCATTCCACACATAATAGCAGTATATAAGTTATGGTATGAGTAAATATTAAGGGCTTTTTTAGGTATTATTCCTTAAGAATATTCAAAATTTCTTTGTAGAAGATGAAACATACAATTTTTACTATCTCTTTCTCCTCATAATTATTTCCCCTATATAACTGTAAGAATTTGATTAGTTTAAGCCTCTTAACCATCTAGTCATTCATATTGGTAGAAAAATAGAAGAGCAAACGTTGCTCCCACTTTGAATTTATATATACATTCTAAATTGTGACTTAGTTTCATTACCTCAACTCGTTAATAAAAGTCATCAGCATGGATACCCCAATCAAACTAATTTGCAAAAGAAGCCAAATTTCTTTTGCTGGTGATCAAGCACCTCAAAACAATTATGTTGGATATTCATCCTCTCATCCTTAGAGCCGTATTTCGGATCTTAGGGATTGAAGTTTTAACAAATATCGATAGGTATAGAGTTTACACTGATATACCATCAATGTTTGTAGCTATCGTATTATATTGGGGAACTGAGAAATCTAACACGAGGAGACTATGCCTCAAAATTTTCAAACGAAGATTTCTAGGAAATCTGGACAAGGTTTTACAAAATATAAAGGAGGACTTAACCATCCCAAGACCTCGATTCTACGATACATCTTCTATCATGGGGATATAGGTTCCAACTATTCCTATTGTGGTTTTTGAGGATCCTAATACAATCAATGAAAGAGATCACATTCTTAAATGAAACATTGAATTCTTGCTGATTTATATGCATATTAAGAAAGCACCAATGGAAAGATGGTTCTATGACTATTGGCACAATGATGAGGTGGGAGATACATATATGGATTGTTTCTCTGAATCAGAGCCAAACAATCTGGTTGAAATGTGGCTAGAAGGAGGCCATAGAGAGAAGAAGAAACCCATAATCTTTGATTTAGACGACTCTAGATCCAAGATCAGGAATTAAATTAGGAGTATAGATTTTCAAATTCCTTGTCTTGATTTATACTGTTTAGAATCTTTAGTTCTCTCGTGTACTCTGTTTTGAAAGAAAGTCTCTTATATTTTTTCTCTCTGTAAGATGCTAATTCAATAATTCTGATTATTCAAACCATATTAAAGTTTCCAAATATTCAAGATCATATATATCCTTTTGATAAGTACATACTATATCATTTCAATTTGTTTTGGATAAAAGTATGGATAGATATACCATTTACTCAAAGAATCTCTTTCTAATGTCCTTAGCATTAGCAGTAGTTTATAATTTGAGCATTAGCGAAGAAATTTGCCTTATTTGACGTTGGTTATAGACATGTAAGGTACATGTCATTTCAGAATTCAAGGTAAGTAAGTTATGGATTAAGATATTTTATGCTTTCCTCGCCAATATTCAAATAGATGTATATAGACTCCAGCTATCATGAGATTTTAGTATCAGTAAGTCAATTTCATTTAGCTTGTCTTCTTGGATCGAGGTAGCATAAGTGTCTAGTGGCCTTAATATTTTTTGTAACATTCTCTTACACAAAGTAAGGAAGGATTTGCTATTGAGAAATGGTATAGCTCTTCAGTATGATTTGATATTAGAAAGAATCTATCTCCTCTTCCTCGATATATCAAGATTCTTTAGCATTCTCTCAGCCTTTGGATGAAAGGCTAATTCCTTATACCTAAATATATCTATCGGGTGTTATCTCAATTATTTGGTTATTATCAGACTAGAATATAGTTTTCACATATTCAAAAGCTTTTATATCTAGGTCCTATTTTATTCTTTCAGTTCTAGGTGTCTTTCTTTGTATTTTTCCATATATATATATATATATATTCTTTTAGTTTAGTTTATATATATATATATATATATATATATATATATATATATATATATATATATATATATATATATATATATATATATTCTTTCTTGGTTTCTTTCTTCTTAGCCCTTGGCTTCTTCGGTTATTTTTTCTTTGGCCTTTTGTGCCTTTTCTTTTTTTTTTTAGTTGCTATCAATCTTGCAACATGTGTTGCCCCCTCATTCCTTCAGCGTCTTTTGAGCATTTTCTTAGTTTTGTCTTTTTTCTTCTATTGGGGGCCCGTTAGGTTCTGTCCTCTCTTGCCTTTTTGGCCTTTGATTCTTATTCCCTTTTCTTTTGTCAGGCTAATTGATGATTTTTTTGCCTTTTTTGTGTTTTTTAGGTTTTGTTTGTCTCTTTTCCTTTTCTTTTCTTTTTCCCCTTTGTTTATCTAGTTTGTGTTAGGATTATTTTATAGTGTGTTTTTGTCCCTTCTCATAGTTAGTGTATATCTCTCTCATTTTCTCTAGATTTGTCTTAGCTCATTATCATCATTTCCTTTAAGATAGTTTGCCTTATATAGTCGGATTTCTCAGTTTGCTATAGATAAAAATTTCTCTAAGCCTTCCATTTGTGATCTGTAGCATTGTCTAACTTAAAGTAGGTAGCATTTTCTATTTGATATGATATAACTCCTTTGTTTGATTATGGAGTAAATTGAATTTCTCTTCTCTAGCCTCTTGGTATAAGAATATTTTTGGCAAGACAGGCAAGGGGCACTAAAGATTCTCTAGCTACTATTCCTTCATAGAAGGTAAAGGTAGGTAATATCTATAATAAGGTCCTCAACCCTGAAATTAACATAATGGTCTCTGGTTACGGATTATGGTCCGGTTCTCTTCAAACACATTGATAACTCATTGCCTTTATTAGTCGTCATTACTACAAGCAATTCATATTATCTTATTAATTATGTAATCAAGCTAGAGAGATTGTTGTCAAGTTAATTTCTCTAATTTGAGGGTTTATCCCTGTAAAACCATTCTCAGTAGAAATCCTCTGTTTTAATGTTTGATTATATAGAAGGCTTTAATTTATCTAAAAGATGCTGGGTAACTTGGAATATATGGTTATGGATATTTGATTGTGGATCTCTTGTCTTCCATCATCATTTTTGAGTAATAGAGGAGGTAAGTTTTTCTTATTCATAAGAAAATTATCCATTTAAATGCAGATATGATTTATGACAAGCAGTAAAAGTAATACTTAACTTCTTTCGACTCTATAAAATTATGTTATTCATTTTATTTTGCATTTGACAGACTCAAATAAGTTGTTATCTGGCATGCTTCTTTTCATATATATATATATATATATATATATATATATATATATATATATATATATATATATATATATATATATATATATATATATATATATATATATATATATATATATATATATATATATATATATATATATATATATATATATATATATATATATATATATATATATATATATATATATATATATATATATATATATATATATATATATATATATATATAGACACACACACACACACACACATTTATATATAATCAAAGTTGTTTTATAACTGTAAAAGTATTTAGTTGATCAAGTGCTCTTATAAGGTCCGATTGTAGATAGAAACAAGGTTATTAACATTTAGATGAACTACTATACCTTATCACATCTCAATAATTCCCCTCTGATTTAATCCATGTCTTAGTTAGTCTAGCTATTAAGTTTCAAAAACAATAATATGAAGCTAGGACCCGAGTACTGGGCCATAGCATTTAAAAAGAAGAATAAGAGGATCTCTCTTATTCTTAGATTAATGGTTAATCCTTATTCCTAATCAACCTATGGAATCTCAAAAAGTGTTAATCTCCCAGGCCTGAGTTTATTATTTTTAAGGTAGCCTATACCCTTCCTATGGTATATGATTCATGATATATTAAATTGATATATTTGAAGCTTAGATTCGTCTTTGTTTATTGGAGAAACATGACCTATTTCTTATTAACTGCAATTTTTTTCTAATGACTTCGCTATCCCAATTCTTAGACTGATTTGTATTCCAATTATTCTAAAAATCTAGACAAGTAAGGTCAGTTAAAACTAGCAGTAGCATCATATTCTCTTAGCAAAGAACGTTAATGGGTTAATTCTAATTTTTGATAGGACTTATTTTCATTAACTCTTATCTCTTCCAATTAATTAAAGTCATTTAAGAACAATTCAGAAACTAACCATTATTAGACAAGGTATTTAACAAATTTCTGTAGGCTTGAAATAGATAAAGAGAGTTCATTTCACATTTCGAGCCTTTCTTGATAAGGGTAACAATAAAACTTGTTCCTTATTAGTAGGATATTTGAAAAATTAGTGTTAACATTATAGATAAGTTTTGAGCATACTAACGAGGATCTTAACCAAATTTTTGAGTTGGTACAGGTAATTCAGGTTCAAAAGTCATGAAAGGAAAACCTGTCTTACGTTTTCGATAGAAAGTTAGGCTTACATATTAGTAACTCTGTTCTTGGATGGAAAAGTTAGGATCTTAGTAATGGAAGAATATTAAACCAAGAAAGAGATTCTCCATCTATGTCCATTGCAAAATAAAAAATGCGATTTACTTAGGACTTGAAGGATCAACATATCTGAATTTGTGTTTTATTTTATCAAATTTGTAAATAGGAGGGAATGCCTTCTTAAATAATTATGTGTCAGAATCCAAACTACGGTCCTAGGCAAGGCTAGAGGTTTTCTCAACCCCACTCTTTCCTACCAAAGCCTGCACCGAGCGGGGTTTTGCTAATCACCTTTTATAATTAATAAAATTCTTGGGTTCAACCTTTTACCGAAAAAAAAAAAAAATAATGCGGAAAATTTGTCTGCTGGTAATAAATGTTTGAAAGAAAAACATTTAATATTTTAGAGATTTGAGATTTCATATTAGATTTTTGTCACATACTCTACAAGAAAGTCAAAAATCATGATATATAGAATAGTATATATTTAATTGAAGAAACTAATAATATTTGACAATTGATGTGATACAATGATGTGGGCAAATTAAAAAGAAGTATTTGAAATTTTTTTTTTTTTTCATTAGTGACTGTTTGCTCTATAGACCAATAAGATCTCATTTTTTTTTTTTGCATAGTTATTTAAAATAGAAATAAATAAAGACTATAGACTTTTTGTGCAAAATATTGAATTCATTGTGTTGATTGGTGCAACTAATAGTATAAAAAAATTACACGAATGCATAAGTATTCCTGCCTATGGTAGGAACTAATAATTAATCAAAATAAACTAATACAAACTAAATTTAATAATAAAAAAGAATAATATCAACATTTAAAAGAAACTTTAGATAAATTATAATAAAATATTATATAAAAATAATTTTCTTTTAAAACACTAAACATTTAAAATATGTTGAAAATGCCCGTACTACTTTATTCCACCTAACCACACTCTTCCCTGCACTGTGTTTGCATGTGCGTAGGGTCGAGTGTGGAACCGGGGATGCTAATGGATGAGCGGAGGGGAGTCTAAGCGGCATGGGGGGAGGGCACGGGATGGGAGCGCACACTCCCGCCACCACTGCATACGCAATGGTGGCATGAGGGAATGCATTGCCAACCTCCGTTGCCCTCCTCTATAGGGGTTGGGGGTTAGGGCTTCGACCCACCCCCAACCAAATTTAATATAATTTTTTTAATATAAGTGCACTGCGCTTTCAAAACATTAACTTATTTTAAAAAAAAAAATTAAATATGGTTTTTAGATTTATAATATAAATATTTTATTAATAAGATATTATAAAAAAAATATTTTTATTACTGGTGGAATACAAATTTCCTGAATATTTAAAATAGAGGATACTAAGACTAATTTTTTTTTAAATTTTAAATATATCATTGCATTCTAAAAATGTAGCCTAACATAATGTAGGAATTACATTTTTATTTTGGGTATTTTGTTTTTTTGAGATATTTCAAAAAATAAATGAAGTACAAAAATATTTTCCACAAAATTTCTAAGTATGAATTTATTGATTGAAATAAAATTTCACACATAATCTAAGCATAATAATTTAATAAATTTTACAATCCAATTGACTATATAACGATTCCAAGTTTAACATTAATATTTCCATAATTACCATATTAACTAAAGAAATTTTCAAATTAAATAATTGATTCAAGAATATAAAAATTTCTCAAAATTAATTATGTTCTCAATAATATCCAAAGAACAACATGATGAAAATAAGAAATTTAAAATTGCAACTTATTCCGTTTTAACAAAATTCCCTAATTTTCAAATTTAACTTTAAACATTGTTTAATTTACAAAGGATTTCCCTGTTTCTATTCTGAAACATAAGCTTGAAATTTAATCTTACAACAAATTTCATACCAAAATTTACAAAGTCCACAAACCATTAGGTCTTGCGTCTAGCTGGGTACCTGTAAATGTGAGGTTGACCACAGAGGCTCACCTCCCAACCTAGGCCTTTTCAAGGCCACCTCCGAGCTAGGGGATCCAATATGGAACAAGATACAAATAGAAAGATACCAACCTTGAAGGAAACAATCAAAAAATGAAGACACTCAATGGATTTTCCCAATAGGATTTAAAAAGAGGAAGGTCTCCAAGAGACCTTCCTGAAAACAAGGTAGAGGTGGAGTACCATGAGGATAAGCCACAGTATAAATATGAATTTCCCAAGCCACACATGGACTTGGGAAGACCATCTTCAAAAAGATGTGGTCTCCCCCCAGGTGCCCGTAGGCCATACTTGGCATCACGGGTATCATGGAACCCCATGTTTATCCCTACACATATGGGAGAATCTGCACAATCATGGGTCTTCTTCCTACTACCCCCTTCAAGGTTACTCCACCCTCTCTAGAGTGAGTAAGCCTTGAGGAATCCCATCCTAAATTGAATTTACATAAAAAAAATACAACAGTTTTCAAAATTTGAATTTCAAACATGAACCATAAAATCCATGGACTCCATTAATGGAGCTCCAAGCTCACACACATGCAAGAAATAAAAATAAAAATCACAAGAGCCTACCTTAATCCTATTAGAATAACTGAGAGGGGGGTGAATCAGTTAGATCAGTTATCCTACAGTCCCAAATACAAAGATGTACCTCTCAAAATAATTTCAATAAATTCTACAGCTCGATAACATAAACTATTAAACTGTCTGTGCCTTTTACCGATTACCAGTTAATTAACTCATTGCGACTACCGACCAAATCAATTATACATATGTAAAGTATGAAAGCAAAGCAATCATCACAAAAACACATAACACAATGATTTAACGTGGAAACCTTGCTAAGGGAAAAACCACCTGGGACTGGTAACCTAACATAATTTTCACTCTTTTGAAGTGAGTTCGGTGAAGAGCCAACCCTGTTAAAGGTTACAAACACACTGTTAGGTGTGACCTTGTTAGAGGATTTAAGACTAACAGTTATCTTTCAACCAACATTCACTATGGGGTCAATAAGATAATAATGTACATTCTTTGAATGACATAGGGGCATAACATAAGATGGTTAAGTCCACTTGGTTAGGAGATTTTATGTATCAATGGTTAAACTGAAACAATAGTTGATTTGATTACAATACAACTCAATTTGTAGATGTTCAGGTATATTCTAAGCCCATACAAATCCTCTGATCAATAATCAAATTCATTTCTTCAATATTCAACAACTTACTATCCCTTGGTAAATAGTTCTCTAACGCTCGGTTAACTCTGCAGTTCAGTTCTTTCACTAACCAGTTTGATCAGGCATGCATGAATAATATTCATGTGATATCTCTATAGTCTTCTTCCTCTGGCATGTTTCAATAAAGAAACTCATATCTCTTATATAGATAGATAAACTATTTTCATATCAACCATCAGATTTTGCCACTTATTCTTCTTCGTTGATTTTACCTCATAAACCTTCCTCGACAGTTGTGTCAATAACATGTTTCAATTCCATCCTTTAGATCTTCTTTGAATTTTGTCAGCTGTGGATCTCATAACAAACTTTATCCTCAATCTTGAAATCATAACAATTTTCAACTCACCATTTTGTTGGCTAAACTAAGCATTTAATACTTTCATCCATACTTGGTTAACAAAGAAATGCGTCGAAAAATACAAGCTCGGTTAATACTGTCGCTCGGTATACACTACATTGGCTCGGTGTATACTGAAGTCTTCATTTACCGACCACATTGTCTTGTACAATTTTGCTTCCTTCTTTATAATAAAGGTTAATTTTTAATTTTATTTAATTTTATATTGAAAATCATAACGAAGTCCAACGTATCTACTAGAAATTCTAAAAAAAAATTAGTATCTACAATAGCTCTCTATTAACCACATTTATGCATATGGTCCCAACAAAGTAGTGCACAAACTACACAAGAAGGCATCGTAGAAATATGATTTCTGCTTTTGTCATTGAAGCAATCTTGGCGGCACTAGCTACCTCTCGAGCCTTGCACAAGTTGCACTCATTTTTTGATCTCGCCAAACATAGACATTTCAAATTCAGTTTGCATCTCATTTGAAAAGGTTTGACATAGGGCATCTTGTCCTCCAAATATGATATCATCAACAAATATTTCAGCTAACAAAATCCCTTTACCTTTTTCAGTCTTCATATATAGATTGTTGTGCTCATTTGTCCTTACAAATCCAATCTTTATCAGATAGTTATGCAGTCTCTCATACCATGCTTTGGGGACTTGCTTTAATCCATACAATGCCTTGTGTAGCTTGCAAACCATATTCTTCTTGCTCGGGTTAACAAATCCTTCTAGCTGTTCAATGTATACTTCTTCCAATATCCCATTCATAAATGCAGATTTAATATTTATTTGATATACTTTTCATCCTTTATAAGTTGCATATGCAAGTAGAGTCCTCACTCCTTCCAATCTTGCAACAGGAGATAATGTCTCCCCATAGTCAATGCCTTCTTCTTTTGCATATCCTTTGTAGACCAATCTGGCTTTGTTTCTAGTGACTTCTCCATGTTCATTTAGCTTATTTATGAATACCCATTTTGTTCCAATAACATTATTGTCTTCTGGTCTCGGCACTAGTGTTTGGGTTTTGTTCTTTTCTATCTGCTCTATTTCTTCATTCATGGCTTGTATCCAATCTTCATTCTCTATAGCATCTTTCACTATCTTGGGCTCAAATTCACATAGTAAGCATGTATGATCTTTCAACTTACTTCTTTTCATGACTCCAGATTCCTTATCTCCAATGATTTTTTCTAGTTTATGATGTCTTATTACATACCGTGCCAAAGTAGGTTCCAATTTCCTTTCTCCTTGGTCTTGATCTTCAGTTTCATCTTGTAAATTCTTCGCCTCTTCTTCTGATTTCTCAGCAACATCCTCTTGATGCTCGACAACATACTCATCATACTCAACATCTTCTTGTTGTGGCTTGACAAGTTTATGCAGTTCCTCGACATTTGGTTTAGGTGCATTACTAGCCTCTCCTTCTTCCATGTATACAAAAGATCTATAATCTTCAGGCTCTTGCTTGCACTCAACTTCATTCTTTTCTGCATATTCATCAACTCTAACATTTGCACTTTCCACAATTTTGTTAGTATTAGAATTCAAACACTTGTAAGGTTTTCTCTTAGTGGAGTATCCTAGGAATATGCCTTCATCACTTTTAGCATCAAGTTTTCCATTCCTATTGTCTTTTAGTATATAACATCTACTCCCAAAGACTTTAAAATATTTCACATTAGGTGCATACCCATACCATAACTTAAAAGGTATAGCATTTGTACATTCATTGATTTGTACTCGATTCAAGGTATAAACAATTGTACTTACAACTTCTTTCAATCATTTTTGTGCAGTATTCTTCTCAATCATTAGTGTTCTAGCACAATCCATAATTGATCCGTTTCTTCTTTCCACTATACCATTCAGTGGAGGTGTCCTAGGTGCAGACATCTATCTCTTTATTCCTCTATCATTGCAAAATATATTAAACTCATTTGATATAAGCTCTCCTCCTCTGTCAGATCTCAAATATTTCAAGATTTTACCAGTTTCTTTTTCAACTTTTTCCAAATACAACTTAAATAACTGAAATGCATCGGATTTCTCTTTTAAAAATATTACAATCATCATTCTAGAATAGTCATCAACAAGTAGAATGAAATACTTATCACCACAATAACCTTGTACACCCATAGGTCCACAAAGGTCACTATGAACCAATTCCAAAATATTGTCAAAAGTATATGTCTTGCTCTTACAACTAGACTTTTCCATTTTTCCCAATTGACATTATTTACACATCACATTATCAGGTTTCTTTAATCTTGGAAAACCTCTAACTTTCTTCAACTTACTGATATTTACCAAATTGTCAAAGTTCACATGACACAACCTCTTATGCCATAACCATACATCATCAAATTGTGCAAACAATCATGTTTCTTCAAATAGGTCTAGATAGAACAAATTAGCTCTTGTGTGTTCTCCACTTCCAATTACTTCACTAGTGGCATCAAATATTTTAGCTTTTTTGTAATGAAATTCAACTTGATAACCAATACTATTCAACTGTGCCACACTCAAAAAATTATAAATAGACCTTTAACCAAATAAGAATGATCACATATGATCTTATCAGTCAATCTTAGTGATCCTTTTCCTTTTACAACACATGGTGCATCATTACCAAACTTAACACTTCTGCCTTTGTAATGATTAAGGGTTTCAAACTTACTTTTATCACCATTCATGTGATGTGAACAATCACTATCAATAATACATTTATCACCTTTACTCATATATGAAATACGTGCATTTTTCTCATCCTCATCAGAATCATCTATCATAGCAACATAAACAACTTCTATATCACATTCATTAGAATCACTAGTTTCACTATCAGTTTCCTTTTCAACAATATAGGAGGATTTCTTACCTTTGTCTTTGTACCTTCGGTGATTTCTGTCATTTCTTTTGTCTTTGTACTTGCTTTCCCTTCTTTCATCCTTTTTAGTTCTATCAAGATACTTTGCTGCAATATGACCAAATTTGTTACATGAAATAAGATAATAGGAAGTTTACCTTTGTATTTCCCTTTCCCTTTCTGTAGCCTTCTAGCCATAAGTGCCTCAAGATCATCTAGATCATCATCATAAGTGTCACTATCACTATTGCTGTTGCTATCACTACTCACACATCTTTCTTTTCCCTTCTTAGGCTTATGAAGAACCATTTGAGACTTGAATGCAGATTCAATATTATGAGCAGTAAAGTTATCATATTTAGACAAATTAAAAGCAGTAAGATTGCCAACAAGACTTTCCAAAGTTAGGACATTATTGGGGTTATATCTTGACTCTTATATTGCAAAAATTCTGATAGAATAGATATGAAGCAAAGTTCTCAACACTTTACTGATAACAGTCTCATCATCAATGTTTCCATTATCTCCTCTAATATTATTTACTACCTCCTTAATTCTACCCCAATACTGAACAATATTTTCACCTTCTTGCATTTTCATTTCATCAAACTTAACTCTCAAGATTTCAGATTTGGCTCTTAGTACATTTGTGTCCCCACCATAGATAGCTGCTAGAGTGTCTCACATTTGCTTTGCATTAGTACAGTCCTTGATATCTTCAAATTTAGGATAGCTTTGGGTAGATGCAATCTCCAACATTGCCTAATTGTGTTTTTATTTTGCTTTCATCTCCTTGAAAATCAAAGGTGCAACAGGTATTACATATCTATTTTCCACATCGAGTACTTCGCTGAATCACTAATACAACTAGATGCAATTTCATCAAACTCTGCCATGCAAGGAAGTTCTCCTTGTTCAACTTTGATACCTCCTTTTTGTATATCTTGATCATTAGCTTCAAGTACCTTTAAACTTTTTCTTTACAAGCACCAACATCTTTGATACCAATTGTTAGAATAATTTTAGAATAACTGAGGGGGGGAGGTGAATCAGCCATCCTCAGGTCTAGATGTATCAATTCAACTTTTTATATTTTCAACAAACTCAGATCTAATCAACAATTCAACTAGGTCTCTATAGCATGTACCAATAACATAAAACTTGCAGTCCAATGTCCAAAAGTAATTAACTTGCAGAATATAAAACTTTCAACATCATTCACATCAAATAACATTCACACAAGTATAACACCAAGATTTATAGTTGAAACCCAATTTGGGGAAAACAACTTGTAACATGCTATTGATTTTAACTCTTTTGAAGTGATCTCTGTGAGAAGCCAACCTCGTTAAAGGTTTACAATACACACTGTTAGGTATGGCCTAGTTAAAGGATTGAATCACCATGTTAAGAGTGGCATGGTTAGATGGCTTAAGAACATTCATTCAGAATGTCACTTTGATTAAATGATTTACAAATGATTGTTAGGTCAACCTTGATTAAAGGATTTAGACTAATACAATGGTTAGAAAGTAATAGTAGGTTCTGATTTGAATTTATATACAACTCACTTTGCATATATAGATCCACTTTGTACATATGCTGATTTAATGACTGACCTTCATGTCCATATCCATCTCTGATCTACTCAGAATTCTCTTCAAGAAATCACCACAACTCTATTAATCTCTTCACAACTTCACCTTAGCCTTAAGCTTAGACTCATCTTTCAATACTATCAACCTCTTCTCCTCATACTGTAATCTCATAATTAGGTCATCCTTATACCTCCTTGATCAGGTAGATTAATCTTTTGCCACTTAATCTCTTTCGTAGATCTTAGGTTTAGGTCAGATTCATCAAATCCTTCTATCATTATATTCTCCTTTTCCCTTCTAGATACATCTCCAAACTTCTCTTTGAATCTATAAGAAAATGGTTTACCATGCATTAAATGATTCACACCATTCATTAATAATTTCAACACATTTTACATATCCTAAGAATTCAACTATGTCGGCTGGGATTCTCAATTCCTTCTCAAAATGTAAATTACTGACACTCGATTAATACGGTGTTCATCTCCTCAGCCATTATTGGGTATCTCGGTCATCGCTAACACTTTCCTTCTCGATGAACACTGTCTTTGCTTGGTAATTATCTATCACTCGGTAATTACTGATGTTTGGTCGACACTAGATTTGTTCAGCATATACTAGCGCTCGGTTGACACTAACATCACTCAACTTAAACTAGATTTATTCACTTTTGCTTAGTTAAGCTTATGTTTCCAGTCTTTCTTCTTCACTTGGTGTTAAAGATAAACAACACATTACCTTGTCAATGTGCCAACTGATCAAGTACCCATTGAAGTATCACATAACTCAACCTTTCCTTAGGTCCTCTTGTTATCTCCTCTTTTCAAATCCTCTTCATCAATCAATAGATATAGTACTTTGCTAGATAGCAACTATCTTACTAGTTAAGGTTTGATATCAATGACAATATAATAATTGTTTCAATTGTAGTTTCCAACAATATGTATATATTTAGTGAAGAGAAAGTGTAGGATCAGGTATAGGTAACTATAATGTTGTGGGAGGGAGTTTATGAAAGAAAAAAGATAGAACAAAAGACTATAATAGAAGGAATTCATTACTTATTCTGGAGCATATCATTGTATTTAATAACATTATAATTCTAACTGTAAAAATTTAAATATACTAAGGGATATCCTTAGTAGTTTCTGAAACTCAAAAGCTTGTAAATGAAGGTATGCCTTCATATAAATTTGTATTTTGGATATGTTTGGACCTCAGTCCTAGGCAAGATTGGAGGTTTCCTTCTCTATTCTTTCCTACCAGTGCCTGCAATGAATAAAGACCATGTGCTCTTCTCTAAATTTATAAATATTAATATAATTATGGCTTCGGCCTTTTACCAATAAAAAAAACTAAATCTTAAATAAAAACTATATTTAAATATTTAAACTAAATGTAAACATAAAAACTATACAAAATAACTAATGATGAAAACCATAAATACAAATGTAATGTGAGCCACCTTCAAATGAGCTTGATTCCTTGTTCTTGAAATGGGCTTGATAGCTCTCCAAATGGGCTTGCTTCCTCTTGAAATCTCCTCCTAAATGATCCTCTATGAAAAACAACAAATGAAAGGGGACAAATGCGTTTATAATATGAGAGAGTCACTTCGTGTCCCTCAAAGGGTTTCTCTCCATATCCCTCTCATAATTAAAAGCAATAGGAAAAAAATGTCCATTAAGCTAAAAACACTAAAAATTAGGTCTTATATGGACCATTTTTTCAGGAATGCCATTTTTTGGGGCTCTTTATGGCCTTAAATATGGACCATTTTTTGAAGAATGCTATTATAATTTGACATTTTTAATTTTTATTTGATTTTTTAATTAATTCTAAGTGTAATTGATCTCAAATATTTTGTATGTACACTTAATTTATAATTGAAAACTCAATTTATATAATGTAGGATAAATTTTTATATTTAATTTTGAATAGAAGAAAAATGGAGCCTTAACAATGCACCTATCATTCACCACTATTCATTTGTATATGTTTTGAATTGAAATAGCATAAGTAAAGTAAATGATTGAAAATTAATTAGGTTAAGATACATACCTCATCATGAGATAGATTTAGAATTACCTATTTTTTGAAGTTTGTGTAGGGTTTTAGAAGATTCTGCAACCAGATCCTGGACCAGAAAATTGTAACAGAGAAAACCCAAAAAACTTTTGTCTTTCCGACAGTAGGTAGTCTTTGACCCCGATAAAAGGTCAAAGGCTACATTTTTATTCTGAAGGTCGACTTTGATTTTGTTTGCATATCTCAGAAGTTTTCCAAAAAGGGTACTCAGATCTGTCCTCTAATTCTCAAAACAACGACCATAGATATCTGAAAAAGGGTGTTTTTAGGGTGGCTATATAGGGTTTTGCCTTAGTCAAACCCCTGTTTTGGTGATCTCCACCTCCACAAATAGCCGATTGAAATAAAATGTGTGTGTATATGTATTGAAAGTGTAAAACCAAGATCTAATCCTCTAGATTAAAAACCTAGCATGAATATGTATGAGAAAACAATGCATAGATTTGAATATGACAAAAAAGAATACCAAGCCCCCAAGGCTAAAGTACTCTCACCAAACTCATAATCCGTAATTTCTATCCCATGATTATGTCTTTGAATGCTTGAATGTTTTGCAATGGCGGATCAAGGAAGAAATGATCTCTCTCTTGCTCCAAGTAGGTGTTCACAATGGTGTGCTCACAAAGATGCTTGATGTCAACAATGTCTTGATCTTCTATATCATCCTCTTGCAATCTTGCATCTTGCATCTTCACTTCACCATTCCTTGCTTGCTTGAAATCTCTTTATTCATGAAATTGTCCCCTTGAGAGCACTTGATCATGAAATTGCTTGGTGTTGTTGTGTGAAAATGAAGGAAAATGAGAGTCTTTATATAGAGGTTTCAAGGTGAGGCTCCTAGAGCAATGTGAGGACCCATAATTTTGAATTAAAACCTTTCCGCATTCGGATTCGAGGGCTCAACATTGATTTTGGGGCCCGTCGGGGCCAAATTTGAAAAAGGGGAACAAATTCTAGAGGAGGTCAAAGTTGACCTCATCTCTGACCTAGGTCAGGGATGACCTCAAATCTAACCTAGGTTAGGGACGACCTCAACTTTGACCTAGGTCAGGGTCTAGGTCATCTTTGACCCAGAGATCTAGATCCTTCCAAAATCATGGACAAAAGGTCCCGAGGATGCCCAGAGACCTAGAAATGATGCCAGAATGGGATAGAATGTCGGGGAGAGGCACAAAATCCTATGATGATCATGATGAAGGCTAGGAGGACCTATTTATAAATCCTACCTAGAAAATAGAGCCATGGAAGAGGGAAATTGAGGAGAATCCTCAGGATCCTAACCCTAATTTTATCTAGAATGAAGGAATCAAGTGCAGAATGCATCCTAAATGCAAGTTTATCATGATAAATTTACTAAAAGAGGGTGCTAAACCTATCAAGATGGAAGTGCTTCCATTTTAAGATGATACATTTAACCCCCACTTTAGCTTAGATATGACACTACGTGAATATGCAAGCTAAAGTAAGAAAACATCATAGTAAATAAAAAGGATATAGCCAAGTCCTCGATGTAAAGATCCTATAGAAAACTATTAGAACCTGCAACACACAAGGTTAATGAAAATCCATAAATCACCTAGGGCATACTATATGACAATTTGAGAAGTGCAAAGATCCCCTTATGCCCCCCTATTTCGGCTTTCTACTTCAGAAGGGTGAAATAGAGTGATAAGAAAGACTCTATATATTGGATATGCAGTGTGTTGAAAAGTATTTTCCTAAACTTATTAGAAGGATTCCCTTCCTAAACTAGTTCAGGGAGTTAGATATCTGAATCATGATTCCAACGTCATTGATGGCATTGAAAATAGAGTTACCAAACTCAAGTTATGATGAAAAGAGTGGATGTTATTCTAAATGCATAAGAAAGGAAATCCAAGTTTACCTTGAGGAAACCCTAATAAAACCCTAATATGAACTTATAAATAAGGAAAAGAGAGAAATACTTACTCATTCATACCATTTGCAGATTTGAAACAAGGAAGCAAGATGCCGAAGAGAGAGGAACTTCGAGCGACGTGCTTGGAGCTTCTGAGACATAGCCTGGCTACCAGGTGATCACTACTTGAGGTGAGTTTGCTGTTGTCTGCTTTTGTACTTTCCAAATTCCTATTTTTATAGGCAAGGTCAACTTTACCCTTCTTAGGTTGACCCTAACCATCTAGGTCAACTTTGACCCATGAAAGTCGACATTGACCAGAGGGTTTTTGCTTGTTTATGGGATGAGGTCGACGTTGACCCAAAAAGGTCGACCCTGACCCAAAAAAGTTGACATTGACCTAGTAAGGTCATCTTTGACCTAACTGAGGTTGACTTTGACCTAGTTTAGTTAGATTTGTAGATTTGATGATGTAGATGACTGATATGATGTTTTCTTGTGCTTGCAAGACTTGGTCTATTTCTGAGAGCATCCCTTTGGAGAGTTGCTAGTCATGGTCAAAGAGAGACTGCCCAAGCTTGATGATGAGGAGATGCAATTACTGAGGGATGTGGGACTATACTGGGTATCAATCCTTCCATAGATCAGACTACACCAAGCCATGATATCAACTCTGATAGAGAGGTGGGATGAGGATACATGTTCCTTCCATCTTCCCTTTGGCGAGATCACAGTGACATTAGATGATGTCTACAGGATCATGCAGCTTCCAGTCCAAGGTAAGATCGTCAGACCTAGAGCACAACATGCTTTTGAGGAGATTCATGCAGATAGAGTATTGTACAGGATGGATGCCACAAATGCGAACCCGGTCAGATCAGGTCCTATTATCATCCATACTGTCAGGGCCTACACCTCTAGTATGGAGGGTGATGCTTTGCATAGTATCCTTGGTTGTGTTACCCAACTCAAAGGGTACTATATTTTGTTCACCTCTTACACATATCATACAAAGGATGGAGAGAGATAGGACCATGTTCTCATGGGGTCACAACATGTTAGCTCAGTTATACCATGAGCTAGGTTAGCTAGTGAGGTATTAGAGGGAGAGTTTGTCGATATGCACACTCTTTTAGATTTTTCTATTTGAGCATTTCACATGTACACATCCATAGGGAGTTCTAGTGATGGTAGATGTGAGTACACCAAGAGTCTTCGTGTATCCCTTGAGAGATGTTTGGAAATTTGGAGATATGCTCTACTAGAGAGTACATTTAGACCGCATTTCAAGCACTAATGTGATATGGAGACCCTACTACTGGATGACAGAGTGGCCTGATACACAATTCTAGATGAGATATTCACAGCAGTGTAAGCTGCTAGAGGGTCATTAGAGTCATATAGTGATGCCCTACTATTATGATCAGGTGATGAGGTAGTTCGGCCTGTTACATGGAGTCCCTAGTGCAGTATCTTGCTATGTACATCCGATGAGGTACTATCAAAGACCTGATGCCATGCGCCGACCATCAATAGAAGACATAGAGGATAGCGATGCTGATGAGATAGAGGATAGAGAGCTACCATCAAATGTGACCTATTCAAGTGTTAGCTAGGATTACATTGGGTACTGGAGTTTGTAGGGGATTTGTCCTATCTTTCCTGAGGATTATCCCATAGGTGATCCAGGTTCTACAAAGAGGACACATTGGGATAGTGGTACCACAGAGGAGGATGAGGTTATCAAAGATGAGGAAGAGCACATCTCCGAAGGAGATCCCATGGAGGAGGAGAGAGGAGAGAGAGCAGAGGAGAGAGTAGAGGAGAGAGCCGAGGACATGCCCCCAGCTGGTGATATTGGTGCAAATATACACATTACTCACACATCACCACTGAGATCATGATGACCCCCATGGCCCCACATAGAGACACCACCACTGAGACCTAGATATAGCAAGCATGGAGAGAGTAGTCACTCCATGCCCCCACCATCTAGACACTTTAGTGATGTCCACGAGGGAGACCCAGGTATGAAATATGAAATTTGATTGAATATGTGATTTGATTTGAGATAAAAAGATACTAGACTGATAAATGTTTTCATTCTATAGCTAGCATAGCGGAGTAGAGGATCTTTGTATCCAAGATTCTCAAGGATAAAATTATATCCCACCGAATACCAACTGACGAGCGAGATTCTTCCATTGGTCGCAGAGATCTTGACAGGCACGTTGATATCTTTGCATGCATCCAGCGAGAGTTGAGATTGTGTAGATAAAGGGAGGAGAAGCTGATAGCTGAGCTATAGAGTGCCCGAGAGCATCCACAGGGTATGAGCATATTGAGAAGCCACACACGGACACACAAATATTCATCTTCCTATCATAGGGAAGAAAGATCTAGAAGCCATCATCCATCAGAGCATAGTGATAGATAGGGCCATTGGCCACATATGTATCAAAATTTGAAAAATTATTTTTGATAAATTTAAAACTTTCTCTACTGATTAGTTCTATGTTTGCTTACTATGCTTTCATCAATATAAAACTTAATAGAAAGAAAGAAAGAGCATAAATATATTCAATATGTATTTTTGCTAGAACTACATAACCTATAAAATAAAATTTATAAGGAATACATAAATGAACAAGGAACAAATGAAATTAAGGATAATAAGATTTGAGATACATAATATTAATGGGTTTCTTAAAAGAAACACCATCCATATCAGCAAGTTTATAAGCACCCGAACCAAAGTCTTCACTAACAACAAAAGGTCCAAGCCAATTAGGGCTAAATTTTCCTTTTTCACCCGGTAAAGCATTCACATTTCGTTGATTCTCATAAAGGACTAATCACCAACCGCAAATGTTCATTCAATTACCTTATGATTGTATTGTTTCTGAAGAGATTTATGATAAGCTTTTATATGTTCTAATGCATGTATTCGTTGTTCATCCAACATTTCTAACTCTTGTAAGCGTTGTTCATGAAAAAGTATCTTTATCAATTATCCCGTGAAATGAAACACGTAGAGAGGGTATTTCTACTTCCAAAGGCATAATAGCATCAATACCATAGACAAGGTTATAAGGGTAAGTACCCATACAAGTTGAACACTAGTCCTATAGGCCCATAAAGCATAAGTCAGTTGAGAATGCCAATCTTTCGCATGCTTACTGACTATTTTTCTCAAAATTTGTTCAATGATTTTATTTGATGCTTCAACTTGTCCACTAGATTGAGGATAGTAAGGAGTTGAAAATCTATGTTGAATTCTATATTTCTCCAAGAATTTTGCAACTTCTTTGTTTTTAAAAGAGGTTCCATTATCCAAAATTATTGTCGAAGGAATACCAAATCTTGTTATGATATTATTAAGGATGAAATCACAAATAACATCCGTTGTTGTTGAATGAAGAGGGACAGCTTCGACCCACTTCGTGAAGTAATCTGTAGTAGTGAGAATGTAAGTATGTCCTTGGGAAGAAGTTGGTGAGATTTTTCCAATAAGGTCAAAACTCCAAACACTAAAAGGCCATGGAGAAACCTGATTACGAAGCTCACGAGCAGGAGCATGAATCAAATTACTATGTTGTTGACATTGAGGACATTTCTTAACAAACATGAAAGAATCTTGTTCTATTATTTTCCAATAATATCCCATTCTAAGAAATTTATTAACCAGGGATTTTCCACCAAAATGTCCCCCACAAGCACCAGAATGAGCTTCTACCAAAGCTACAGGGATTTTAGTTCTACTGAGACATCTTAATAATAATCCTTCATAAGAGCATTTGTAAAGCATATCTCCTAAAATGATGTAACGTGTTGCAAGCTTCCTAATACGATTACGTGTGTTCCTTGTTGCTGATTCAGGAAAAGTACCATCCTTCAAAAAATAAAAAATATGTGAATACCATTCATCCAAATGCAAGTTGAAACAACCAGAGGTAATCTTGTCATAAATTGCAGGGCTTTTAAGAGTTTGTATAGTAAATTGAAATTTTCCAGCATTATTCTTGAGACAAACCAAAGAAGTTGCACTTTCTATGGCATCTGCATGTCGATTATCCTTCCTAGGTAAAGTCTGAATCATATAAGAGGAGAATTGTGAAAGCACATCAAGAGCTAAATCTCTGTATTGTGTCATTTTGTCATTCTTAGTATGATATCCTCCTTTAATCTATTCAACAATCAATTATGAATCTCCATATATGTGTAAATGTTTGATATTAAGGGATGAAGCTACTCATAGTCCACCTATAAGAGCTTCATACTCCACAATGTTATTAGTACAAGGAAAGGTTAATTTATATGATAAAGGGATGGGTTTTTTCATAGGCAGAATCAAGATGATACCCACACCAGAACTTGTCTTACACTTAGACCCATCAAAAAATAATTCCCAAATATCATCTTGTTAAATAGTTAAAATATTATCATCAGAGAATTCTATTGAAGTAGAACATGTATCTGAGTGAGGACAAGGAGCTTTAGCTAAATAATCTATTAACACTTGTCTCTTAATAGATTTTTGAGAAATAAAATTAAGATCAAACTCTATAAGCAACATCACCCATTTTGCCAACCAGCCAAAGAGATCAGTTTGTGACAAAAGATGTTTCAAAGGATCAAATTTGACAATCACATTAACCTCAACATTTATAAGATAATGCCCGATTTTCTGACATGCATAAACTACAACTAGACATTGTCTTTCTAAATCTATATATCTTGTTTCTTAATCAAGTAAAGTCTGACTAATGTAATACACAGGTCTTTCCTTACCATCATCATCAATTTGAGCTAACAACACACTCATGGCCCGTAGAGTCGCTAAAGTGTATAAATGGAATGGTTTATCAAAATTAGCAGGTTGCAAGATAGGAGGATTCACAAGATACTCCTTAAATTTCTTAAAAGTTTGTTTACACTCATCATTCCAAGAGAAAGTGGTATCCTTTCTAAGCAAGGAAGTAAAAGGGGTAGTTCGGTCCGCTAAATTAGAAATAAAGCAACGAATAGCTTGTATTTTTCCTTTTAAACTCCATAACTAAGAAATATTCTTAGGAGGAGGCATATTAACAATAGCTTCAATCTTTTCAGTGTCTACTTCTATGCCTCGCTTAGAGATTATAAATCCTAATAATTTACCGGAATCAACTCCAAAGACACATTTCTTAGGATTCAATCTCATATTATAACTTCTAATCCTTTCAAATATTTGTTGTAAAATAGTAATGTGATCTTCTCTTTGTAGAGATTTTTCTAAGATATCATCCACATAATCTTCAAGGATCTTATGCATGTAATCATGAAAAATTAGAGCAATAGCTCGTTGATAAGTTGCTCCTGCATTTTTTAATCCAAAAGGCATCATGACCCAACAAAAGGTTCCCCAAGGTGTTATAAAAGAAGTTTTAAATTGATCTTCAGGAGGGATAAAGATTTGATTATATCCTGAAAAACCATCCATAAAAGATAACAAGGCATGACCCGTTGTTGAATCCACAATCATATCGATATTAGGTAACGGGAAATCATCTTTCGAGGATGCCTCATTTAAATCTCTAAAGTTAGTACACATCCTTATCTTATTTTCTTCTTTTGACACAAGCACAATGTTTGAAATCCAATATAAGTAATCAATAGAACGGATAAATCTAGAATCCAATAATTTTTCAATTTCACCTTTAACTAATAAAGCAATTCATGGACTCATCTTTCGAATTTTCTATTTCACAGGTTTCATATTTGGTTTTAAAACAATGTTATGAGTAAAAATCTTAGAGTCAATACCTGACATATCTGAATATGTCCAAGCAAAAATGTATTTAAATTCAATCAAAAGGAAAACCAACTGATCACGTTCATCCTGATTCAAACATTTCCCAATTTTTATCATCCTTTCAGAGTTGTTTTCATCCATTTGAATATCAATAGTTTCAGTTATTAACAAATCAATTCTTATCGAAGGATCCATTGGTAAAGGGAGAGTATCCTGTTCATCATGTTCTCCAACATAAGCATCGGTATTTAAACAATAAGGTTTTTGTCGTTTATGATGAAACTTAGGTAAATCTTCATAAACCCCTAAAAATTCCATTAAGGCTTCATCTTCAGGAAAATATCCAAAGAAGGTTCTTGATTAATGTCAATAAGCAATGGGTTAACCAACTTCAATTGTCCACCAAAAATATGATTAACATTAAGAGGAAAAGCCGATGGTTGTCTATAAGGATCAAATCCTAATGCATATGTATGATCATAAACTTCATTATCTAAAGGTACTTGTATACCTTGTTCATATTTACCACATCCTTTCCCATTAAATCTTGATTTCTTAAGAAAATGATAACCAGGACCATATCGATCAGTCATATCAGAAAGAGTCCAAGGAGTGACATATGTCACAATGTCATAACAATCAAGCTTTATAGTTTCATTCATCTCATTAATCGAAGCGACAACAAAATTAATTTTTAGTTCTTTAGAAAGTAGAGGAGTAAAAACTTTTTTCTCAAATTCATTTTGTTGCTTCATGAATTCCAAATGAAAGACCTTGTATTCTCCAATAAAAGTAGGATTAAAATCCAATGTCCCCCAATCATCCTCTGTCAAAGAAGAAGAAGATGGAGCTTCCTGTTGTTGAATCTTAGGTTGTTTTATTTTAGATTGTTGTATCTCTAATTATTTTTCAATCTCTTTACTAGGTTGAAGAGGCTCAGAGATTTTGGCATATTCTGCATTTAAGCAAGGATTCTGCGCATCATCCACATGTAATGTATACATTAAGTTGTTATAGATGAACCTAACCTTGCGATGAAGAGTAGAAGGAACTGTATGCATAGTATGTAACCATGGTCTTCCTAAAAGAAGGTTATAATTGAGAGGTCCAGGCATAACATGAATAGGAGTATTTAGGATAACTGGACCAACTTTAATAGGTAATGTAATAATACCCAAAGTTCTCTTCGCAACATTACCAAATCCACGTATAGGAACATTATCAGGTTGAATAGTAGTAAGATCAACCTTAATTTCCTTGAGCATATCCATGCTACAAAAATTAAGCACATATCCATTATCAATTAAGGTTCTTCGAATGATACTCTGATTAATAGAGACATCCACCATAAGAGCATCATATTGATTCTGCAACTCTAGGGAAGGTAAGTCATTAGAAAACACAATAGGAGGTACAGAAGGCATAGTATGCATACAATCCAAAATAGAATGAATGTTCTCTTGATTAGGAGGTGAAGCAAGAAGAGTAGATAAAGCTTTTTGTAATGCCTCATGATATGTCAGGGAAGTTTGAAGTAATTCCCATAAAGATATCTTAGTAGGAGTAGCACGTAATTGGTCAACAAAGTTATACTCTTTAAAGGTAGATGGAAACCTAGGTGCTTGAGGAAGCATAATTTGAGAAGGCGGTGTTGGGATTTCCCTTTGATCTTCAACTTGTAGATTTATACTTTGATGGATAACTTTGATATAACTTTGACTCTATCACCACTCCAAAGTCTACAAGGAAGAGAGCCAATTAACAAGGATCAAGAGAGATCCTCCTACACTTTGAGCCTTATTGCTCAGGCGGGTGTACCCTTGATTCACTTCTTGAAAGGAATCACTAAATGATATACAACTATATACTCTTTACTAACTACTTTAAGATTTTATGATTTGAATTTTTGTGTGTGTGTGGTTGATGATAATGAAATGCCTCCAGAGGATGGACCAATGCATTAACCTAGGGCAAAGAGTAATCCAATTACATACATTAGCTGAATACCTTAATTCAAACATAATTGAATCCAGGATAAGTGCTTTGCCTATTACCCCTCTCCCTCAGACACAAGGACATCAGATTCCTGCTTGGTTGCAAACTCACTGAACCCACCTAAAAGACTTTAATCCTAACTTTGTTAGGAACTCATAGATGACTTCACAATACTCTTTGTTTACCATATGCTAATACACTTTGTGACATTAACCTATATGAGCTTAGAACTGAAACAAGAAGACATGCACAAATGCAAAATCAAAACTCAATAACATCCTTATTAACATATTCAGGATCAATATACAATCAAAACAACACAAAGATAGGAAAATATACAAAATCCAGCTCCTCTATCAGTATAACACTATCAACAACCAGCTGGGACCAAAGAAAGTTTGGAACCCCTACAAAATCAAAATTTCTGCAACTTATACTCCCTAGTCATCTTGGAATTTTCAAAGAGAATGCAACAAGCTACGGATGACTTAGGGTTAGGGTTTCAACCACCCAACCAACTAGAAATGGTCAAAAAGTTATTACAGGGGTGGAAACCCAGGCAACCAGGAGAAAGAAAATCTTGGAATGATCCTCAATCATGAAAATTTCTTTTTGAAGGTACTGAGAATCATGAACAACGCTCAAAATGTCAACCTTGCAACACACCTTGAGCACAAAACCACACAGTACAAACCCTACAGACGATCACTCAACACCCTGGACCACACTGCAATGGCAAACATATCATCTCTCACCAACACCAGTCACTTCTGCATTGAATTCTAGTCCTTCTGGTCGTAGGAAACCCTTCAAAAATTTGAATTTGAAATCAAACGACTACTTGATGGTGCTTTCAAAAAATCGACGGTCGATATTTGAAATCAAGTTCACTTTAAGTCATGACCATCCGATCTTCATGTTTCGCGGGCTTTATGATTTACCTCTTAAAAGGGCCCCAATCAAATTTAGCGAACTGGCGACAAAGGTTTTCGCCAGTTCACGAAACACTTTATCTCTCTACCATTAAGTTTAGCGATTCTGTGAACGCTTGTTCGCTGAACCGCTAAAACACTTAGAGAAGCACCACTAATTCATGTGAACGAGCGAAGCCTTTAAACTTTGTCGGCATCGCTAACCTCATTCATCCAGACTGCTAAACCTTTTGACCAAACCTGGGCCCTCTTTATGCCATTTGTCACTACATCATTCATGACTCATGCTCGGTCACACTAACAAAGGACCCACCTGCCTAAGCCCTATAATCAGATGGTAGGCATAAGATCTTATAGCTTTGACAAAACTCATGAGAACTTACGTAGATCGTAGATCATGTCCTCGTCACTGATCTCTCTGACAATGACCCCACCCTACTGCATCATCCATGTCGACCAATAAAATTTGAACTATCCCACACCACCTGGAAAATGGCCCCACTAAGAACATTAAGCCGCCTATAAGATTGGACGGCTGGCGCAAGATCTGAAAGGCTCAAAAGATTCTATGCACTTACACACCAACCGTCGATGAAGAATCTCCTCCCATCTCTGACAACCTACTGACAAGAAACAAAATCAATGGATGGCACATAATATTAAGCCTTTGACAAAACCCATAAGATTATACGCCATTCATCGATTCATTGACAGGATCAGGACCCACTGACACATCCAAAAACTAGGTCTCACTGATAGGTGCTGAGTAAGATTTGAAATCAATGGATGGTGCATGATCTCAAAGGGGAAGAATATTCCTTAGGATCATGCACCGATCATAGATTGAAAAGCCTTCACTGCGGGCCCCACTGACAGGTTCCCTCTCAGCAACACACGGACCAATGAGAGAATGCCAACTGTGCCAACATGGCAGTGGACCCACCTATTTGAGAAGCTCTGTCATAAAGGAGAATCAATGGACATCTTAAGTTCGCAAGCCTCTGACACATCTCATGAGAAGATACGCCCACCGTTGGATGGAGATGGTGTCAGAGAGCCGGGCCTAGGAAAATACAAAGCCGAAACATTAGGAAGTATTAAAGGGCAGGACATAGGGAAAATCAATGCCGAGGAACTTAGGAAAATAAAACGGCTGGGGAAACTTAGGACTTAGGAAGAATTAAAGGGGACCCTGCCGACACATGAAAAACCTAACCGCGAACCTGAAGCTGGTCATTTTAATTAGCACATGCAGATTTAAAGTTTTAAGTCACCCTAAAAAGGTAATGCAACATTAGAACAAGGCCAAGGTATTTTTTAATTTTTTAGACCCAACGGCTACAATTTTGAAATTTTTGCCTTAGGGTTTATGCTAGGACCTAAAAACAAGTGCAGAGACTGGCAGAAAATTGCTAAAGCCATGAAATTTTTTGCACGTGCCAACAGTGGCTCTATCTGGGGATGTATGCCTCCTACAGGCATAGCAAGGACTTAGAATCATTGGTTTAAAGTAGACCATCCCACTGGAAAATTTGTAGACAACAGGGAACAAGCAAGGCAGAGCAGGAAACAGGACCAAAAACTGACAGACCAGGACAAAACAGGGTAGGGGCAAGCAACTTATTTATAGAATTTACAAAATGTACAAACCTAACTACTATTCATGGAAAACAGAATACCTCAATTGAAGTATTTCTTCAAGAATTGTCCATGAACTGGCAATTCCTGAATACCACCATTTAATTCTTTGATAATGTATGAATCTTGGCCCCATTTCTCATGAATTAGATATGGCCCTAGCCAGATGGGATCAAATTTACCACGTTTCCCCTTATCCTCCAGTGTGGCATTCCAAACTAACACCAAATCACCAGGTTCAAACTTTCTGTCAACAATCTTCTTATCATATAAATTCTTAACCTGCAACTGCAATTTGGCATTCCTTGCACCTGATTCTCTTCTAGTCTCATCCAACCTAATGAGGTCCTCAATTCTCAACTGCACCTCATCATCTATGTCATCATCATATAGCTGAAAAAAATTATACATTTCCAATAAGTTATTCTAAGACATTCTTGCATGAATTCCATATACTAGGTCAAATGGTGCATAACCAATTGCCCTCTTCACAGTTACCTATCAGCCCATAGAGCTAATGGAAACTTTGAATTCCATGCCCTCTTATTCTTTTCAAGAATTCTCTTCAATATTTTAATCAAAATCTTATTAGTAGATTCTGCCTAACCATTTCCTTGTGGATGATAAGGTGAGGAATTAGAAATTTGAATTCCCAAACCTTTGCAAAAGTCCTTATATTTAGTAGACCTGAAGCACATGGCATTATCACTTACTATTCTCTCAGGGCACCCAAACCTCGTAACAATATTATTCATCATAAAATCAATTACCACCTTACTAGTTGCATTTCTTGTAGGTATAGCTTCTACCCACTTTGTAAAGTAATCAGTGGCAACTAAGATCCATGAGTATCCTCCACTTGACTTGTTTGGTATCTCCCCTATGAAATCAATTCCCCATTGTTGGAAAGGAGCTTGAACTTCTACTGGTCTTAATGGCACATTACCTAAAAATTTAAGCTTACCAGAGAACCTTTGACAAGCATCACACCTCCTCACCAACTATTCTGCATCCTTGAAGATTGTGGGCCACCAGAATCTTGCTCTCAAGATCTTATGAGCAGTTGTTTTACCCATATAATGCCCACCACAAACTCCCTCATTCACTTCTTTCAACAACTTACTAGCCTGGTCTTCATCTACACACTTCAAAAGTATGCAATCCAAATTCTTTCTATACAATTTACACTTCACAATTACATACTTGATGGCCTGTAATTTTAATGTCCTCTTTTGATTATCATTCATACTATCTGGACATTTCATGTTTCTCAAGTAATAGATGATATCCTGATACCAGATACAATCATCCATGTCACATGTGTAATCAATTTCAGAATGATTTACCTGATTTGCATCAAGATTGGATTGGGCCATCAGTTTTGCCAATCCTTGTCCTCTAACCAACTTAGTAATCTGGACCTCAACATTGAATTCTTGGATCCTATTGATCCATCTACATCTTCTTCTAGACACCTCTTGCTGTGAGAAAATATCCTTCACAGCTGCACTTGGCACAAAAGCAATCACAACTGCTCCCATCAAGTAACACCTAAAAGCCTTGATTGCCTTCACAAGTGCATAAGCCTATTTTTCATTTATGTCATATTTCAATTTTGCAGCCTGTCATATTTCAATTCTGTAGCCTGCAAAGATTTACTGAAAAATGCAATAGGCTGCTCAAAACCATCCTTATTCTTTTGTAACAAAACTGCAGCAATAGTGTGAAAAGATGCAAAGGAAAAGATATGCATTGGGACATTATAATCAGGTGCCTTAAGCACTGGTGCATCTTTGATAGCCTGCTTGATATTTTTGAACGCCTCATCAGGCTCACCCTCCCAATTGACTGCAGATCCCTTCTTCAACATCTTAGAAATAGGTCTAATAACCTCTACAAAATTTGTCACAAACCTCCTTAAGAAATTGACCTGACCAAAGAAGGATTAAATTCCTTTATTACTCTTTGGTCTCTGAAATTTATCAATGGCTGCTACCCTCTTAGGGTCAATTCTCACTCCTTGCTTCCCAACTAAGTGGCCAAGCAACTTACCTTCAATGACACCAAAAGCACATTTCCTTGGGTTCAAAGAAATGCCAAATTCCAAGGCCCTCACAAATATTCTTTCTAAATGAGTGCAATGGTCTTCTTCCTCCTTGGAATAAGCAGTTAGATCATCCTGATATACAACAAGGAAATCATTTATGAAATCTGAAAAGGCAACATCCATTGCCCTCTGAAAAGTAACACCAACATTTGGGAGGCCAAAAGGCATTCTCACATAAACATATGTCCCCCAAGGTGTTGTGAAAGCTGTCTTGAATTGCTCTGATTCCTTGACAATGACTTGATTGTAGCCAGAGAAACCATCTACCATAGACATCAATTCTGATCTGGTTACTCTCTGCAACATAGCTTCCCTATTAGGCAAACAATAACTATCCTTTAATGAGCTGATGTTCAGATTCCTGAAGTCCACACAAAGCTTGATGTCACCATTCTTTTTTCTCACAGGAACAAGGTTTGACACCCAAGAAGAATGCCTTATAGGCTTGATAATTCTAGCATCTCTCATCTTCATTAACTCTTCTTGCATCTTGGGTGCCAAAGTGGGATTAATAGGCCTTTGTTTTTGCCAGAAAGGTTTAGCATCTTCTTTCAATGGAATAATATGTTGAAATAAATCTTCTCTATAAACCTTTAGGTCATCATATGACCATGCAAAAACATGCCTAAATTTTCTCAATAATTCAATCAAAGATTTCTTTACCTTTTGAGATATATCTCTACCAATGTATACCTTCTTAGGTGCCTCATGTGTTCCAAGATTTATCTCCTCTAGATCAACATGATCTTCTCTTTTGATATTCTTTTGAACTCTATCCTGGTTATCAAAGACAGTCTCCAAAACAACAAGCCCCTTGGGCACCTTGTTAGTTCTAAGCTGAATGACCTCATTGCCAAAGACAACCTCCCTTCCTTCTACTGACTCAACCAAGGTTGAACAATCAAATTCCTGACCATGATATTGATCCTCACAACCCATAAACTTCAAGATATCATTATCATCATCAAAAACTTGCCAATTCTCAATATTATCTGGTATGCTAGGCCTAGCCTGAATTTCAACTTTAGAGATACCATAAAATGTAATATCATTGGGATTGATTGCAATATTGGCTAACAAGTCAGCCATCTTATTATTACTCCTATCCTTCCACTCAATATTGAAGGCATCAAAATGTTCAATCAAATCCCAAACTGCATTCCTATATTGCTTCAACCTCCTATTCTTGGAAGCATATATTGACCTGACTTGGGACACCACCAACTTAGAATCACCAACAACATTTAAACACTTAATACCATGCTTTTGTGCCAACCTCAATCCTAACAACAAAGCCTCATATTCTACTATATTGTTGGTACAAAAGAAATTCAATGTGAAAGAAAACTTGTAGGTGTTTCCATTAGGAGAAATAAGTAAAATATCTGCTCCTGCACCATCTTTGCAATTTGCACCATCAAAGTACATTACCCACAAATCACCCTTCATAGAATTAGCACTTACCTCAACAAAGATAGGTGGCAAAATAGGTTCCTCTTCAAATATAGGGATCTCTACCCTAAAAGCATTAATATCAATATCCACAAAACATGTGGTTTCATTATCAATATTTCTCTCAATCATGTGGCATACTCTTGGCTCTCGTTCAATCTTGACAAACTGATCATCAATTTTGAAAGTGGCATAGGAAAAATCACACTATAAACTTCCACCCATGGTAGCACTCCACCTTCTAGATAGCAGCATCCCATAATGAGGAGGGATATCCACCACCAAAACACTCATTGTTAACTCTTTCTCTGGATATGCTGCCAGCCTATATGGCATTGCATTGATAGTCCCAATAACTGGTACCTCCCTCTGATCCATTGCACAACATCTTCCTTGCACTGTATCAACTTTAAGGCCCAACTTCTCCATGATTTTGAAAGGCATGACAGTATTAGAGGCACCACTATCAATCATATAATTTCTCAACTTCATTCCATTCACAAGAACACTTAAGAAGAATGGATCAATATTTTCAAGGCTAACATTGACAGAGCCATCCAAGTATATTGGAGGAATTTGAGACATAATTCCCTGAGCAGTAACACCTTTCGAAGCCTTATCCTGAGATCCATTGCATGCAACATCATTTTTATGAACATTACCTACCCATGCGATAGCGTTGTCTTTGTTTTAAGGGATCCTCAACAATTCTGACAATGGAGCCTTAACTATAATTTGGGACAATACAGATAACATATCAACAGGAGCAGAAGAAGGAATCTCAATCTACACTGCCTTAATATCCTTTTGCTTATTTGACACATTAGGTGTATTGGCCACCCTCATTTTTTCAATCTTAGCCATTGTGTTAACTGGCCTCTCAATCTCCCTAGAAATCTTTTCAATTCCAACTCCCTTAGGCTCACAATTCTTACCTTTTATATTCTTGAATTTCACCATGTGATCACCTTTTGATTTGTTCTCATTAGGTTCTCCAGAGTTGGTACTCTTTATAAACATTCCTACAGCTTTCTCATTTGTATTCCTTGCCACCATGCCTCTAGTTTGCACTTGGGCAATCATTTCTGTAGTAATCCTATCCATCTCTTCTCTAGAAGGTCTTCTTAAATTTACTAGCTCAGAAGAAGAGTTCATGTTACATGTCTTCCTATCAATGTCTTCACTATCAAAAAAAACTTCTTGATAAAAAAGGGCTTGATTGTGTCTCTTTACATTTACATTTGCCTCTTCATCAAAATCAGAATCATCTTCATATCCTAGATATGAAGAAGCCATGTTGCATCCAACATCATCTTGATCTTCTTCTTGATCTATCTCCTCATTGCCACAATCTTGATTTGCAGCCATAGAATGTGCAACCACACAATGCTCTGCAGAATGAAGGGACCGGCATGCAACACACCAAGGTATGTCCTCCATGACATTTATTGAAGCCTTTTGTAGAGGGTCAAGGATACCTCTATCATTGTTTCCTCTCATAGTAGGGACAATAGGCTTGCCATCCTTCCATTGGGTGTTGTAGGGGTAGTTCTGCAATCTATTCTGTTTGTTAAAATTGTTGTTGAATCAAGGCCTTTCATTGGTAGGGGCACTGATGTTCCTATTTGCAGGTGCCTTCAAATCCTTCAATGCATTGAGCACCTTATCCAATTTATCTTCTTCTTGCCTCCTAGCTCCAACATTCTTATCATTTTCCTTTTTGTATTTCTTGTCCCCAAACAACTCTGGGTCATCTCTCTTTCCACACAATTTCCCTGATATTTTCATATTATTCTCAATGTTGATAGCAATCCTAAAAGCATCCCTAAGAGTTCTTGGTTCTTTGTCCCTCAAAAAATATCCCATCTTTCCATCAAATGCATTGAAGTATGTGGTCAGACAGACATTGTCATCTAACCGCATAACTTGGAACAACTTATGCATACCTTTCTGAAATCTCATGTTGAATTCAACTGCAGTCTCATTCTGATTTTTCCTTATGGTATTGAATTCATTCAACATGAAACTAGCATTAGGCCTATCACCATACTGCTCTTTAAAACATCTCTCAAAAGAGTCCCAAGTATCAATACATTTGTCAGGAAGTCTCTTAAACCAATCTCTAGCATCCTCCATTAGAGATTGAACAAATAACTTCATGAACACATCCTCATGCTCTACCTCATAATCATTAAGCATATCAACAAATAACCTAAGATGCTCTTCACAACTAATAGCATTATTACCAGCAAACTTAGGTACCTTATCTCTAATATCATTTGGAAAAGCATTTGGGTAGCTAGGAATTCCATCAAAACTAATTTTCCTATAGCCTTCTAATTGCATAGGTCTTCTTTGAAAACTTGAACTAGTGTTAACCCTAGGATCAACATTAGCATCTACATTTATTTGTGCATTTGACTGCTGCCTAGGATCAACACCTATCCTAGCAGATGAAGAAGGAATTGAACTAGTAGCATTACTAAGTGGAATAGTAGTAGTCATAGATGGCATACCTAGTTTAGTAGCAGATGGGCCAATAGCATTAGCTGATGAAGCCTTCAAGAACTGGATCTTTCTTCTTTTTTCTGCAATGGAAGCTTCAATTTTAGCCCTCTCTAATTCTCTTGCAAGGTCCTCATCTTCTTTTCTTCTTCTCTCCATTTTTGTGTCCTTATTTAAATTGGGTGGTGGGACCCTGGGTATTGTCAATGATTTACTTGTTTGCTGTCCCACCATCTTTTTCTTTCCTTTCTCACCAGCGGCAACATCAGGCCTAGTGATCTCATGCCCATCTTTATCTCTAGGCAAAGGAACATAACTTTGCACTTGTCTAACCACAGGGCCCTCCCTATCAAATTCATGATCTTGCAGTAAGCACTCTTGCTCACTCCTCAAGGCATCAAGATCACCAAAGACATCATGCAGCAAAGTTTTAGGAGCAGAAGCAAGCATCTTGTTTCTCTCCTTCATTTCATTAATCTTTCTAAGGAGAAACTATCTTTCTATCAGAGCATTCACCTTTTTAGCCTCTCTCTCCTCTTGTAACCTCTTATGTATGGCATCCTGCTTTGCCAACTGCAACCTCAATGCATTTAAATCATCAGGATCTACCATAATTTCATCAGAACTTGATGACACATCCATATCAAAAATATTTTGATATGGGAAGTGGACTTGCCTTGGTCTCATGGGTTCTCTTCTGAAATTGTCCTCATCAAGATCTAAATCAATCTCCAAACCCATCTCTCTAGCTTTTTCATCTTGACCTGCAAGCAATGGACCTTTGTCCTGAAATATAGCTTCTGGGGTATCATAAAATCTATCTTCAGAGCGACCACCATCTGATCTAGAAACTCTGTCTTGTGAACCTTCCTCACTTGAGGAAACATGTGGTGCTCTACCTCTAGTACTTCTTTGTTCTCTGATGGGAGCACTAGTAGACTCACCATTCCTTCTAATCCATCTCTTCTTCTCCTATCTAGGCAATTGCTCCAGAGTGATCTCCAAATTCTTTCTGACAAAGGACCTAGTATTCCTCCTCTTGTCCATGATTTACAATATATAGCACTGGTTCTTAACCTTTTTGAGTCGCACCCACCTAGATGAGAAATCTTTACTTGAAATACAATAGGAAAACAAGAGTGCACTTACAAGCTTTATCTCTAGACTATCCCCAGTAGAGTCACCATTTTGTTGGGAGTTCCCTTTGATCTTCAACTTGTAGATTTATACTTTGATGGATAACTTTGATATAACTTTGACTCTATCACCACTCCAAAGTCTACAAGGAAGAGGTCCAATTAACAAGGATCAAGAGAGATCCTCCTACACTTTGAGCCTTATTGCTCAGGCGGGTGTACCCTTGATTCACTTCTTGAAAGGAATCACTAAATGATATACAACTATATACTCTTTACTAACTGCTTTAAGATTTTATCATTTGAATGTTTGTGTGTGTGTGGTTGATGACAATGAAATACCTCCAGAGGATGGACCAGTGCCTTAACCTAGGGCAAAGAGTCATCCAATTACATACATCAAATAAATACTTTAATTCAAACACAATTGAATCCAGGATAAGTGCTTTGCCTATTACCCCTCTCCCTCAGACACAAGGACATCAGATTCCTGCTTGGTTGCAAACTCACTGAACCCACCTAAAAGACTTTAATCCTAACTTTGTTAGGAACTCATAGATGACTTCACAATACTATTTGTTTACCATATGCTAATACACTTTGTGACATTAACATATATGAGCTTAGAATTGAAACAAGAACACATGCACAAATGCAAGATCAAAACTCAATAACATCCTTATTAACATATTCAGGATCAATATACAATCAAAACAACACAAAGATAGGAAAATATACAAAATCTAGCTCCTCTATCAGTATAACACTATCAACAACCAGCTGGGACCAAAGAAAGTTTGGAACCCCTACAAAATCAAAATTTTTGCAACTTATACTCCCTAGTCATCTTGGAATTTTCAAAGAGAATGCAACAAGCTACAGATGACTTAGGGTTAGGGTTTTAACCACCCAACCAACTGGAAATGGTCAAAAAGTTATTACAGGGGTGGAAACCCAGGCAACCAGGAGAAAGAAAATCCTGGAATGATCCTCAATCATGAAAATTTCTTTTTGAAGGTACTCAGAATCATGAACAATGCTCAAAATGTCAACCCTGCAACACACCTTGAGCAGAAAACCACATAGTACAAACCCTACAGATGATCACTCAACACCCTGGACCACACTGCAATGGCAAACATATCATCTCTCACCAACACCAGTCACTTTTGCATTGAATTCTAGTCCTTCTGGTCACAGGAAACCCTTCAAAAATTTGAATTTGAAATCAAACGGCTACTTTATGGCGCTTTCAGCAAATCAACGGTCGATATTTGAAATCAGGTTCACTTTAAGTTGTGACCATCCGATCTTCATGTTTCGCAGGCTTTATGATTTACCTCTTAAAAGGGCCCCAGTCAAATTTAGCGAACTGGCGACAAAGGTTTTCGCCAGTTCGTGAAACACTTTATCTCTCCACCATTAAGTTTAGTGATTCCGTGAACGCTTGTTCGCTGAACTGCTAAAACACTTAGAGAAGCACCGCTAATTCACGCGAACGAGCGAAGCCTTTGAACTTTGTCGGCATCGCTAACCTTATTCATTCGGACCGCTAAACCTTTTGACCCCACCTGGGACCTCTTTATGCCATTTGTCACTACATCATTCACGGCTCATGCTCGGTCACACTAACAAAAGACCCACCGCCTAAGCCCTATAATCGGACGACAGGTGTAAGATCTCATAGCTCTGACAAAATTCATGAGAACTTACGCAGACTGTAGATCATGTCCTCGTCACTGATCTCTCTGACAATGACCCCACCATGCCGCATCATCCACGTCGAGCAATAAAATTTGAACAATCTCGGGCCACTTGGCAAATGGCCCCACTGAGAACATTAAGCTGTCTGGAAGATCGGACGGCTGGCGCAAGATCTGAAAGGCTCAAAAGATTCTATGCGCTTACATGCCAACCGTCGATGAAGAATCTCCTCCCATCTCTGACAACCTACTGACAAGAAACAAAATCAACGGATGGCGCATAATCTTAAGCCTCTGACAAGACCCATAAGATTATACGTCGTTCGTCGATTCACTGACAGGATCAGGACCCACTGACACATCTGAAAACTAGGTCTCACTGATAGGTGCTGAGTAAGATTCAAAATCAATGGATGGTGCATGATCTCAAAGGGGAAGAATATTCCTTAAGATCATGCACCAACCGTAGATTGAAAAGCCTTCACTGCAGGCCCCATTGATAGGATCCCTCTCAGTAACACACAAACCAATGAGAGAATGCCAACTGTGCCAACATGGAAGTGGACCCGCCTATTTGAGAAGCTCTATCATAAAGGAGAATCAATGGACGTCTTAAGTTCGCAAGCCTCTGACACATCTCATGAGAAGATACGTCCACCGTCGGATGGAGACGGTGTCAGAGAGCCGAGCCTAGGAAAATACAAAGCCGAAACATTAGGAAGTATTAAAGGGCAAGACATAGGGAAAATCAATGCCGAGGAACTTAGGAAAATAAAACGGTTGGGGAAACTTAGGACTTAGGAAGAATTAAAGGGGACCCCGTCGACACATGAAAAACCTAACCGCGAACCTGAAGCTGGTCATTTTAATTAGCACATGCAGATTTAAAGTTTTAAGTCACCCTAAAAAGGTAATGCAACATTAGAACAAGGCCAAGGTATTTTTTAATTTTTTAGACCCAACGGCTACAATTTTGAAATTTTTGCCTTAGGGTTTATGCTAGGGACCTAAAAACAAGTGCAGAGACCGGCAGAAAATTGCTAAAGCCATGAAATTTTTTGCACGTGCCAACAGGCGGTAAAGAAACCAGAACAATAGGCTAAGGGTTATTTCGTGTGTGATAAGCATGTGAAACATAATCAGTATTATCAAATAAATCCAAAGGATCTCTAGGTTTACCCTTAATTGTTATACGAGGACATCCTTTTACCATCATCAAAGGTGTAGGATATATCATTTTAGGTTTATCAATGTTGAAAATAGTGGGACATGAAGGTACCATGCACACACCTTATGGAAAAGGTCAATTGGAGAGGTTGTAGAGGAGAATGAAATAGGAATAGGATCCATGGAGATCTTATCCGAACCATTTTCATCCTCACTACCATGTACCTCTTTAGGGAATCTATCCTCTTGTACAATAAAAGCCTCATCAAAGTACTCAAAACAAGAATCATACATGTTGAATACACAGAAAGCACTAAAAGCATGAAAATTTAAATATTTTTATATTTTTAAAGGAATTTTGCAATTTTTTTGAAACATAAATTCAAGAAATCTAATCTTATAAGCATGCAAGATTTAAATCTAACACCAAAAAGAAAGAGTCACTGTAAACGGGTTCACCAAAATGAATAGAAGAAAAATGGAGCCTTCACAATGCAGCTATCATTCACCACTATTCATTTGTATATGTTTTGAATTGAAATAACATAAGTAAAGTAAATGATTAAAAATTAATTAGGTTAAGATACATACCTCATCATGAAATAGATTTAGAAATACCTATTTTTTGAAGTCTGTGCGGGGTTTCAGAAGATTTTGCAACCAGATTCGGGACCAGAAAATTGTAACAGAGAAAACCCATAAAACTTTCATCTTTTCGACAACAGGTGGTCTTTGACCCCAATAAAAGGTCAAAGGCTACATTTTTATTCTGAAGGTCAACTTTGATTTTTTTTGCAGATCTCAAAAGTTCACCGAAAAGGGTACTCATATCTGTCCTCCAATTCTTGAAACAACGACCGTAGATATCTGAAAAAGGGTGTTTTTGGGGTGGCTATATAGGGTTTTACCTTAGTCAAACCCCCGTTTCGATGATCTCCACCTCCACGAATAGCTGATTGAAATAGAATGTGTGTGTGTGTATGTATTGAAAGTGTAATGCCAAGATCTAATCCTCTAGATTAAAATCCTAGCATGAATATGTATGAGAAAACAATGCATATATTTGAATATATCAAGAAAGCATACCAAGCCCCCAAGGCTAAAGTACTCTCACCAAACTCATAATCCGTAATTGCTATCTCATGATTATGTCTTTGAATGCTTGAATGTTGGCAATGGCAGATCAAGGAAGAAAGGATCTCTCTCTTGCTCCAAATAGGTGTTCACAATGGTGTGCTCACAAAGATGCTTGATGTCAACAATGGCTTGATCTTCTATATCATCCTCTTGCAATCTTGCATCTTCACTTCACCATTCTTTATTTTCTTGAAATATCCTTATTCATGAAATTGTTTTCTTGAAAGCACTTGATCATGAAATTGCTTGGTGTTGTGTGAAAATGAAGGCAAATGAGAGTCTTTATATAGAGGTTTCAAGGTGAGGCTCCTAGAGCAATGTGAGGACCCATAATTCAAATTTCACCTCGAATTAAGGTCCAATCACAATAACCAACTAAGGAGGGAAAATAGTTAAATGAATTTTGAATTAAAACCTTTCCGCACTCGAATCCGAGGGCCCGACATTAATTTCGGGGCCTGCCGGGACCAAATTTGAAAAAGGGGAACAAATTTCGGAGGAGGTCAAAGTTGACCTCATCTCTGACCTAGGTCAGGGATGACCTCGAATCTGACCTAGGTCAGGGTCTAGGTCATCTTTGACCCAAAGATCCAGATCCTTCCAAAATCAGGGACAGAAGGTCCCGAGGATGCTTGGAGACCTAGAAATGATGCCAGAATGTCGGGGAGGCACAAAATCCTATGATGATCATGATGAAGTCTAGGAGGATCTATTTCTAAATCCTACCTAGAAAATAAAGCCATGGAAGAAGGAAATTAAGGAGAATCCTCGGGATCCTAACCCTAATTTCACCTAGAATGAAGGAATCAAGTGCAAAATGCATCCTAAATGCAAGTTTATCATGATAAATGTACTAAAAGAGGGTGCTAAACCTATCAAGATGGAAGTGCTTCCATTTTAAGACGATACATTTAATACAAATGTTATAAATTTACATTTAATTGATAATTTTGTAAGAATGATTTTATTTCTTAAAGTTAAAAGATGGTGTGCCAAATTTTTATTTTAAATTTGTTTACATATTATTGATATTTATGAAAGGAAGATTTTATTTTTTTTAAAATAAATGGTTTGCATAAAAGTTTACTATAAATTTATTTCTATTTATATAAGAATCATTTGATTAAAATGAAATTCATTTGAGAACAAAATAAGTTTAGATGTATATGATTGTATTCCTCATTTTAAATTATTTAAAAGACATTTTATATGTATTAAATCTGATATAAGATAAAAATAAAAATACTTATATACGTCTCTATAAACTTTGATTAAAAATAAAATTACTAAAAAACTATTTATATAACAATGATAAGTTATTATTGAAAAACACAATACTGTCAATTATTTTTTTAAAACTCATAATATAAGCACACATACCTCTAAATGATTTACTAACTTATTTTGCTCAACAAAAGATAGATATTGTTATTAATATTTATGCTGAAGGCATTTTCTATATGAGAAGTTCGACCTATTTTTAAGAATCAACGGTTCACAATTCTCAAAACCAAATGACTACCATTGGGCTTATTTAGCCCGTTGATCATTCCTTCCTACACACACTTCACCTGTGGGTAAACGTTATCCAAATCAAACTAGTGAATGACCATGGAAACGATGATGAGATTGAAGGAAGAATCGAGGCCGACATTGGAGTGGAGCTGCGAGTAAATTAGATCCCAAAAAATGTAATGGCCTTGAACACAATCAACTCTTGTTTGAAAATCTTGTATTTCCTAGTGTTGTTTGCTTTCAATACTGTCACAACTTCCTCTTGTAATGGAAAACTTGTTCTTGACATCCCATTGTAGATGCCAATCTTTTGTTTTTGGGAATTATCAGAGACAAGAATGTTCAGGGATAAAAATAAACATATGAGTCGATCCAAATTGAATCGAAGGTAGCTAGATTAAGTCACATACGATTGTGCATTTTTCTAGCTGTTAAAAAAATCATAAGGTTTTTGCAGTTTCAAAATGGAGGGAGATTCCGATCCATTGGTGACCATTTTTTTTTATTCCGTTTGCACTCTTTCTTTTTGGCCTGATTTGGATGATATTTCGTGCTGTCCGAATGTATCAAGTGCAGGTGATTTCTAAGAAAATTTAGGAGCAGGGAGTGGAAGGAAGCAAGCTGAGAGAGAAGATCAAAAAATCCCCTTGTAAGTAGGGAAAGGACCATCATTGGAGGAGGCCCAAACCAATATCCATGACAGAATGGTATACAAAATATATTGATGATCACGCATTGGAGTCACTAGATAAAGATCCTAAAAATATAGAGCGTTTCAACACTATTGAGAAGCAGATGTATAATGGCTGGGTTTCTTAATTTTGGAAAAATTGATTGTAACTCATAGTTTTCTTTCTATTTTTTAATCCATTTGCAACGAATTGTTATGTGTTACATCAAACAAGAATGGGTGCGAAATGTCAAATCACCGACAAGGCCAATGAACCGTTTGACAAAATGCCTCAAAAAACTGTGGTTTCATGACATTTCGTGATTGTAGTGTCTTCAAAAAATGTCCTTGCTGACAAGGCTACTAAAAATTTCAAAAATGTTGTTGCTGGAAATAATATGGTAGACATGTATGAAAAACGTGGTAACATGGACAAGGCACATCATCTTTTTGTGCTACTATCTCTGTGTAAGACGAAACAATGGCAAAGGCTTTTTGCAAAATCCAGAAAGTGGAAAAGGAATGCCAAAATGGATTTGTTGTAAAGGCTTTAGAGACTTTCAAGAAAATGCATTTGGAAGGCGTAAAACTAGATTCTACAACCTATGCCAACATCCTCCTGCTTATGCCAGAATGGGAGCTTAGGAGGAGGGTATGGTTATTTACTAAAGCTTATAGGATACATGATTGTTGTCAGACGTAGTTGCAACTACCCTGGCAGACATGTTCGCAAAATGTGGAAGCATAGACATGGCATGTGAATTGTTTGTCACGATGCCTCAAAGAAATATGTTCTCATAGACTGTAATCCCTTAAAGAAATGTGTTCTCATAGGCTGCAATAGTCGCAGGATATGCACAAAATGGACTTGATAAAAAGGCAAGGCCTTGGAGACTTTCAAGAAAATGTAATTGTCAAGTGTAAAGCCAAATTCCATAACCTTTGCCAGCATCCTCCCTGCCTGTGCCAAAATAGGATATTTGTAACAGGGTATGTGCATCCATCAAAGCATAATAGATAGAGGAATTTTCTCATGTGTGGTTTCAACCACCCTTCTAGACATGATTACAAAATGGGGAAGCATGGACAAGGCACATGAAGTGTTTGATAGAATATCAAAAAAAAAGTGGTCTCGTGTAATTTGTTGAAAAAAATTTAGAAAATCTGAAAATAATGCAATTGGCACGTGTAAACCTAGACTCCTCAACCTTCATTAACATCCTCCTTGCCTGTCCCAAAGTGGGAGCTTTGAAACATAGTATGGACGTTCCACCGAAGCATAGAAGATACAAGAACTTTGTCCGGAGTTGTAATTGCAACAACCCTGGTAAACATGATTGCAAAATGTGAAAGGATATACAGAGCATCCAAACTTTTTGACAAAATGCCTAAAAGAGATGTCAACTCTTGCAATACAATGATTGCAGTATACACATAAAATCGGGCATTGCAAGGATGCTCTCAAATTTTTTGAATTAATGAAGTAATCTACAACATATCCTGACATTGTAAGCTTTGCTTGTGTTCTATGTGCATGCAGTCATGCAAGTTTAGTGAATGAGGGTTGTACATAGCCGTAGCAGAAAATACAAACCAAAAAGCCAGCTACAACATCAAATACAGTCAACTTGTAAAGTTGTATATGCTGTCAATTGATGTATTGTTAAAGTTGTTATACCATTCAAAATATCAATGCTCCAGCTCAATGGAATGCACATTTCTTTTAGAGGAGATTGGAGGATGGTGCTGCAGCTATAATAAAATTTCTAATGATTCAAATTAAAATTTCTCATGCAATTTGTTTTGTAAGACACATTTGAAATTGGAGTGTTGATAGAAACCCTCTCTCTGATCCATAATTCAGGGTGAGGGAAAATAAAATCACATTCTTTGATTGGGTTGTATTTCACTTGTAAATTTGTATATGTTGTTTTAAGTATTACAATGTTTGGAAGACACGGTGAGAAGAAGAAGTGTATGCCACGCCTGTCAATTGATATAATGTTAAAGTTGTGGCGTTTAAAATTTCAGATTTCAAAGTGCTCCAGTTTAATGGATTGCAGATTTCTCTTAGAGGAGGTTGTAGGATAGTGTTGCTGTTAAGAAAATTTCTTATGATTCAAGATAAAAGTTCTCATATAAGTTATTTTACAGAAGATGCGGCAATTATAGTGGAAGTGCTGATATAAAATCTATTTGAGTAAAAAATGTTTATGTTTCAGATAATATCAGGCCGAGGAAAAAAAACACATTCTCCAATTGGACTGTATTTCATCTGTAAGGTTGAATTGATGTTTTAGCATTTGGGTCAATGCACAAAGATAGTTGTAAAAAAGTGGCCATCATCTCAAATTTTTTTTCAAAATATCAATAACTCAACTGGGTTATGGCTCGGTGAATACCGATCCTAAGTTCTTTAAAACCCAATCGGGTTTTAAATAACTAAAAGCCACTTTTAGCTTTACAAAATCCGATCAGGTTTTGAAGAAGTAAAAGCAATTTTGAGTTTTACAAAACCTGATCAGATTTTGTAAAACTTAATTTCTTTCTTGGCCGTGGCCAAGCCTCATTCACCGAGTCCCTGCGCAAGCGGATCAAGGTAGAAGGCTCCCCCGAGGTACAAATGACATACGACTTCTACATGGAGAACTTCCAGGACATCAAAATAGGGCATTATTTCAGTCACAGATTCGGGTCTAACAACATAATGCCCTTTCACATCTCGATCTCAAATGCCTAATTCTTCTCGTTCTGGAACACCTTTTCAATGGACTCCCAGACAAGTGTATAGAGATGTATAGCTTCGCAGCCTTGTTTTTGAGGATCAATTGAGCATGACCCATGGATTTTCTTTCATGCCCACGATTGAAGAATGTATTAGCCCAGTCAACCATGGCTACCTGTAGCCAAGAACAATTTATGAGGGATGGAAATTTGTAGTTTGGATGAGTAGATCAACTATCTAAACACATGATACACTTGTTTCCATGAATGAAATCTATTCGCATGAGAAAAACAAGGTTGAATCATGTTCTACGGACAATTTTGTTGACAATGTTGATCTTTTGCCCAATCTACAGGTTAAAAATGGCTCGGTGAGGTTTCTCCTCAAACCAGCAACATTGTGAGAATCCAACATGTTTAGAGGATGTGACAACTTGCAATGGCTCAAAGACTAAAGAAAACTTTTGGGATGTAAGAAAATATCCGTGAAGAAAAGTCACTATGGATATGTACTTGGACACAGTCATCCCATAGTCATCTCAAATCAGATTACAAGAGTATTTGAACAAGGGATATTGCTACATTTTTTATGAAATAATCACCATAGTATGTGGTTATGGAGTCAATTATGGTCCAAATACTTTAATTTTGTGTTGAATATGACAATGAGATATTCTGCCTAATAGATAAATTGGCTGAGGTCGGGTGTGTTCAAGAGGTGGGTTATGATGTGAAAACCCAAGGAGTACAAAATATGAACAATATGTAAAATATATATAAAGTGAAAAAAAAACCCACTCTTGCAAGGAGGGCTCAAATAGTATTATACATCTCAGACTTGCCTTGGACATGGCATGGTGATTTTTGACTTATATTCAAACTTGGTGTCTATAGTCTTCACAAACTTCACATATGGGAACCAACCATAAAATATAGTCATTTAAGGATTTAAAATTTATTTTATAAACTCTTTTATTAATGAACATTAAGATACAATAAACTAATTGAACATAAGCTACTTTGATCACATACAAAAGTATATACTACTCACATAAGTATAAAAGTAGATTTTACCTGAAGGAAACAATATTCTTCGATATATAAATCTTGTCAAATGTTTAAGGTGTACAAAACTCATAGATTAAGATACCCATGGCATTCAAAGCAAAATTCACAATATGGAATCATGAACTATAGTAAAAAGGAGCTTGTGTTCGTTAGCCAACCGTAATGCCCAATAATTTACCACAAGGAAACCCAATTTTTTTTAACTTGCCATATAGCATGTGTATCTCTATAGGTAAACCCTTCTTTGATTTCCATACAAACTTTACCAGGTCTAATGTTAACTAGATGGCCATTCATCACAATATTGTGCTCCATATAGTATGCCAGGAAAAAATACACTTAACATGGAGTAAATTTATGATTAGTAATACGATTGGATGTAATTAAACATAGATTTGTCTATAATAATAAAATGTGAACTTGATAAGTAGGAGATATTTTCCACAAGTCAAATTGTGACATTACTATTGGGATTCAACTGTGTACTTTTTATGTCAAACTCATTGACCCATATTTCATGAGTAGTGGTTCACAAGAACCCATCTCTCATGAGAATGAATGGAACACTTAACACTCATTGCATCTAGGTGACGCTCATAGAGGTGAAGAACAAGGACTTCCCAAGAGGTCACCCATCTTAGTACTACTCCACCTCAAGCATGCTTAACCACAAAGTTTTCTCCAAGGTTAAGCTCACTTTGCTTGCAACCCCATTTGGAAAACCTTCAACAACTATTGTGCCTTAGGAACCACTCATTATAAAGCCCCTTAAGGTCATCAATTGATAAGTAGGAGATATTTTCCATAGCAATTCAAATTTTGATATTGTTATCAGTATTAATTGAGTACTTTTGGAGTCAAACTCATTGACCCATATTTCACGAGTAGTGATTCACAAGAACCCATCTGTCACGAGTAGTGATTCACAAGAACCCATGTGTCACGAGAATGAATGGAACACTTAGCACTCATTGCATTTAGGTGATTCTCACAAAGGTGAAGCACTAGGACTCATCTTAAATTTTTTAAATCATAAGCTCTTAATGAGTGCCCTATTTTTAGAATTTGAATTGCAAAATTATATGCATAGGTTATCAATTTTGAAGCATTGTATACCAAATCTGACTTGGTGCCTTTTGTGTGCTAGATTGAATGTAGATATGCAAATGACTATGTTAAGAGATTGCTTTGGAATTCAATAAGAGCAAATACCATTTCTCTTTTTTCATTCTAATAAGAATCTTTTACAAAGTTTTGCATGGCTTGAGAGCAAGCAAAAATCTACTCCAATGAGTAATCAGTGTTCTCTATCTACCCCTCCCCTTTTCATATATTTCTTTAAAATTGATCTTTAATATATCTTCGTTGTACCTATTGCACACCAAATTGTGATTGCTAATTGAATTAAAAATGAATGATTTTTAACATTAATAACAAATACCGCTGAAAATATTAACATTAACATTAGTAATAACAAATCGCTCAATTTCTTAGGATTTTGTTACCACCTTTGAGGAAACCGTTTATGTTAGTTTTGAAATATTCAAACATTGTGCGGAATTTTGAAATGAAGACTGACTAAACCTTGGATTAAAGGAACTGGGGAGCGAAGAGGAACCCACACACTCTTAAACTGAAGTCAACACTTGGAATGTGCTGGTTAAGGCCCGCCTAAATTACCATCTAAATCTGATATTAAAACCTTACCCAAGGAGGCATTTGTATATTCAATAGCCTTCTTTGGAGAAAAATAGTGTCGCACTTTATTCAATCAATGATGAATGAATTTTTAAGAAAGCCATCACCTTGCAGTCTATCATATAGGCGTAATTGACTTTTTGCTCAATAATTTGAGGTTCCAGTTCGGAAATACTGGTTCATCAGCATTGTCTTGCCTTTCAGCCAAAGCAGCTACTTCAACTTCTCTTTCTCTTTTTCTTGGTCATCATATTTCTTTCCAATTCCGTCCATTCTTCTATGCAATATAAATAATAATAATGAAAAACCTTTGTTCAAAACAGTAAAAATTCCATATCTATTGTCATGACAAATTTTCTCACCAAGGAAACACAAAACATATAGTCCAACAAACAGACTAAATTTCACATTACTAAAACAAAAGTAATAAAATATTAATCTATCCATAATGTAAACCATTATTACTTCTACTTAATTGTAGTTTCACTCACAAACCTCTCTATATATGGTATTCATATTGGCTCAGTCGTGAATGTTTGGTAGTTGTACGAATTTGTTGATTCTCTCTGTCACTTTATCATGTTTTTAGTTTTCCTGTTACCTGCATACTTTTAATGTTTTCAACATCCTATGTCCTTTAATCAAGCTATACTGCTGGCTCATGCGCTTTGGATGAGTTTAAGCAATTTCACGAAATCTAAACCATTGTTTCATATATTAATTTAACATACAATGAATTTGGCAGAATGCTATGCAGAAGAAAACGTTTGTGGCGTGGACTAAGTATGTTCAGATATACCTATTCTATTGTTTTTTTGTTTTTCCAATTTTGCATGTTAGATCTCAAACCATACAACAATTGACATATTTGATATAGAACTCTGATTCTGCTTCAGCGGTAACCGTATATAGGATTTTCGGTGGCCATTGATTTGAGATTTTAGACACATGGCACCATCTCAGAGTCCCAAGCTACGTTGAATACAAAATTGCATTAAGAGTTTCGATGATCGTACGGATGAAAACTTGTGCTATATTAGGGTGAGTGGCAAAAGATAACTCGTTAAAAGATAATTAGTTAGTTATCTTTTATATTCTTTTTTATGAATAGGCATAGTTGCATTTTGACTCTTTGTGGGGTGATCTGTATTTTTTGTATTATTATTAATAGAAAAGACTTCTATTCATCAAAATATAACTTGCTAAAAAACTTGTGGAAGGGACACAGCATGTTTTTTTTGGTTTGGAAAGCCGACCAATGGAGTGAAAGATTTAGCCAAGACGTAAATAATTATAACTTATATTGGAATACTTGTTGCCTTCAATTGTTCAGAGATTAAGAGAGTTTCTACAATTTTAATTAATTCTTCTTTTTTATTTATAAGGAGTGTTAGCAATTTTTAAAATTTTAATTAAAAAGGTTTATAATTAAAAACCATTTTATGAGTTTAATTCTTATTTAAAGTTGTAATAATATATTTGGAATAATATGATATGCTTTTTATAAGTAGGATAATTTTAATAGTTAAAATTATTTTTCTCATTGAAAATTCCAACTCTTTGGGAAACTGTTTTCTTTTTAGAGTGAAAATATATTTTAAATTTATTTAACAAGTTGAAGTAATAATTTTAACTTAAATTTGATTACATAAAAGAATTTCAAAACTTATTACATTAGGAATTCTTATATGCATATTATTGATACATTTTAAATTGTTGTACTTTGCATAAAATATAACTACTGCCATAATGCTAACCATATTGTGATGCTATGATAAACTATCTTTGTATAGAACACACCTATTGCACTTTGTTATCATTCTAGAATTTCAAGATTACAATTTTTAAGCTCATCTATGGCCAATACTAAAATAATACATATTTTAAGAAGATATTGTAGGCATGCCAAATTGAGAAGTAAAACCCTTTTTTAAAATGAGCAAATTTAAATATTTTTTTGAAAACCTTCTTTTTATTTATTTGTCTAGAGGAATCATTATCATAATCTTCATGGAATCATTCATCCACCACCTTGTCCAGATAAAAAATTATCATAATTTTTTGGCTAGTAATATATTAATTTAGTTTCCCTCAAGTAGATTAATGAGGAATAGCATATGGAAGTGTAAATGAATTGGAATTTTGGATAGGAGAGAGTTAAATAGGGAAAAATAAATCTTAATGGCAAGATTTTGGTTCATAAAAATGTTGGTAGGTAGGTGGACCAATTGTATTTATGGGATTTGTTAGATAAAAGGAAGTATAAGAAGAATGAAAGTACGATATAGGGAAAATGATTTTGTTTTCTTCCATAAATGTTTGTTAGGCATGAATAAGGGAACAAGGCTTATGTAATTTTGACAAGACTATATGTTGTTAGGAAAAAGATGAGGCCAATATTTCAAAGATTTGTGTGGTTTTGTAGGCTTATAAACTCAAGTGAAATGAGAAAGATCAACGGTAAAAGGAGATTTCTAGCGAACATGTGTAATTAAAGTCTATAAAATGTGATGATTTTTACCTATTTATGAATTTAAAAATATATATTTTGATAGTATTGGACTTGAAGTCTACTAATCTAAGTGGAGATATGGGTAATAATGTAGTTGTTTATACATATCACTATTTGTTTATATATGTTTATGCGCTCATGACTAGTTTATCTATAACAAAAGATAAGGTGAGCATCAATTTATGAATGTTGGACTTTTGAACTCTTATTATCCATACAAAATTAGTGCAAATGGAAGTTTCTATATAGTTTTTTCCTTGTCAGAAATTTCACACTAGTATAACTATGTATACTTGGGATGTTTGATATTTCTCTCTCAAGTCCATTTTATATCTTAGGTTTCAAACTTTCCTATGTATATATACCATCCTAAACTGTAATGAACAAACAAAGAGAAAGTTGGAGCATAACTCTATAATGATAGAAATAGAAAGTTCTCTATTTGATATTGAGTTTTTAGATATCAAGGATATGGATAATGCTAAAGACATGTGGGACATGTTGATAACAATTTATGGAAGTGATGTTCATGTTTAGAAAGAAAAGGTGGATAGTCTCATAGGAAAGTATGACGAAATGAGAATACATGAAGGTGAGAACATTTCTCAATACAACTATAGGATAAAGGAGGTTGTTGTTGCAGTCAAAGAAATTGGTGGACACCTTGAAGAAGATGAAATGGTACAAGTAAAATAATGAGAACCCTACAACCACAATATTCTTTTAGAGTATTTTCTATACAAGAATTTAGATCTATTAATCCTACAAATGTGACTTTAGATTCCTTGGTTGGAAATCTTACTACTTTTGAGTTAAGTAATTTTGATAACAATATGCCTAGAATATAATCTGCATTCAAATCATCCCTAACCATTGGTTCATCAAGGAAAGGAAAATAAGTCTATAATAGTTCTGAAGGAAATCATGATTATGATTCTATCTTGTCTAAGGAAAGAGAAAAAGAAGAGTTGGAGGCACTGCTAGCAAGGAGATTACCTAGAGGATGTCATGGAAATAATAGGAAGGATAAGCTCAAGATATTTAGGAACTTCAAAGACATGAGAAATAAGGCGTGTTACCTAGAAGGAGTGATTGATGAAGAATTAGATGGAATAGATGATGAGGAAGATATAGTATTTGTTGTAATCAAAGAAGAACCCTCAATTAGTGTAGATGAAGATAATGAGGAGAAAAGCATTGATTTCAAGCATGAATTGAAATAGTGACTGGATAATAGAAAGTGGGTGTACACATCACATGAATGGTGACAAAAAAAAATTATTTCAATGGAGGAATGTGATGGATGAGTAGTTAGATTCAATAATGGTTCTCCATGTGGTAAGAGGTAAAGGTTCAATAGCACTTAATGATTACACTAATTTTGATGATGTTTATTGGGTTGATGGATTAAACTATAACCTATTAATTAAGTGTTACTCAGCTAAATAACAAAGGTTTCAGATTAGAATTTAGTAATGGTGTTTTCAAGATCTTAGGAAACTCTGGAGATTTGATTGCTACTAGTGAATAGACTAGAAGTAACCTATTCCGATTGAACTCTACTAATAAACACTAAGCTTGTTTGCTAAAGTTGAAGAATCTTGGTTGTGGCATAAAATATTTTGTCATGTTAATTTTGATAATCTGATAAAGGTCAATAAGAAAAGACGTGTTAGAGTTTTTCCTACTTTAACTAAGCCTAATAATTGTATGTGTATGGAGTGTCAGTTGGGAAAGTTGACTAGTTCTAGCTTTACTAGTAAAGTCTATTCATCACAAAGCATTATTGACCTTGTACACACTGATTTGTATAGACTGATGAGAACTCAAAGATACTATGGAGATAAGTTCTTTATCTTGTTTGTTGATGATGACTAAAAAATGATGTATGTTATGTTTTTGAAGGATAAATCTGATGCATTCTACATGTTTAAGGTGTATAAAGAAAGAGTTGAAAAAGAAATAGGTAAAGCACTTAAGTGTCTCATATTTGACAGAAAAGGTGAGTTTACTTCACAAGAGTTCACAAAATTTTAAGAATATGGAATCAAAAGATAAATGTCAGCACCAAGGAAACCCTAGAAAAATAGAAGTGCAAAGAGAAGGAACATATCCATAATTGACTGTCCAATAAAACTTTTGATACAAAAGGGAGTGGCTCAAATATTTTGGAGAGAAGTTGTAAGTATTCCTTTCTATACTTTGAATTGAGTACAACTTAAGAAAGGTACAAAAAAATGCCTTATGATTTGTGGTATGATCATACACCTAGTGTTAGTTATTTAAAAAAAAATGGAAGTAAATGTTACATAAAGAAGGATACGCAAAATGATAAATTTGATTCTAAGATTGATGAAGGGACATTTCTAGGATATTCTAATAGAAGTAAAGCTTATAAGTGTTTGAACAAGCATACCAAAAAGATGGTTGAAAGTTCAAATGTTAGAATTGATGAATTTTCTGAGAAAAATGAGGAAGATAACAAGAAGAAACCATAAGAATATGATAGGCTTATTTATGATCAACCGGTGGAGCCAAATACAATACCATAGATAAATGAAGAGGTGAATGATCCATAACCAAAGAATGATGATGAAAACTTAACCAAAGAACATGACTGGTACTCCCAAGGTATGTGAAACTTAATCACTCTCAAGATTATATTATTGGAGATAAAAATGTTGGAGAGATGACAAGGAGTAAGGTAAGGGCACTTTTTTACTATCTGAATTAGAACCTAAAACTATTAAATATGCTTTGGAAGACAATGATTGGGTTAAGGCTATGAAAGATGAATTAGATCAAATAGAGAAAAGTAATACATGGACTTTAGTACCCAGACGTAATGACAATAATGTTATAGGTAATAAATGGATCTTCAGGAATAAGATGAATGAGAAAAGAGAAGTGATCATAAATAAGGCAAGGCTAGTTTGAAAAGGGTATGCACAAGAAGAAGGACAAGACTATGGTGAGACCTTTACACATATTTCTAGACTTGAAGGTGTAAGGATACTTTTCAAATATGATTCTTATAAAGTTTTTATGGTCCATCAAATGGATGTAAAATCTTCTTTTCTAAATGGTGTGTTAAAAAAAGTATACATTGAACAACCTGAAGGTTTTTCTACTAAAAAAGGTAAAGACATGGTATGTAAATTGCATAAAGAATTGTATCGATTGAAACAAGATCCAAGAGCATGGTATGAAAGGATACATTCTTATCTTATTCAAACTGGTTTCACATGAACTAGTGACAATAGAAATGTATATCTAAAATATGAAACTGAAGACAAGATATTGATTGCTAAATTTTTTGTTGATGACATAATATTTGGTGGAAATGAAGCATTGAGTAGGTCATTTTTAGAAGTAACGAGGAAGGAATTTGAAATTTCAATGATAGGATAAATCAAATTCTTTATTGGTCTTCAAGTAGAACAGATGAAGAAACAGATATACATCAGTCAATTCAAGTATGTGAAGGAGATTCTAAATTTTTTTGGCATGGGCAACTCAAAACTAGTGAGAACACCTATGGTCATAGGTTGAAAATAATCTGAGGATGAATCCAAAGATGTAAATGAAACTCTATATAGATCCATGATCAGTAAGTTGTAGTATGTTATTCATAGTAGACCAGATATTTCACATGTCATTGGTATTGTTGCAAGGTTTTCCTCAAATTCAAAGGACTCACATATGGTTTTAGCAAAGAGGATCTTTAGATATCTCAAGGGGAATGAAGATTATGGCCTATGGTATGGTAAGGATGGATATTTTTCTTTGACTGTGTTTATTGATGCGGTTTGGATAGGTAATGTTGATGATAGGAAGAGCACAAGTGGTGGAGCATTCTTTCTTGGTAAAATATTAGTCTCCTGGATAAGGAAAAAGAAGAATTGTATTTCTCAATCTATTGCAAAGGCAAAGTATGTTGTTGCTGCTATTAATTTTCAGCAAGTGATATGGATAAAAAAAATTCTTGAGGGAATTCATGAGAAGGTCACAAAACCCCGATTGTTATCTATTGTGATAACACCAGTGCAATAAAAATTTCCAAGAATCTAGTGATGCACTCAAAGACAAAGCACATTACAATAAAATATCATTTTCTAAGAGAATAGGTAAAAGAGAAGAAGGTAAGACTTGACTATGTGCCTACTAAAGAATAATTTGTTGATATATTCACCAATCCATTACCAAAGGATACCTTTAAGTATCTCAGAGGTAGACTAGGGGTCATTCCCCTATTTGAAGTTAATTATAGGATGATGCCAAGATTGCATCGGTTCATATATATGTTTATTATAATATCATGTGCATGGATTGATGTATACAGGATTGCTATAAAGGAGGAAAATTCAAGCTTCAGAGCACACAAGCTAAAAAAATTTATACAAAGTAGTATAGATGCCAGAGGTGAGTTATAAATGATGTAAGCAACATATAAAATTGATTTGAAGAATATCTAGAGGGACTAGGTTTCCTAGGCCAACCCATTCTTTCCACTTTCTAATGATTCAAAATATAGACTATCCACAAGGTCTTGAACATCCAAAATCTAATTTGGTGTGAGGACCACCTATTCTTGCACACATAAAATAGAGGAAATTATATGTAGAGATGGATTTGGATTAGTCAAACCTTGGTTGAGGAATCAACCTTTGAAATAAAATGAAATATATTTGAAAGAAAAGTATGCTAATATGAAATAAAAAGTAGATTTGATGTGTGTGTGTGTATTACTTTATACCTTGATGACAAAATGCTTCTTTAGATGCAATAAAAAGTGTTACTGCAATAACTTTGACTCCACACAAAAACACAAAAGGAAGTCATGAAAGATAATCCTTGCATAATGAACCCTTGCATAATGTATGTTTTAGTTTTCCACAATGCTTGATGGAGAGAGAAAAAATAACTTGAAGACTTAAATTCTTGAATGAATGGATACTTGAATACTTAGATGCTTGTGAATGGATGCTTATGGAAATATCTTCTTCCTTGATGGTGCAATCCTTTACTTGACCTTAAATGAGGGAAAGAAGCTTCATCCATGGAGAAGATTGACTTGAAGAGATGGCTTGGAATTCTTGAGATGTTTGAGATGTAAATTTGTAGAAGAAATCGTAAATTATTATGTTTTTATGTTCAAATAAGGAGAGATAGGTTGTTTATATATATCCCACAATATTTTAGAGCTCAAAATTTGAAGATGACAAGATTTTAGATTCCCTACTAAATTGTTGAGAATGGCCCCCAATTTAAATTTTAGGGAAAACCTTGGGGAATAGGTCATCCTAGCCCACCTATTACCTAAATAAAGTCTCACAATTTGGTTTGGGAATTAGGACTATAGAGAAGATACTTGAATGGAAATCGTGATAGATTTGGAGTACCATAAATCAGTGTGGTATCCCATACATGCTAAAATAGGTCCTAATTGAGCATCTTTATAGGTGCATACAATTTAGGGGAATTCATTTATGAATGATGAATTAAAGATATAATGACACATCATATTTGAATTTATTAAAAATCATAAATAGAAAAGAATTCGTAACACTAAGCTATGTCCTCTATGGGTTCCCTAATACTGCTACTAAGTAACACAACTACAAGATATCTAACTTAGTAAAACAATAATGAAATATATTTCATTTATTATAAACATCATTACCAATATAACTCTAGGTTCATTTCAACACCAATTCCAAATATTTGTAATTCATTTTTTAACATTACAATGATAAAATGAAATCTCATATTTATAGTCAATACCAACATTGATCTATATAACTTTAAATATCATTTTTATAATCTATTTATTACATAATTATAGATACATCAATCTCCTAATGGAGTGTCTAATTACAATATCAAATATAAATAATGAATGATACATAATATGATATAATATACAAATGAAGACCACCAAGAAACATGAATAAATGTATTAAAAATAAGAACCATGTTATGCTCACAAATAGTCCACAAAACCTTGATTGAGGAAGACCAAAACCACTTGACCATGTGGAATCTTGAGACCAACCCCACCATTCTAAGGAGATAGACACAAGGCCCCACACACAAGCAAGCAAAAGAGAAGAACATGGTTATGACCATACCACCAAAGACACACAAGAAACACAAAGATCACTAGAGGAAAAGTACAAATCCAAAAGAGGGGATTTTAGGAGATATGTACAAAAAGTGTTATCGCATAACCCTCCATCTTGGGTTACCCTAATTGTCTCTCTAAACCATGGCCCCCAAGTGAGAACTTGTTAGGATTAACAAGGCAAAAATAATAGTTACATACAAATGTAACTAATATTAAAAAGTAATAAACTACATAAAAGAGAACACAAGACACAAAGACTTAACGTGGTTCACCCAAATCCTTGGGCTACGTCCACCAACAACGAGTCCAATATTCTTATTTTCTAGTGATTATGACCTGATTATAATATGCAATCCCTTACAGCTCAATACTGCTGCAAGAAGCTAGTAAAGATAATACGTCGTGAAATCCCTAACCCTAAGCCATTTTATACAAGCTTTTTTCCGCTTTAGGGTTAGAATCAGTTACAACATGTTAGCTTGAAAAATAGCCTAAATTTTTTTTCTCAGGGGCTCCACCCCCAAACCCCCGCTCGGGGCCTGACCCAACCCCGAACCCCAACAAGGACGGGGAGAAAAGTGTACAATACCTCCCTGATCAGTCACCATACACCAATAAAGCTCATGTGGAACCAAATAATCTTTCATGAAGACAAACATGTTCGATCATGCCAGCTCGATATGTCCTATGTACGAACAAGCATAATCCCACTCTCATCCTTGGTCTCTACAAGCACTAAAGGAATGATAAAGGAATCATAATTATCTTGTATAATATGTTTAATCCAGTTCATCTATTAAGTTATCACTTGATTAATATACTCATCAATGGGTTCTCCTTGTAGCCACTTAGGGACCCAACCCCCATTGAGTGCCACTCCCCACATATTACATACAGACACCTCATCACTATACTCAAAGTAGTATAAAAGGGGAATAATGATCTCATATAAACATAAATAACATCATAAATCCATAGCATCAAATAGGATCAAATGAAACTGAAATGGGAACTTTCACAAAGGTGAGTCCTAATTCCAAAATAGGAAGCATAACTGAATGAAAAATTACACAATCACATAAAGAATATGGATCCTAAAACCATCATCAATATGATCTTAGAGATTCAAGAGATTGATAAAAGAGAGCATAAACTGGTTCCTAAGCCTATGGTATGCAATAAATAACTCAAAAGGTCAAAACCCTAATATATAAACTTAAACTACCCAACTGAATGAAAAAGAAATATTGTAATTTCCTAGAGAATGATTCAATTACTAATAATTCAATACAATTGACATGGATTCAATACAATTGATAATCGTACAAATAATTTTTCCTTCTTTCAACACAATTTACTGACATATTGTGAAAAAAATAGAATGATGTATTTACAGACACAAAACTTGAAACTCCAAATTGGGCATCAATCTGGCCCTGAAAGTAGAATTAGATAGAGAATCATTTCCCTTTTGGAAAGGGAACCAAATCGATTCCTAAATATATATATAGAAAATAAATAATGAATTCCTAGAATAACCCCTTAAGAATTAGGAATGAATGAAGGGTTTAATGAAGAATTCCAATACATTAATTTTAGAATTCAAAATATAGATAAATGATGATATGCACACATCCAATTCATTTCCAAGAGAAATAGAAAAAATAAAATAAGAGGAATTGAAACCCTACCTTAGGAAATGTGAATAAACAATGAAGAAAGCAAGATGATGAATAAGATGAGATGAAATCAAAGAATTCTAATGCACAACAACAATCCAAGAAAAAATCCTTAGGTAAACCAAGCCAAATGAAATCAAATCCAATGCCAAAGATACCTCTTCAAATAATCCAATTGAATCTCCAATTCAAATATCCACAAGAACAATCAATTGTCTCCAAAATACAATCCAATCTCTCCTTGAAAACCTTTGAAAAGAAAACTTCAAAAAATTCCACCAAAAGCCCCTCCAAATTGAAATCAAAATCAAGTATAAATATTTTCCAAAAATTATACTCAAAGAAACCAATTCCCAACCAAAAGTAAACTAAAAGAGTTTTTTTATTAATCTTCTCATTATAGGGCCAATGCTAGCATGTTGTGATGGTTAAGTTGTTGTTTTGTTGTTCTTGTCATCAAGGTTCAAATCCCATTGGGGATGAGGTCCCCCATTTGTGACCTCACCAATTCATAGCTATGGATCAAAGCATTTACCCCTCTTAAAAAAATCTTCTTATTATAGTATTGCAATTATATTCAGCCACTCCATTAATATAATTTTATTACTATTTTATTATGATTTAGATAAATATATATTAATCTCCTAACATAAAGGGAAATCCACAAAATTCATATATAATGAGTAAAAATATATCAAATTAGGATTAAATAATAGAAAGGAAAATTAGTCATTTCAAATTAATATTATAATAATATGCCCTTAAAGCATAATCACACCATAAGAAATTAATCCATGATAAATTCATCATAATACAAATAAAGCAAATAAACACCATCACCCTCATACTTATACCAAAACAAAAACAAGGAAATAGGTCAATCAATATTTTTCAATATGACAATCCAATTGGTTAACTTGGGATCATGATCGCCCTTTCAGAAGAATGATGGAAAGGCTAGGAAAAATTGGAGTCACAAAAAATTTGTTAGTTCAAATTTTTGTCCTTAAAATAATCTTTAAAAATGACACCTTGAACTCAAGATGAAAGACAACAAAACTAACAGTTGGATAGATCTTCGTTGAAAGGATGATCATCCTCTTAATTTTGGAGCTACAACTCCCTCTTATGATATGATTTATTTTTGCGGTATGATTTTAAATAGAAAGTAGGAAAGGAAAACTAACATCTGAACATAGCTATACTAGATGTCAATTACAAATTTATAAACAAAGGAACCGAGATGGATGAGACAAAGTTCAAAGTCCTTCTTAACACCCACAACAAGTAAATGAAGGAAATAATTAATGTTTTCCTTTCATATTTATGAATAACCAGAATTCAAAGCTTCTAAAATTGAACATACATATAGCTAAATAAAACAAGGAAGACCTCAAAGAATAACTGATAACACACAAAGATAAATATGAAATCAAAGTATCTCATATGAACACAAAGTCTAATATAAGAATCCACCTCTCTTTGATAAAAGTCAAAATAGTCCAAAGCCTATTTTCCCTTGCACAATATCCATGACTAAAAAACAAAAAATCATCCATCCCTTTACAATGATAAAACTTTAAAAAAAAAAAAACTCTTATTCCCTAGAGCATGACGGACCTCCGTCAGAAAAGGAAAATACCCCCTTAAAAATATGGAGACTTTATCATAACAAAATAAAAAAATGAAATGGGATGACCATTCCATTTTGTAACCGATTCTTGAAAACCTCTTTTTAATCATCCTTTTCTCCTCCCCTTTGGCTTAATATTTTTGAAAACATTAGAATTATAGTACTTACATTAAAGGTGTTCCCTGAATTGAAACGACACATACATGTATGCTTGAACATGTGGCATACATTGATCATCTTAGGGGGGGTCTTATTTTAGGCCATTGTTTGTCTTTCATTATGGTATAGTTTTGAATTTGCATATTATATCTACTTGAAAATTTCTAAAGCCTTTTCATCAAACAACTTGGTGCAATTTTTTGCAATTTGAAGCTCTTTTCTCAGAACATTGATTGGATGAAGAAAAGTTGGTTGTCCTTGAATTTTTGTTTTCTTTGCTATCTGCTAATAATTGTTTCAGCTAATTGATTTGGATCTCCTATAAGTATTGCATGCCTCAAACCTATGATTTGTAATGCAATAGTTGACTTAGCCTCTATAAGTTAGGATGCCCTGTTAATAACCAAGTATTCAATAAACATTTTGACAAACAATCAACTCGATATGTAGGGAAATTATCTCCAAAAATACCTTCAGGATCAGATCTCTCCTCATCTCCTACAAGTAGGAGATCACTCAAACTAAAGACACAAGGAAAATTCTCTGTATCGGGACAACATCCAGAGGGACTTTTTAACAATATTAATGAATTTCATTGCCACTTCTGATACTGTTGCATTTGTGGGTGCACACACAAATACTTTGAACTGCTTATGGACTAAGATGGAAAGAAGTGAGATCAATGTCGAGGTCTTTCCTATTCCTAGGGGACCCTGGATCAACTTTATATCAGAAGAAAAATTAGATTCAATAGTATTAACTACTTGAAATACGGTAGAAACTTGAGAATCATTGAAGTTATGGGGCATGAAGTGCTTGCTCCTGGATTTATCAAAATTTTCTTCTTCTACTTCTGCACATGGTTCATAATAATCCTCTATATTCAAATTTATTTCCTTACAGAGCATGGTTGTACATTGTTCCTTAACTCCCAAATGAATATGTAAAACATTCAAAATTCTCAAACATGATATGATACTAATGAGATTGAAAGCAAAGTATTTAGTCTTCATATTGTCATTTGTTGATGTAAAGGGATGTCCATGGCGCACATATGCCTTCATTGTCACTATCAATTTATCCAGAGTTGTATCATCATAATCATGCTATAGTGTAAAGCTAACAAGTAATCATCACATAAGTAATCCAAATTCTTAGGTAATTTTTTGGATAGCAAAAGAATATCCATTTATTTCAACTTCAAATTTTCTCTCTCCTTGTTCTCTCACGTATCGTTCTTGTCAATTTGGTACCTGTCTATGATTCCACATTATACATTCATGTTCTTGTTGTCATTATGCCAAATAACTCATATGCCTTAATTCTATGTTTTCACAGTTATACTTTCTCTATCATTGTAGCCGATTAGGGCAATGTTTGTCTTCTCCTAGCTTTTGAAACCCATTGTTAAGTACAAACTCAAAAGGTTGATCTGCTTCATCAAGGGTACTCGTGACAATGGAACGTCTCATAGAAACCCGTGTAGTGCTCATTGTCTGGGTGTAAAAAATGCATGAATTCAGGTACCTAAATTAATGATTTGGGAGTTCAGAATAAAATTTGTCATCCCAACCATATGTTGGATTTTAAAAAAATGCCTTTTAATTTGCTATAAGGGTTCAGGAAATGCCCTATCTCTCGACTGCACGGTGGGCTTCAACCAATCTAAAACATTTTCAATATTTCTAATCAGGTTTGTATGAAGTTTATTGCTAGCGATAGAAGCATTGTCTTTACTCTTTATCAATTTGATAGAAAATCTCTGAGCTTCTTCATAAATCTACAACCTTTGCAATCATTGCATTCCGAGGCAGCTTTATCAATGACGTCTCCATGCCGACATAAAATATTGATGCCTTTTCATTTTTCAAACATTTCTAACACTTGCATTTTTCATTCAGAATTCTTTGGGATTGAAAAGTTGGGGCTTCACAGGGGTAGTTTTGTGAACTATAAACTAGGTTGAAGACATTCGGTGGTTTATGGACTGTCTATATTACCCGACTGTTCATGAGTTTGAAAACTCCATGGAAAGGATTTTAAGTAAATCATTTGGAAGGGCTTAGAATACGCATGAAAAGGTGACTCTGGGTAATTATTAATGAGATAGTGGAAAGGCTACAAAAATTTAAAATTAACTAGCTTCAAATTTTGGGGAAACAGATAGCAAAGCTATAACTTTGAGAGTAGTAGTCAATGATATCTTTCGAATATTTACAATTTTGCATTCACTGAATACCATAGATCTACCAATATATATATATATATATATATATACACATATATATATATACACACACACACACATATATATATATATATATATATATATATATATATATATATATATACATATACATATATATATATATATATATACATACATATACATATATATATATATATATATATATATATATATATATATATATATATATATATATATATATATATATATATCACCATTACCAGAGAGTAAGGACAACAATCCACATATTCATTACCATAGTATACTTTATAAAATAGACCAAGTTTGTACATCATCCAAAGCACAACCATCCAGCAAATAGGTTTTAACATCAATGAAAATAATGTCAATAGCAACATTTCAACAAAACTTACTATAAATAGTAAGTTGTATGGTGGCTTACTATAAATAGTAATTTAAACATGTAGTTGTTTGAGTCATACTAAATTTAGTAGGTTGTCTTCAATTAGGACTCTGCAACTCGGTTGGTATATGCAACTTGAAGTCATGTTTTGAAGATTGTTTTAACTATGAAAATTCTTGAGAAATAATTTTGAAAGATAGTTTCCCGTAGTTTTCTTCCTATATAATTTTACCAGATTTTTTCCATGCAAATTTGAGTGTTATGTGTTTATGTTATTATTTGTAATTTTTTGCACCTTTAAATTTCATAATAGAGTTGTCCTCAAATGTTACAACTTGAATGTCATCTACTCCCCAACCATACCGAATGTTGTCAGCCTCTAGTTGGTCCTCCTTATTCCCTTCATCCTTAATTTCAACCTTTACAAGGCCTGGTATACAACCAATTTCCCCATTCTCTCTAATTAATTTGAATTTACCAATGTCTACTTCCTTTGGGTCGCAAATCAAATCCGTTGTTGTATTTGTCTCATTAGTTTTACACCTAGATGTTCCATTTGTTGGCTTCCCTAATCGAGAATCAATTCAGTTCAACTAAACAAGCTAGAATTGTTAGGGGTCAGAAAAGGAAAAATAGAGAAGAAAACCAGCTAGTTGCAGCTATCCTTAGTTCCATGTTTGATGACAATAAATAATTTATTCTTGAGACTAGGGTTCCTAATGTGCAAGACAACTTGTAAGGGGAAATTCTTTCGGAATAATACAATACCTATGTAGTAGGTGTTGACCTTAAGCTGGCTCAACTTTTAGACAAGGAGGAATTAATGGAAGAGTCTTAGAGGGTGGTGACCTATGATTTTCTAAAATTTGTACACAAATTGAAGAAGAAAGTAAAGGAATTGCAAGATGTCAAGGCCACCATCAACTAATATAAGTCTCAGATGAGATTTGCTAAGCTTGATTATGCTCAACTTAGGAAGGAGGCAGAAGAAAAGTCCACTAAGGCACTGCAATCAAAAAGGGAAAAGATAGTGGAGGTCTGTGCTGACCTAGAAAATGTTAGAATAACAATGAATAAGGAAAAGGATGATTAAAATAAAATGTTGCGGGCTAGAGAACAAGAGCTGGTACAATTTAAAAAATCACTTGAAGAAGCCTCAAAGGGTATGAAACACTTAGGGCCCGTTTGGACCATGGCATACGGAATGCCGGATATGGTCAATTCTAGAATATGCTGCAATTCTGGAATATCCATATCCTCAAAATGATATCCAGAATATGGAATGACCTGTTTGGTTCACCAAAATAGGGTCTGTACATGCCCGGTCATCGTTGCTGATTTTTTTGTTCCACCGATTAGATTTCAAGCAGTGATCGTGCAATGTTTATTCTTTTGTTTTCTTGTCAAACAAATTCTTCCCAAAGACCTTTGAAAGCATATTTCCACAGTTTTCCATATATTTAACAATTTTATTTCATATAAGCGCCAACAAACTCTCTTTCTTGATCAGGAAATGTCAAGTGTCAAAGGAGTCATGTGGAAAAGATACTTAGAGCTTCAGGGCATAGATGCTCTGCAATCCATGCATAATTTGGAATTCATGCTTTGGTGGGGTTTACATCTGACAACTCAAATAATAATATTTCCCCTGAATCTGCGATACCTTGTCCTTTCCAATTGTCAATTGGAAAAATCTGAACCATGTCTAGAGGTGAGCTGCCTTTCTTTTTGCTTGAAAAGAAGAAAGCGCATGATCGCCTATATTTGAAAGGGGCATACAAATGGTGTTGTTTTGCCCTATCTCTATATCAAGGTGTTTGGGCATACACCAATGCTAGCACCTCTTGTTCCGTCACTGCTCCCGTTTGCCATAGTAGGGGCCGAGGGTGCCCTATCTCTATATCAAGACCTTCCGAACAATCATTTTATTTGCCCCCGTGAATCCTCTTTAGAGCAAAATCTACTTCGTTGTGGTCTGCTCCAATAGGCAGTCAGTCCCTGTGAATCCTCTTCGTCGCGGTCTGCATCTTCTTCCTCGGCGCGGCAATGAAATTTCAGACATTAGCAATATTATTAACTGCAAAAACGGACCCAACGGCACAAAAAATTGGCATATGAAACTGGCATGCGAGCCCGATATTCCAATTCCACCTTTTCAAGTGGAAGACGATATGCCCATTTTTTTGGTCAAATTGGAATATCGAAATTCCAATTCCATCCTTCGCTGTCAACCACAAACAATGGATAGCGCATTCGGAATACGCAATTCTAGAATATCGACTGATATGTCGTGGTCCAAACGGGCCCTTAGAGAAAAAGGCAGATTAGTAGAGAAATGGATTCACCTAATGTCTGTTTGGGATCCAAGTACAAATGTAAGAGGAAAACAAAGAAAAAATGCTAAAAAAAGAGCTTACAAGGAGAGGTAGAACAATTGGATAAAATAGAAAAGGACTCATTCTCCAGCATATGATTGCAAACGTGAACCTAATAGGCATTGCAAGAGAAAGAGAACCAATCTCAAATGGAGACACAAGCAATAAAAAATGAAATGGAGCTTGAAAAATGGAACCTTGAAACAATAGAAGCTTCCTTACATGGTTGAGAAAGAGAATTAGCAAAGAGTCAACAAGAGTTGTCATCAAGTGCTCAAACGGTAGTGGGCAATCTTCAAGAGATAATTAAAGAGAGGGATGACCTCATTCAACAATTGCAAGATTCCATTGCAATTCCCACTTCGAGAACTTGTATTGTGTTTATACAATAATTATATATCTCATGTTGGGATAAAATATAGATATTTATTCTCAGCCTAATACCAACATTTAAATTTGTTGTGGATGTCATGAAATTGAGTAGAAAGGTGGTTGTTGTTATAAATGATACTCAACAAAAAATTGCTTCCAAGGTGGTGGAAGGTCATAACCTAATTAAGAAGTTATGTGTGATAGATAAAAATACTTTAACTATAGAAATAGATAATAGAAGATTGGCAGTAGTAAAGACCAGAGAGTTTGGGAAATGTGAAGAAGTTCAATCACACACTAAAGAATACCTTAGGATCCTAGAATCCTCAGTTTCATAGAAGAAAACATAAATTGATGTGTTTATACAAAATGGCCTACCTTCTCCTTTCAGTCTGGATGTAACCTTACTAACAGAGGAACATATGAAGCAATTGATTGAATACAAAAGGAAAAGTGATGTTTTTTAGCAAGTTCTAGGTCCTGATCTAGATGCGACACAAACAGGATTAATTCTTGACCCCTTGGCTGATTTCCGTTTCAGTTTGGGGGTAGCAAGGCCCAGTTTAATAGTTCTTTCATTCAAAGAATGATTTCTCTTTATAGTGTCTTCCAGGATTTTCAACTTCATAGTTTTCCTTCTGATGACGAATGGGCTCCTTTGCAGTCTACCCTCCTAAAGTTACAATTTGTTCCCTTTTCACCTTTTCTTCGTGTTTTGCAGGAACCAAAGTTTTGAGTTCGCATACTTCGCAGGCAAAGATTTCCCAAGAGTCGCCAGATCTAAAGACTTGTCTACATGTTGCATGGGATTACACTAATTTATGCTATTTGGTTTTGAGGCAAGTATTAAATTTTGTTAAAAGTTTCGAAAAGTGGTTGTTAAAGTGCCTCGGTCAACAAGTGTCAACAACGCGACCTTCTTATTTCCTGCAGGTCCCATCCAATTGATAGAGCCATGAGCCATGTGCCATGACCATGAGAGTTTTTTTTGGGGGAAAAGAAAAGGAGAAATGGAAAGAACACCCACCCACAAGATACGTGTCTAGAGCTAGGTCCAAGGAAAGGCATCACCATCATTGGTTGAAGTGAACATTATGTTGTTGCATTGGTGGTTGAATATCCTCTACGTGTTCGATGGAGTTGTCCTAACATATCGACGTGCCTTGAGAATTTGTAAGCTTTTTCGATTTCAACTATCATGATGATCTTTTTGGCATGCCAATAGGTAATCATTGAGCTACATGTGGAGAATATTTTATGGTTGGAGATTATTTCTATATAAGAAGAGGGGGTATCTTAGTTCAAGGGTTCTGAAGTTTAGAAAGACTATGTTACTTCTGATATTATGTCAACACTGTAATCTACTCAGACATTAATTTGCTATGAAGATCATGTCATGTTAAGACATTAATTTGCTGTTACGATCATGTCGAATATTTGGAATCCTACCATGTTAGTAACGATATTGGAAGTAGATTGCTTCTATTTTTCAAACCCAAGTTTATGAAGAGTCAACTTCTCAATTCTGGAGTTTGTTTAATGTTTTGCATTAAGGTCCTATAGCCATTAAACTTCCCATAAGGTATGTTACCTTTCTATGTTGTAAATCTTAGGATCAAGAGCAATTAAGTATTTAAAGGAGAATGCCCAACACTATTGTTTGCTAGCTCGAATATCATACTAGAGTTTGAAGCATTAATTTTGTATTATAGAAAAAGGTATAATAGGTATTTATAGCTATAAAATAGTCACAAATTTAGAACTCATAGATTCTATAAGAATCCAGCACTAAGAATCACCAAATAGAATCTTAAATATACTAACAAAATATCAAACTAAAATAGACCAATTAAGGGACAACATTGATAGAATATGCAAACAAATGAGTGAGGGGTCTTCTATCATTTATATATATATTTTAAAAAAAATAAGAGTAATTTAACCAGTTCATAATTAAATGTTTAGTCATATTTGCTATACAAATTAATAAATAGTTCAATTTTAATGTTAATTTAAATTTTATAAAGCTAAACTTTCATCTATGTCCTCCTAACAATATAAGTATTTGCATCAATATATAAATATTATATTTTGATAGATTGGATACTTTTGCAAACTCTTTTGGGTTTTTTTATAAATTTTTTTTTAATATATTAAGAAGGTAGAAATTTTCATATTAAAATCAAATGATTTCTTAAAAATAAACTTTGGTTGGAATTGTCTTCCATATATTTCATTATCTTGATGTTTGATCATTGAGTGTGATTTGAAAACACATTAATAAAAAATTATTATATTGTTGAATCCAAAATCACCTTTAACCATATATTTTTCTAAGAATTTAATAAAACATTTGATATACTTTTATGGCATCCCCACAACATAAATTACAATGTATAATAAAAAAATATTATTTAATTTTGTAAAGAAACCAATTACACAATTTACTTTGAAATTTAATAACCAAATTAATTATTTAAACTACTGAATTGTAATAATTTAGAAATGAATTTAAGAACTATATATATTTCCTGTAATCCTAAAGTATAACATGTTTGGATCCTATTTATGAAGTCAATCATAAATGTAAAACAAATGGATAATAAATCAAATTTATTACATATAGAAAATTATTTTAGTAAAAAATATTACAAATTAGATTTTCCATCATTCAAAGAGCAGAATTCAAAAGAAAATTTCACATTACATTTCAGTGATTCACTTTAGGTGAACTACATACACCTAAAACTTTATTTTCTTTTTGATAGTTCATAAATAAATTCAAAATATAGAATTATATAAATCTTATTGAAATTTTGTTTGAATGTATGCTTTTTGTAGGGGCTTGGAAGGAAGTCAATCATCAAGCCAATCCAAACTAAAATGTACTTCCATAATTTCTACTTCAAGTGTAGGAATAGAAATTCTCTTAGCTTGTAGCCACTGCTTCCCAATCTTCTCATCGCACATAACATGTTTCAAGGAAGTTAGTTGACAAATAGTTTTTGGAAGCCTCTTCAAACATGAACACTCTCTCATATCAAGTTCAAGCAAATTTTTAAGTTTCCCTATCTCCTCTGGGAGTTGTCTTAGATGCTCACATAATGAAATGTCTAAATATTCCAACATTCCAAGTTTTCCAATTGATGTAGGAAGCTCTTTCAAGCTTGGCAATGCTGATAGCCTTAACACTCTTAGATTGAATAGATTGCCAATGTTATGTGATATATGTTTTATAAGGTGGCAATTAGTGATGGACCACAGTTGAGCATTTGGCATGTCAAATATACTAGAGGGTAACTCCTCCAAATCACTAGAATGGTCCAAGTTAAATGACCTCATGTGGGTAATGTTGAAGTTGGGAGTATTTCCTATCCCTTCACATAAGCTTAATGATAGATTCTCTAAGTTATCTAGTATATTTTTATTGTTTTCAATGGAGATTGAAAACAACCTCTCCAAATGAACAACCTTTAGTTGAGTAAGTGAAGATAAGGCATCTAGACCTTTCAATGTGGCCCTTTTTGAACCATAATTAAAAATCATGATAATTTTTAAATTTTTCATGGTTTTCAAAAATGGGGGAAGGAAGTATTCACTTGCACTAAATAGTAATACCAAAACCTCAACTTTGGGAAATATCATTTCATTCCATTGAGATTCTTCCATAGGTCCTACATAAACATATCAAAGATAAAATACAATTAGAAAAGTTTTGTTTTGATAATAGACATTAATTTATAAATTATTAGTCATCATATTATATGATAAAATGTCAAAATTAGAGCTACAATTCACTATCATTTTATTTTCTTATGAAATAAATAAGAAAGTAGAACACGAGAGAAACAATTATTAAAATCTAACATACATGTAGCAATAAAATTTAAATAAAGAATATTTTGAATTCTCTAGTTAACATAAAAAGGTAGTGAACTAGAAAAATAACATTCATGATATATACATGAAAAAGTAAGACAACTAAAGTAATACATTTTTAAAAGTAGAATAGCTTATACTCTACGATGTGTTCTACAAGCGGGGCTCTTTGGCGAAGAAGTGTGTGTTCTCGTCGGACTTCGCTCCTGTATTTGCAGGGTTATGTGGCGTCCTTCCCCTTTCGTTTTCCTTGTAGGATGTCTTGTGTGTTTATTGGTTGCTCTTGTTTCTTTTGTTCTGTGTTCTCCTTGTTGTGTTTCATTTGTGTGGCCTATCTTTCAAATTTATTGTGCCATCTAGGGTTTGGATTTTGAAGCATCTGGGTGATTTCTTCATTGAATGACCGCAATTAATAATGGGCAAAGCAATGATAGTGATAAGAATGACATCAATGGTGTTATTGTAGATGAGAATGTTTAGGTTGATAAAAATCAGTCAAGTGTCAAGACAATTATACCCTCGTATAAGGCTGTTCTAGCTAATAAATATTGTGTCGAGTGTCAGGCTATTGTTGCTAGTTTTAATGGAATATTCTACAGAGGACCGGGTTTGGGAACCAGCGGAGGTGTGGATGCCGGAGCCAATGGACGTGGAGTGGGAGATGGAGGCGTCCTCAAAGATCCAACATCCGGAGGGGGAGAAACGACTAGGATTCCTCCGAATGGTTTGAAAAACCTATCCCTTTCTCCTAACGGGGACATGGTGAGAGTTATTAAAACTAAAAAAAACTCGATTAAAAAATGTTGCTATCATTTTTTGTATGGCTAATAAATTTCTCTCGGCTAGAAAGTTTCTTGATGATTGGTTTAACAATGTGTGGGGAAAAAACTTGGCATTGTTATTAGTTATAGTAGAATGATTCAAAGGGGTATTTTCGTTGTGTTTCTTAAAAATCAAAGTATGCAAGAAAGAGTTCTGAAAAACATTTTTGAAATTTTGGACAATCGTTGTTCAGGGCTTTTCCATGGTCACCAAGTGGTAATATTGAGCAAGTGGTTTCTCGGTCGTCCCCCAACTGGGTCAAATTGCACAATGTCCAACCAAAATTCTGGTCGTTTATCCCTCAAATGTTGAAACCCTTGGGTTCAGTTTTACAAGTTAAGGATTCGAGGGTAACCTTCACTCACTTGGATGGATGGGTGGTAATTGCACTCGAGCCATAAATTGATATGCCAAAGGTCATTACTTTATATGTGTTGAAGATAAATTTTATGCTTGGGAATTTAGGAGCTTGCTTCCAATGCAAGCTTAACAACCACACAAGGCAAGATTGTCCATCATTGAATTTTTTTTAATGTTAATACTAATGATAATGTGGGGGACAACCCTAACCTAAGTGGTGAGAGGAATGAAGGTTCAAAAACTAATGATAAAGAATCTAGCCCTAGGAAAAGTGATGAGCATGATAAAATTGATGGAAAATTTGTAACTTTGGCCAATCCTCTTTTTGAAGAAGATTATGAAGTTGTTTATGCTACTGGTATCACTAGTTCCAACCATTTGCCTTCAAGTGATTTCCAACCAGAATGTCCTCCCCAATCTTGTATAAATTTGGATAAGGATCACCCCAATAGAAAAAATGTGCGACAAATTGCATCTGAAACCATTAATGAGAGAGTTGATAAAATTAGGAGACTCAAGCAAGCATCCTTGGAACATAATGCCCCCTCAATTGAAACAATGAACCCCTTGTTGGAGATGGCTAATAAAAAATAGATTACTCTATACAAGAAATCTAAGGATTTAATGTCTATTGATAATGAAACTTTGACTCAGGTACTTAGCAAAAAAGCTATGAAGAAGAGGAAACTCTTAGAAAGGCAAAACAATCCTAAATCTATGAGAGATGGAATTAAACAAAGAAACCTCGGATTTACGTGAGTGTTTTTATAGGCTTTATAAGAATCAGAAACCCACACAAAAGTAATATGATGATGATGATGAACCTACATAGTTGGAATGTGTAGGGGCTGGAGATGCCAGACAAGAAATATGATTTTAGAAAATGGTACAATAGCCTGTTTGCTAAAGACATCATTTGTTTGCAAGAAATCAAAATGGTACATTACCATTCCTTCAATACCTTAAAGTTTCTTTGGCACAAAGAAAAATGCCTCTTTACAAATCATGTCAGAGGCAAAGGTGGAGTTTCCATTCTAATTGGTCCTCAGTGGGCTGAGAAAGTTGAAGCTGAGGGTTTCTCCCCATGTCAAAGGGCCCAATGGGTGATTTTCAATGTTAAGGGAAAACAGATAGGAATTTGTAATGTTTATGCTACGAATGATTATAAAAACATGGCTATTTTCGGGAATGGTTTGCCAATAATCTTCCAGATGCACATTGGGTGTTTGTAGATAGCTTTAAAATGATGGAGCATAATGATGATAAATGTGGAGGAATGAAACATTCTTGGAAAGGAAATAAATAGTTTTTTTGGTCTGAATTGAAGAGAAAAATTAAGATGCTTGATCCTATTGCAGGAAATAAAAATAGATTTGAGGATATATTGTATACATGGTGTAACAACCAATCAAGGAAGAAAAGAGTGTACTACAGGTTGGATAGAGTGTATGCTAATACCTTAACTTTAGCCTTTGTTTAGACCTCTAGACATTCCCATGTGCGGGTCCATTCGGCTAATAGCTCTGACCACTCTCCTATCTCTTGTTGTAATTGTTTTGAAGAGTAGTTTACTCCCAACTCTAGGCCTAGAAAGCAAAACTCTTTTAAACTTAATGGGTCCTTACTTTAGAGTCAGGAATCCCTTGAAGCCATTGGAATGACCACTTCTCTTTCTAAATTTTGTAATACCGGTTGCCCCCCAAGGAAGCAATGGGATGATCTTGTGGGGGTGCGGATAAATATGTGTCACATTATAGGGAAGAAGAATGCCAAAGATAGACATAGGGAGGAAGCTAAATGATATTGAGAGACAAATGCAAAGTCTAGGTAATGACAAGAAGAAAGATGAAGAGTTATTCCAAACTAAGGTCGAGTTAAGGAGAATTCAAAACTATGAAATTCAGGGTCAGAAGGTAAGAGCTAGGATGAACTGGCTCTAGGAGGATGACAGAGGAACTAAATACTTTTTTAATTTTATCAGGGCAAAAAAAGAGAGAGAACTAATAGATGAAATCCAAATCAATAATTATATTATTAAGGATGATAATGAAATTAAAGAAGCATTCTATAGTTTTTATAAAGAACTATTCTCCTCTGAACATGGTACCAGTAACCTAGAAGCGCTAGATCAATGTCTTAAATTGATCCCAAGGAAAATTTCAAGAGATGATGCAAATCTACTAGATCAAAACATTGGGAAATTGAAGATGCTATCAGATCAATGGCCAATGGGAAGTCCCTAGGACTAGATGGTTTCCCAATTGAATTCTAGAAAGAAAATTGCGATTCGATCAGTTTGGAACTTCTAGCACTCTATGAAGATGTCTATGAAAAAGGATCCCTTGGGGAAAACATAAATAGAGGAGTAATCAAGTTACTTCCAAAAAAAGGTGATAGAACCCAAGTTAAGAATTGGAGACCCATAACTCTCTTGAACCTTTCATACAAGATCATTTTCAAGCTCCTTGCTAGAAGGATAGTCAATGTTCTAAACAAGATTATCTATGTTACACAAACTGATTTTATCAAGGGGAGGTATATCTTGGAGAATCTTATTTCCAATTGGGAAGCTATGCATTGGACTAAAGATGGTGGGCAAAATGCTGCCATGAACCTCCTTGACTTTGAAAAACCCTATGGCAGAGTTGAATGGACATTTTTTGTTGGTATGATGCAAGCTTTTGGGTTCCCTCCTTATTTTTGCAAATGGGTTTCTATTCTATTCAAAGATTCCTCCATTGTAATAGATGTAAATGGAGTATTATCTAGTCCTATTCCTCTAAAGAGATCTATCAGACAAGCTTGCCCCATTGCACCAGCCTTATTTGTTATTGTCGCAAATGCACTTTTTAATATTCTCAGAACATCTAATTTTGGTCCCCCTGTAAAAGGTATTGCACTACCTAATGATGAAGAATTATTAAATGCACCATTTGTTGATGATACAGTGTTGTTTCTTGAACTATTTGAAGAAAATTTTGATAATGTAATGATAAGACTACAATTCTTTTGTTTGGCATCTACAGCCAAAGTTGCACCACATAAGTCCACTATGGTTGGGTGGACTCAGGAGGCCCCTTCATGGATCTCTAACAAGGGGTGCTTATGGAGTGGCCCTAATACCATCACTAGATACTTGGGGATAACTTTTGCTATTGATCCTTCTACCAAAGATATGTGGACATGGATCTACTCCAAGATTGAGAAAAAAACATGTGAAATGGAAGACTCATACTTTCTCTGGCTGGAAGAGTTCAGGTAGTACAAAAGGTATTGGCGTCTCATGCTATCTACTACTCTTCTTCTTGGCTTTTTGCTAAGTACCAAATGAATCAGCTTGAGAAGATCCTCAGAGACTTCCTTTGGTCAGATGGCATGAATGGTAAAAAGAGACATTGTGTTAATTGGGACTGGTGTTGCATACCTAGGACTATGGGTGGTCTAGGGCTCAATGACTTAAAGTCTCATAGAATTGCTTTGGCCTCCAAATGGATATTCAAAGCCATACAGGTAATGAACCATGGAAAGTTTTGGTGAGAAATAATATCCATAAATCTATCATTAGAAAAGGTAAACAATGGGATAATGTTTCTCTCTATGATATTATTTTTGGAGAAGTGGATCTGAAAGTTTTCTGTTCTAAGGTGTTTGTCTCTTTGTGGAAGGCATGGTCTCAGGTGAGGGGTCTGCTTGTTCCAAGAATCCTGTTAATGGACCTCCTAGTTTCTTAGCTATTGACAGGTCTATTTGGTGGGGGATTTCCTTTAATAATAAACCTCTAGCATTAACACAATGTTGTTATGCTAAATTATGGAATAAAAAGGGGATTTCATGCATAATACACATTCTGGTTGAAAATTGATTGGGAAAATGTGAGGAACTTAGGGATACATATAATAGTCCAGCATCTTAGAAAAAGACTTATACTCTAATCTCTAAAGCAATACGAATCTTCTTTCCAAGAAAAAATATTGATAGTAATCAGTTTCTCATGTAGTTGAAATGGGTTTATGGTACTTCCTTGATGTTTCTATAAAACATATCTACAATATGTTAGAAGAGGATTTTGCTATTTTCAACTAGATTAATCATATCTGGGGCCTTAGCTAGCCAAACTCTAGATGGCCCTTTATTTTTTATTTGATTTGGCGTTCCCCACCTGAACCTAAGAAATCTTGTTTTCGATGGCTCCTATTGTTAAAAAAGCTTGTTGTGGGCTATGTACTTTCATCTGTCGATATTGAACCATTGACTTGTGGTGTTTGTGGATGTTATCAAACTTTTGAACATATTTTATTTGATTGTATTTTTGCTTGTAAAGTCTTGTCCTTTTCATTGGTTAGCCTATTACTTGGAATACCAGACTTGATCCTTCTTTGCATGAAATTCTTGTTGGTTTTTTTGAAGAGTGTGATTCTAAACTGAAATTTTTTTGGTTGGTTTTATCTATTGAGGTCCTTTGGCATCTTTGGAAGAAAAGGAATGAGAATGTCTTTCAAAATATTAAGAAGGATCCTACTGAGTTTAACTTTAAACTGATATTTCTACTGGTAGTACTGGAGCTAGACAGTCTGCATGTGTCTTTTATGTTGGTTCTGTTGGTTTCCTTCCAGCTAGTTTTGTTTCAGAAGGACTTTCTATTGCTGCTGAGAAATCTGGACCTGGTGTTTCTCCTTTGCGTAAGGAGGCAGGTCCCTTTTTTGGTTTTGTCCAAACTTCTCTTGTTGGTTCTGTTGTGGTTGGTTCATCTTCTGCTTCTCTCCTAAGACCTTTTTCTCAAGACTGGCAGGAGAAGGCTTCTATGGTAGAGGAGGGGTGGACCCCATTTATTGGTAAACATCATAAAAAGTCCTCTCTACAATTTGATATGACTCTCCGCTCCCAGAAGAAAGGAGGTAAAGGAAAATCCTAGATTTTCCTCATTTTGTTTTGGTGGTGGGATTCAGTTTCGTTCCCTTTGGGCTGATTGGGTTTTCCTATTTCTTTCTTGTTCTGTGTGGTCTTGTATTGTGTTACTCCTCTGGTTTGTCTTGGGCTGCTTCCCTATGTTTGCTGGCAGTGTTCTATCTTGGGTATGTCTTTGAATATCTTTATTATCTCTAATTTGTAAGGGGTTTTGGGTTCCCCTCAAAACCTTCTTTTACCCTAATCAAAAACTTTAAACTCGCACACTTTTATATAATGTCTCAGGTCTCTACAGTTTTGGAGGTACCGAAAGACAGGTTCTTGATATTAGTTCATGAAGGTGCAATGATACTCTATAAAGAGGATATCCAAACTACTCACTACTTTGATACATACTCTAACATGGTGAATAATGAGGAGCTAGCAAACCTGAAGCAATTCACTAGAGCGAATAATGTATCAACATCAAGGAGGAAAATGCTAAGATCAAAGAACAAAGAGAGAAAAGTGGATAGAGATGGGAGGGTGCAAAAAACATCCCTCTTGCAGTTGACCCACCCATTGGCGCTTCTGAAAATGATAAGACAGAGTGTAGTAACAACATTATTGGTCGAGGGGATCAATGATGGTCTTTATTCTGAGACTATATTTTGTTTATATATGTAATATGGTCAATATACTTATTAGACCTTTTGTAATCAGATATGTAAGACAACTGGTATACTAAGTCATAGGGGAAGGACTTAGGTGGGATTCTATAGAATTGGTTAGATCTCTGGATTTTTTTTGTTTAATGCTTAACTTATGAATCTGCCATGTAACTATTATGTTTGAAGCTTTATATACTAGATCCTAATAGAAAAAAAATATTTGTGACTTACGAATTTCAAATAAAGAAAAAAATTACTAAAATAATTGAAGTTGGTATTGTAAATGAACAATAAGATGCTGAAAGGACTAATATACAAAACATCATAGTTATATTGTATGCCTTGGAAATTATTTTATATAACTCACCTGTGTGAATTGAGACCATTTGAGCATTAAATGCCATATTGCTAGAGGACTTCCATTCCTTTGGAATATCATGCTCCCTCCTAAGCATAAGTAACCTCTTCCTATGCTCTAAATTGTCATGGTATTCCAAATATAAGGATAAATCTCGTATTACATCATGCTGAGAAAAGTTCAGCTCCGATGCATTTCCATAAGAGAGTGTCCTTTCGTTCCTGTTTATCACGAGCAACATGTCAACTCAATGTTTAGAAACATTAAAAAACTAAATATGCATGTAAGAAAATAAAAGTTACCTTTGGTTGTTGCTTAAATTTATAAGATTTCTTCTTGCAAGTTTAAATAAGATGTCAACAGCATCTTGCCACTCTATCTTCCTGATATTAACCCAGATTTGTAGTAGTGCATCAACACATATTTTTTTATCTTTAGGAAATAATGCCAAGTCTAAGAAACACTCTTTGACCACATCATCTAAGGAGTCAATACTAGTTTTCAAATATCTAAGTAACCCTTCTTCATGATAATTTGATATAGTTTCTCCATTAGAAATCTTGTTCTTTGCCCTCTCCCAAGCCACATGGTTTTGTCCATTCAAGGAGCTCCCAATCACCTTTAGAGCAAGTGGTAAACCACGACATGCTTCTGTTACCTATAATTCATGAAATAAGATCAAAATTATCATAAGTTTTTATGAGTGCAATAACATTACATATATAATTTAAGAGGTATGTGTTTAAATGCCCTATTATCAGTGCCATAAAGTTTTTAATATTTTTCTATTTCAAATAAAATATTAAAAAAGGTTATATACATAAAACAATAACTATATTCATGAATGTTTACTATCTTGAAATTTTTTTAAAACCATACCTTCTTGACTAGATTTGCATCTATAGTATTGGGAATTGACGATTGTCCAAAAGCCCAAAAGCAGAAAAGGGATAGAGCATCTTGTTCACCCAACAATGGTAATTGATACACTTCAGTAGAAAACGTTTTGGGAATAATAGAACTATCTCTTGATGTTATAAGTGTCTTGTATCTTGTTCCTTCAAAGAGTAATTTATCTAAAACTTCTTTTGACCAAACATCATCTAATATCATTAAAGTTGGCTCTAAATGCATTAGAAGTTGTTGTTGTAGTTGTAAATGCCCATCTTCAACGTTTTGGAACTTGGGTTTATCTCTTTTTAGAATCTTTACCCACATAGTTTCCAATATTCCTTTGAGATCTGGAGACTGGGATATAGTGATAAAAATCACATTATTCTTGAAGTAACCTAATAACCATCAAGAAACAAATATATTTTAGATGGTAAATTAGATAGTATAAGGAAATTAAAATGCAACCATATAATGATATTGAATAATCTATCACATAAGAAGCCTGAAGAAAATAACAAACCTTAGAATTAGTATGCATTTATTTGGACTAATGGAATGTCAGAAAATGAAGATCCTTAAAAACATTTTCAGCTTGATGTTCTTGCAAATGTCTAAAAGTGATATCACATATTTGTATTTTCTATATGCATTAGGTGAATAAACACTTCTAAATATTTTGTATTTGATTAGATAATCTTTGTTTTCAAGTGTGAGATTATGTCCTTAAGCATACAGTTCATAATGATATTCAGATACCAATAATAAAAATTGATGCTAAACAATTCTAAGTGTTAACTTGAATAACTTTCATCACTGCTTTCCTCCTTAATTATAATATATATTCTATTTTAATCTATTATTATTATACGATAAAAATAAGAACCATAGAAAGCGTAAAGAATAACTACAACGGTGAATGGAGTTTTCATGGTGCTTTTTCATTAGGACCTTGGTCTTCTTTTACATAAAGCCTTGCATGGTAGTTTCTTTTGGTGGTACTTATGAACCATGTTCTAATATTAAGCTGTATTTGACTTGAAGGCTTGTTAAGAAAATCAATTCCCTTGTGGAACAGCTTCGCCTCATGCCTATCTTGGCTCAAAGGCACATTTGTGAGTTGCAAAAAGAGGCCAGAATATCACATATAATAAAACCATTGATTATGAACAGACCACAACTAGTGAAAGGGAGATAACCTTTAATTTGAGGATCATTACACAGAGTTAACGCGAGTGTTGTTTTCCCACCACCTCCCATGCAATGAACGCCAACAAGAGGCACATCTCTCTCCAACAAAGGCCCCTTCAATTCCTCAATACTTCTCTTCAGCCCCACACAAAACTGAGAGTTTTCAGGAGTGCAAGAGTCTCCAAAATCCTCTACCATTTTAGTGCTTTCAACCATATCAAATGAAGCCATTTTTTCTAAGCTTGTTGTTGCGATTGATATCTTCTGAATATTGGACATGCCTGGGGGCAGCTTAATATAAAGTATTTGAGAAGCCAAAATTGAAAATATTCATAGACTTTCATTCATATTTGGTTCGAGGAAATTATGAAGAAATAGTCGGGATGTTAACGTATACGCCTTCGTTGCTTTCGCGTCAATGACCCGGAAGAAGTCATAGATTGAGACTAACTTGGGCATCAAGTGTTTATGGGAAACCGTTTACAGACGGCACGCAGCAAAATCTACCATTACTTGCCAAAATACATCTTCTAGGAAATTGGTTTAGTTGGCGGACTAACCGTAAGTCAGGGCTTTGAATATCAAGCCCCTCTTTTTGATTAGCCGGCACGTTGTGAGACCAATTTTCTGTAGAATTTTCGGCTCAAGATGCTTCAGAGTAAAATCCAAGAATTGCATTGGTAATTCTGATGTCTGAACTTAAGCGAAGTTGCCGGCTTTGTACCTTGATCTTCGTAATGACATCCTCGTTACGCACTATGTTTTATGTTCTTTCGTTTGTCCGATATAGTTATCTATATTCAGACAGGCACTATCGATTATTCAAACTGCTATTGAATACTGGGTGATGCTAAATTTTGGACGGCAATGCAACAGTTGATTTGCAACTGCGAGTTTTTCGATCGTTGAAATTTGATAAAAGACAGTTGTTTGGTCAAACATAAAAAATGAAAAAGTCGTTCATAATTGTTCCAGCTGCTCATCTCTCCTCTCCAAATTTCAGGAAGTTCATACTATGTAGCATGAGTAGCGTGGTGGACAAGAAAGAGGCGTGGGGAACAAGAAAGAGATACGGGGGCGGAGGGATAAAGCTGCCATATAGGCTCTTAGACAATAAGACCACCTTCCTCATGGTTAAATAAGATATTAAGTACAAATTAGGGAAATAGCAACTTCCAAGTGAGGGAACTTACAAAAATATGGTAAGTCAAGAGCACCATGCCCATGAGAACAGGCAAAAGGATGGTACCGGTAAGAGGGTTGAGATCAATCATGAGTGGCGTGATCCTTACAACTTTGTAAATAATCGACTTGATATTTGGATCCTTGATTTCAGCAAATTAATAATGACCATGTCTACTTTGATGAGGTGAGAGGCATGAGCTAGGATTCTAGCAATCTATATCTTAGTGATCAAGGAACTCTTACAAATGTATAATTCTAGTGTAATTCTAAAACATTTTACTTAGATTTGCATAAGTGCATTAGAGGAAACTATAGCTTTTAGTATATAAAGAAAAGTGAGCATCGTCTAAACAATTAGAAAAGAGACTTTAATTGCTATCTTTCTAATTATTTCACTCTCAAAGAATGCAAAATCTAGATATATACATTTAATAAATGAAAAGACTTAAAGAAGTTGTACATATCTAGCACCACCAAGCTTCTTGAGCTTTAGTGTAGAACTAAAAAGATTCTTAAGAGGCTTCAAACATCTATACAAAGATTACAAGTACTATCTTGAAGACCCTCATGAAGAATGCACCACATGAAGCAAGCCAATTTATACTAATAATGGATGCACTTAAATAGTTTAGCACCATCAATCCCAAGTGCCAAGAAAAGAAGATTTGAGACGCTAATAGTGGTGTGCTTGGTCTGCCATTGGGAAATGAGGCACAATCCACAAGTATCCTTGTGGAGTCTATAACTATATGTTAGCATTTGAAGATATTATTCCTAATCTTTTCATCAAGTCTTGAAAGAATTGGCCCCACTTTTCATGATAAAAATGCGGAGGGATGACATCAATAATACTCTAAAGGTCTCTTGATCCTGATTGGATATTGAGAATTTTAAATTGGCTTCAAGCCAAAATACAAAATTTTTGGTGCTTCTAATAAAGGTATTATGAAGAGTTACGATTCATGTATTGAAGAATTTTCGAGCATGGACCCAAGAGGCTTTAGAAAGGCTATAACATTGACTAGATGGAATAAGAGACCACAAATGGGTATATAGTTAATTGAGGGGCTTTTACAAAAGTCACAACTATTTGAAAGAAGCCAAGGCTTAATGGACTCCCATGCCTTCTTATTTTTCTTAATAACAAATATGCCTTGAAACTATAATAAATTCTTCATATTGAGCAGAGTATAGCAGCTATTATCTTTCTAAGTTTATCATCTAGTAGGAACTACTAATGAGATATAACCCTTGATGACAATTTGGCAGGCATTACTCTCTTTTAGAGCTTTGGTGTTCCATTTAGCATATAGAGAAATTCTTCCTTAGTGCATTGAATGAAACATAAAACCGTCAATATCATTAAGGGAAAAAATATAATTCTAAAATCACATCATGAAAACTTTTGTTCTCATATGTAGAATACTAAAATTATTCTAAAAAATACTCTCAATTGTAATAGAAGAGGCCTTAGAAAGGACTCAACAAAAAAAATAGTAAACATGAGTAGTCATTGAAATATTAGAGCACACCTAAAATTTTCTAGAGAAAAAAGAGATATAATAATTGATCCAATACTTTATTTTTTCTCTACTATATAATGATAGCTTGCCACAAAATAGTAGAAAAGGATTGAAAAGAAAATGAAATTCCCAAACATTGAAAGATTGTCCATAATTAGCTCCATTTCTAATCAAAATAGTACATAAAGCCCAAGTTTAAGAAGAAAATTTTACCAATAGTATTATGTTTTTTCTATTGAATATTCAAGCTTCTAAGAAGCTCACAAAATATAACGAGACAAAGAAAGGTTTTTTTAATTTTATTCTTGTCCTTAAAATAGTAAGAAAAGAAGCATTAAAAAATTATCATTAACCAAAATGATAGCCAACAAACCAAAAAAACAAAAACAAAAACAAAAAGACATCCCTAATGGATAGTCTAGAAAGGCCCAAAATGATTGGATTGTAGATCATTAATAGTGATGCAAGATGAGACATGTGTGAATAGGATTTGAATGGATAGAAAAGAATAGGTCATATGGGTAAGTGACTAAAAAATGGAAAGAATAAAGGGACATTCAACGCAGTCATAAGCTTTGGAAAATCAAATGTGATGAACACTCTAGGTTGTTAAGAATACAATGTGGACATGGTCGGGAGGTCTTATCGAATAGTTAGTTATACCATACAACTACAATAAAAGATATCAACATAGATTGAACAAAACTTAAACCTTCATTTGCTTTCTACCATTCAAATTAATTATTATATCGATAGTAATACAAGGAAACTTGATGCAGGGGCATTTGGGAGAAGACTTTAAATCTTACATCTATAATTTGCAATCAGTTAAAAAAAAAAATTGTTTTGCCAAATGCCAGAAGTGCACTATGGAGAGGAAAATGCGGTAGATGAAGAGAGGTCGTCTGCATGGAGAAAGGATAACAGAGGTTTAGCAACGATTGGCACATGAGTAAGCCGAAGGTTGATTGATGAACGGGATAAGGAGAAGAGCAATAAGCGAAAAAAGAATCTGTAAAAATCTTGCAGATGGGAATAGATGTTGTTTGTGAAGGAAGAGAGAATAGAATGCCAAAAAGAAAAGGAGGAAGAGGTGCAACAGAGAAAGGAACGATGTTTTAATTTTGATGAGGAAATGTTCAGAGGAGGGGGATTTAAAAATATTCTGATTTTTTAATATAAAATGATAGGGGAAGCATAAGAAAAATTGTTTGAAGCGCCCAAATTGAAATTTAGTAATGCAGGAATCAGGAGAAATGAGGACAGTGCAACTAAAGAAAAGGTTTCCGGAGTAAACTAAAGGCAAGGAAAATAAAGAACGAACAGGAGAGTTGGAAAGTGGATAGCAAAGGGGAATCAAAAAAATTACATATCAGATATTTATGTTCTGAGTTTGAATATGTGAACCTGCTTGTTCCACGAGCCCACACACTTGAAATCTGTAAGGAAAATGAGGGCGTCCTAGAAACCCATCTAAGATCAGTATATGCATCTGTGCATCCAGGATCTAATAATTCTTTAAAACGGATTTCAACGAACAGATATAAGCACATATTATTATGCCATAAAAGCGGACATCACACTTATCTCAATAATTGGAGCAATTTGTCACCTATTAGGGCACAAGAATGTAGAGTTAGGTGACAGAATTTGTAAACAAACACAACAATAATTAAATAATTCAACATAATAGGACTCTTAAGGTTGAGACACCTTAGTCCCAACAAAATCTGCTCTCTGTTTCATACAGTTTTCCTCATCTCACTCACCATGTATTTAGTTGTTGTGACATGAGCCTCATCTTCTTCAATATTAATTATGTCTACATGGAAATATAATCAAGATTTCTAGCAGCTGCATTTGTAGCGAGTAGTCCAGAAACAAACTTTTTCTTGAGAGAGCCCTCAGGCTTCATGTGAACCAGGGCCTTGCTTGAGCCAATCACAAAAGATGAATACATTAGAGCAGTTGGTCTCAGTTGATGCCATATACTGGTATGAAACGGGACCAAAAAGGGCTACAGCTTCCCTGTATCGAAGAAAAATTAGTCACTTATTTGTGCATTGCCAAATGGCTATCACATTTAATTAAATAATTCATGATCTATATGAAAACCTAGAAAATTATCTCAGACAGAGGATAGTGAATTGCTTCATAAGCCAATGACAAGAAAATGACTGAACTCAATTGAATACCTTCTCAATGACCATGTTATCTGATAAAGGAATAACTGGGTATGCATAATACGAATCAACCTCCATGGCGCTTCCCATATCCATTGAAAACCCTTCCTAGCAATGGAATTGTCAAGTGCCATACAGAGCATGAGTGCAGAGAACAAACAATTCATTCAGCTACTAATACACTTTTTCTTTATATTTTAGAAATTGAATAAGTGTTAAGAAGTCTTATACTTTCTTCCTACACTCTCTAACTAAGTTACTTTCATCTCATCAGCTTCTTAAGTACTAAAGTATCTAATGGATTAATTTTTTCTCCTCCCTTACCTAATTGGCCTTCATATTGCATAAAGATCATCCAGTTCAATACCTGCAATGCATTAAGGTCAAATAATGTAGAACCAGCACCAGGTTCAATACCAGCCAGCACATTAAAAGGATTCTGAAATGGATTCATGGCATCAAACCAAAATTAAACTTTTGCAAGTTTTTGCTTAGTTTTCTGAGTTTTACCAAGTTTTTCTAAGTTTTTGTTGAGCTGTCAAATCCAAGTCAAATTTGGGTATAACAAGTTTAGGTCGAGTCCTAGTTTGCAAACTACGCTTTGGAGTGCTATTTGCTTCCAAATTTACTCCTAAATATTATTTTCAGCCTAGAAGCGCATGTTCTTTTGAAGAAATTCATATACATAATGTCTTGAACTAACGGCTGGAATGGGAGATTCAGTCCATCAAAATTTGGAAGCTAGAATTTTACCCTTACTATTATTAGATCAGGGTAGGATATTTACAACATAATAATAATTTTTTATGATAAAATACTATGATAATTGGTAATTTTGATTGCTGATGCGGCAATTAATTTTATTTTCCTATTCACAATCTTACTGTTTATATTAGGATGGTATCTTTCCATTTTGATGTCTAAAAGATGGATTTATGATGTATAGACTTATGTATATATTGGTTTTTTGCTAAATTTTTAATAACATACTTTTGGATTTGAGATATTTTTTATTGAATTTTGTCTAACAATTTTAAGAGACGAGTTGATCTCAAATATTTGATTTGCAACGATTTTGTCTGTAATGTCTCCATTTTGGACCTGAAGACATCTAGAATCGATAAATGATTAAAAAGTTTTAATTAAAGATTTAAACTTATTATTAAAGAGAACAATTCATTACATGCATGATATCAAGGAACCATTAATACAACTTGATTGACTTAATAGCAGAACCACCATTCGTCATCATCAATATTCTGAAGACAACTATGATGAAGTCAACAAATATTGAACAATAAGGTTATTTAATGAAGAACAAAGTGATTACAACCTATCAATATTCTCAAGAAATATTATCGATGCATAAGGATGTTTAGAGAACAAAGACTAAAGACATAGGAGGCTTGGAACAAATCTCTTCTCTTTTAGATGGTCATCAAGTAATCCACTCCAAAAGTAACCATGTCACAATCCAAAGTATAGTCACATGCACCTCTAATAAAAAGTTTCATAAACTACGACAAACACTGATGAAGTCTAACAATAGGTAATAGAATAGTAGCAATTGTAGCTAACATAGACAAAGACCACTAAGTCAAAGTATGAAGAATTAACGATGGATATTATAAACACCGAATGATATTGTGTAAGAAGATATTATACTTCGGTGATCAGAAGTGTACGATTATTGAGTGAAGGATGAATGGTGTGTTGCAAGTTTGAGAAAAATGAGTAGTTGGTTGAGTTATTGATATTGTCATTGATGTCAACATGTTTTGGTTGTCATTAGTGACTAGTTGTTGTAGATTGTATTGAGTTTTCTATGCAATGGTGTTAAGAGATATGCTCCACATTTCTTCTAAGTTGCAAATCTATTGATGTGGTTTGGATAGGTTGTTAAGCAGTGTTTGGAGGTACTGGATTTGAGTTTTTGTGTTTTAAATTGCAATACAGAATAATTGGTGTTTATCTGAGTGTGATAGTGTTTGATAGAGTTTCGTATGCGAAATGCATGCTCCGCATTTCTCTGTATGTTGGTTTCTAGTGTTGAGGATTTGGCATTGTGATTATAATGCTTTTATCTTTGTTGAATTCAATTGGCACGAGTTTTTGGGTTTTAGAAGCATGGTTGCAAAGTTCGATGGTGTTTATTCTAGGTTTGGCCAACCTTGGGTCTTTACACTTTAATAAGATGCTTTGGTGAATGCAAGATGAAGAGTAATGTGTTTGATGTTTATTATGGTCCCAGTTAAGATGTTTTGTGGTCCACTTTTTATTCCTTTCCACCACATGAATGTTTAGGTGCTGACCTAATTTGAATTATGTTCAGTTAAGATGCTTAGCCAACTTTGAGAGTTTTTGTTAGCGTGAGAATGGTATGAGTAAAGAATAAATGGTTGAAGGAAAAAAAGTGGCATATGTGTATACTTGTGTGAGTGTCGCGCAAGTGTGTGTGAATGTGATGAGGATGTGTGAAAGAGGATTTATTTCCTTGTATGTATGGTTATGAGTTGGTGTGAAGTGCATTGTTGTGCAGTGTGGACTTTCATGTGTTAGCTACCGAAAGCAATGAGCAGAAGGTATCTATAGATCTTTTGGTCAAATTGCAAAAGTGCATCAATGGTGGATCTTTTCTCTTCTATTCTTCTTCATATGGGTACTAAACCTTCCAATAGTTGTTTCCTTGGGCATGGTTGTTTCTATTTTTCACATGTTCTTTTAATGTTTTATATCAGTATGTAATTGAAGATTAAAAAGTTTTTGTGGATCTAATTAAAGGAAAGGTTTATAAGTTTTATAGACAATTGATTCACCCCCACTATTAGTTGTCCTATGTATTTAACATAGTGATATATATACTTTTAGAGACAAAGCTTCAGAGATTTGGCAATAGTTAAGGATGCCAATTAATCGTTAACATACAATATGTATCAACTTGTAATATTCTAACTCTATATGTTCTGTTTTCCTAATCCACTCTGATGGTATTTGATACGGTTTACTGGAGATGTATTATTTGTATTGAAGTTGCATATAATAAAAGGGTGTTTTAACTCAAACAAGTAATAACGCATTCAGATTTGCATCATATAGATTTCACGCATAACACTAGAAAAGAACTAAATTGTGATATTGCTATCAAGATTCAATTGTGTAGTTTTTTGAGTCAAACTCATTGACCCATATTTCATGAGTAGCGGTTCACACAAAACCATCTCTCATGAGAATGAATGAAACACTTAGGACTTAGCACTTATCCAATGAGTGCTAAGTGTTCCATTCATTCTCATGAGAGATGGGTTCGTGTGAACCACTAATAAATTATCGGTCAATGAGTTTGACTCAAAAAACTACACAGTCGAATCCTAATAGCAATATCACAATTTGACTTGCTGTGGAAAATATCTCCTACTTATCAAAGAACTAAACTACTAATGCTGAGAGTCTTTCGATATTGAGATTCATCCACTTTATGAGACGAAACAGAAATATTGTCTTATTGCTATGCAGGAAATACAAACAAGTTTCAAGTTTCAAACTTACAACTTTCTCCCAGACGTAATAACACCAATGCACATGTAAACACTGATCCCAGAATGCACGCTAATGCCTACGTGGACTGGTCTGGTGTGGCAACTATTGCAGCATGTAACTGAAGATCACCACCTGGGAAGACATGCGTATGTATTCATAGCGTTGTGTGCTATGTTGGTTGCCGAGCACTAAACTGGGCACGTAACTAGGATCACGTAAGTCCAACCCAGCCCGTCACCATTTCCTATCACATTCGGCTGCTGCTAAACTTCAATACTCGGTATCGTTACTGTGTTTTCCCGTGCAATTGGAGATAACTTGGCAAAGATCCTACCGAGTTCACTGGGCGTCGTCCTATGACTACCAAGGTGGCACACGTTCCTTGAGATTGCAGGCATGAATGCCTCAAGCATTATGCGGAGGCCCCTGTGGGATGTTGTGTCATCGCATTACAAGAATCCATACGTTGCGCAGCTAATCGCATAAACTCCTCATGACACCCAACACATGCACTCTACTTCCTCCTTCAGCACCCGTGTAGAGGTCTTCTGCTATAAATGACGTGCCGATAGGGATAACCACTGTCTAGACTCCCTTACGCAAAGGCTAGGCTTCTATTATCAATGACTAGACTACCATGAATAGCTTAACATACAAGACAAGTATTAGTACTGATCAATTCTTAACAGATTATAAAAAAGAACCTTACTCAGAGATTTCGAGTAGCAACTGAAGATCAACTTCTGAGGAGAATCCCAATGCTTCAATACAAGTGCACTATTTTGCTGCAAATGTGGACCCTGAATGAATCCACCAGAGAAGAAGGCTAGGTTTGCATCCAACCTTCCAAAATTTCCAAAGGGTTTGCGTCCTTGGAAATAAAACCAGTCACATGAGCAATCAGATTTTCTTTTATCTTTTGTTTATAAATTCCATGGTCCTTTTCCCAATGCGTACCTTTTTCTTAAATAACCTCAAAGTGAGGGAAAACACTGAAAACCAAGCAATGTGGGATAAAAGTGCTCACTTAAGTCACTTAAGTTACCTTTTTAAAATAAAGTAGCTTTAAGTCATAAAGTGACTTTATAATATCACTTTATAAAATAAAGTGATTTAACTTTAGAAAAGGAGCCCAAAAATAAAAATATTCGCCCACTGAAGCTTGTGACTGGCTGACATCCTCTGAAAGAAGCCATTAGCCTATCTGGATGGGGGGATAGACTAATCAGGCGCCATAATGGCCTACTATGGAGAAGGGGACATTACACAACTATAATCCAAACCCAATTAGGTTAAAGTGGCAGTGATTATTTGTCATGTCTTTAGACAACAATGTTATGGAGCATTGCCGATGAATAGCAATATAAAGTGTAGACACCTAAAATTGTCCCACGGTTGCGAGTGTTGTTACTATAACTGATGGTGATGATGATAAAGACCGACAAAGATAAGAGGTATACAAGATTGTAGAAAGATTAGATTAGTTATTATTTTGTCATTGATGTCAAACAATTGATTTTTGGTTTATATTGAGTTGCCATATCATTTGGAGTATGATATAAGTTGAGTGAGTTAAGGAAAAAGAAGTGAAAAGTTGTGAAGTTGAAGAACTTAATTGGGCAGCTAGTACAGATCAAACAATGATAAGGTTATAATGATTTAGTTGTTTTCTACTTTACATCTGATTATATCAAGTCGGCAAAGAGATTGGTCAAGTCGGTAAACAAAACAGTTTGGTTACCGAGTAGGAAAAAGTTATTCGGTAAAAGGAAAGTAAGTTTCAGTAAAGTGAAAGCAAGTCAAGACACCGAGTACACGAAGTTAGTTACCGAGCGAAGGAAACATAATTTTGGTTGAAGGAAAAGGAGTTAGCCACCGATTAAGGAACAAAAATTAAATACAAGGATCAGAACGACATTTAATGATGAGCTACAGTGATCTGGAAGATTCTAAAGATGAAGAGTTAGTTGAAGAGATCTACAATCAGGTTAATTCAAGGTGATGATCTATAGTATAGATCTAAGCGGCAAAAAGTGAAGGTACAAATTCCAAGAAAGTTCAAGTTTTGAGGTGATGATAAAACATTTTACCGAGTTCCTAATTCATTGAATTAAGTTTATGAGGATGATTTGGCGGTTGAGATTAATTAGAGGAAAACATAATCAAGGAGATTAAGAGGCAAAACGGAGTCTATATAAAGGATGAAATTGTATGATGAACAAGCTGGCAAGTTGAAGGGTTGACAAGTAACTAACTGATGCAATGAAGAAGAAAAAGGTTGAAATCCAAGTCTGCAAGTGAAGATTGTTGAAGTGTTGGAGCTAGTGGATAGTGATGGAATGAAGTGAAGACAAAGAGTGCATAAGGGATCTGATTAAGCAAGAGGTAGTTGCAGATTTACAGATCAATTTATATATTGTTGCTTATTAACATTTGTAGCAGAAAAATCTCTTAACCAAGTGGACTTAACAGTCTTATTGTAAAACGTTTAGCAAGGTCACATTCTAGAAGAGTGTTTGAAGACCTTTAACTAGGCCACTCCTAACAGGGTGAAGATCCTAATAGATCAAGGCAAATCCTCTGACAAGGTCACATTTAACAATGTGCATTGTAATCTTTAACCAAATTGGCTTTTAACGGAGCATACTTCAAAAGAGTATTTTTTTAGTGGGTGATAATTCCCATAGTGGTTTTTCCCAAATTAGGTTTCCACGTTAAATATTGGTGTTATATGTGTTGAATGTTTATTGTGAATGTTATTGCTGATTGATAAAGTTAATTTACTATTATCGGTTAATATTGAAGTTTGTCTAATCGAGTTGCTACCGAGTTGAATCATAGAAAGCTTTTAAGGTTTAAAGAATCATTGATTACTGATTCACCCCCCTCTCAGTAATACAACAATTGGTATCAGAGCTAAGTACTCTAAAAGGATAAGTTTGAAAGACTTGAGTAAAAGATCTGAAGATGTATAAAAGGGAGGCACCAAAGTTGAATAGGGGCAACTTATCTACATGGCAAAGCAGGATGAGGTTGCACATATCTGGAATTGGAGAGTATGATATATACTATCTTGACAATGAGTATTCACCACCGCCATTTGGGCCTATGACAGTTGAACAAGTAAGAGAAAGACAAGACACACAAGTTTTGATTCAGATATCTTCTACCCTCATCGACCTGCAATTCAATGATCTTAAAGGATGTGACCCAGCAAAACAAATGTGGGACAAGCTTGCATTAGTACATGCTGCAGATCTGCATTACCTGAAGGAAAAAGCTGAAAGTTTGAAAGGAAAATTTGATTCTATGAGAATGAAAGAAGGTGAAGATGTATACAATACACTACAAGATTGAAGGAAATTGTGAGTGCTATCAGAGGTACTGGAGGACATATTGAAGAAGAAGATGTAACAAGTAAAATGCTGAGCACGTTATTGCCTATATATGCTATTCGAGTGTCTCCAATTCAAGAACTGAGATCCATTCCTGAGATGCCTGTTTCACTAGATGTTATAATTGGTAAGTTGATTGCTTTTGAGCTAAATGATTTTGATAATAGTTTACCTACCACTTCTAAGATTAAGTCTGCATTCAAGTCATCTTTGAATATTGGAAACTCTAGAGAGTCTAGATCTGTTGATGGTTATGTAAGCAGTGCAAGTGAAAGATTTCAGAGTTGCAAGAGTGATCTAGAGAGTCTGTATGAAGAGGAAAGACAACAAAAAGAATTTGAAGTTGTACTAGCTAGGAGGCTACTGAGAGGAAAAGGCAAATATCGAGGTAAATTACCCTTGAAATGTTTCAAATGCAACAAGATTGGTCACATTGCATCTAGATGTCCTAACAATGACAATGATGAGAAGAAAGACAACCGAGATAACTACAAAAGGGAGAACAAAGGTAAGAAGTCATGCTACACCGAGATTTAGCAAATATACAATGTGATGATGTCTATACCGAGATTTTAAGAACAAAGGTAAGAAGTCATGCTACATTGCTGAAGAAGGACTAACCAATGATGACTCAAACGATGATGAAGGTGTAGACGTTGTGTATGTTGCTATCAAGGATGATTTTGATGAAGAAAGGTATGGAGAAGAAAAAGCTTTAATTTCTCATGTTAGTAAGAATGATACATGGATAATTGATAGTGGATGTTCACATCATATGATTGGTGACACACATAAGTTCATTACTATGGAAGATCACGATGAAGGTTATATTAGACTTGGTAATGAGGCTCCATATCCAGTGAGAGGTAAAGGTTCTATAGTTTTGATGGATAACACACAATGTGATGATGTCTAATGGGTTGAAGGACTAAAGTATAATCTGTTGAGTGTGGCACAGCTGAATAACTCAGGTCACCGACTGGAATTTCAAAATGGAAAGGTAAAAGTATTTGATCAGAATGGAAGTCTGATTGCCACCGGTGAACAATCAAAAGGTAACTTATTCTACCTTGATACTGCTACAAAAAGTTGTTTATTTGCTAAAGTTGAGGATGTTTGGCTATGGCATAAGAGATTTTGTAATGTGAATTTTGACAACTTAATTAAGGTGAGCAAAAATAATAGAGTAAGAGGTCTACCGAGATTGGATAAACCTGAAAATATCATGTGCAAAGGATGTCAAGTTGGTTAGATGACAAAGTCAAGTTTTACAAGCAAATCATACACCACACAAGGAATTTTGGAGTTAGTGCACACTGACCTATGTGGACCTATGAGAACACAAAGTTACTATGGTGACAAATATTTCATTTTATTTGTTGATGATTATTCAAGAATGATGTCTGTTATGTTTCTGAAAGAAAAATCTGATGCTTTTCAAATTTTCAAGTGGTATAAGGCAAGAGTTGAGAAGGAGATTGAAAAACAATTGAAATGTCTGAGATCTGATAGAGGAGGTGAGTTTACATCTGGTGAGTTTACTCTTTTCTACAATGAAAATGGAATAAAGAGACAAATGTCTGCATTGAGGACAGCACAACAAAATGGTATAGTAGAGAGAAGAAATAGATCCATTATTGACTGTGCTAGGACACTAATGATTCAAAAGGAAGTGTCTCAAACATTTTGGAGATAAGTTGTCAGTATTGCAGCTTATACACTTAACCGAGTACAACTGAAGAAAGGTACTGTTGTGACATTTGCACACACCGCCCATCAGATGGGACCCCCTCTCTTTTTGTTGGCTTGGCCCTTTTTGGCTTTGTCCCAATAGCTCTACCGGTAAAAGTCTTGTGGGTTTGCCTTGTTCCCCTGAGAAGTGGAAACTCAATCAAATCAAGGATTCATGGTGTGATATTAAGTTTGTTAAGAAAAACATCTATTTATCAAAGTACAAAGAATTCAGTGCTTGCTACTTGCCACTCTGAATTTGTAAAGAGAAGCGAATGAGGATCTTTGTCGCAAGCATGATCACTGGCATGTCTAAGTTTGCTCCAAGAGCATCTCCAATAATGAGAGGAAGTCTGACATCAGTAGAATGAAATCTGGAGGAAGAAATGTCTTTGAAACTCCTAGAACACATAGTGCAAATCTCACAAAAGCCAAGGAGTGACTTGACGTGCAAAATGGGAGAGCAGTTCAAAATTCTCGAAACACACCCTACTTGTCTTGAGCATATTTTCTACTAAAGTTAGGGGATTTTCAAAAGATAGAAAAGGCCTATCATGAGCTCCGATATACGCTCCAACATGAAATGGATTTGGTCAAGGAAGTTGTGAACTCTCTTTCGCACATGACCAAAGATGTCTTTAAAAATGGTATCCTATTCACCATTGACATGCACTCTTAATGCCGGTTCTATACAACACATGAATCCCGCATGGAAGAAAGGGAATCTTGTAGCACATTCGCATGCCATAAAGGAATTCCGACACATGAAGAAAGGAAATGAAAACGACAGCAAGCTCAGGGCGTATGGTGAAGGAGCAATTACACAAGGAACCTTCAAGATGAAAGCCCTACAATGCCCCGCAAGCACAAAATGCAATAAACAAAGAAATTTATGAGAATGGTTTTGAATGCCAAATCCTCTCCACCTTTCCTTTGAGTTGTGTTCAGACTGCAAGACTCTCTGTCAAAGGCATTATTAATCAAGAACGAATCGGAAGATTGTATAAGAAATTCACACAGGACATCAAAGCACCCATTCAAAAGCTAAAGACTTACGCACATGCGACATGATTCCCAATCAAGCTTGGGACATTTTGAAATGAAAAGTCTCCAATGGACACCAAAGAGTTCACGATGCAAGTTTGTGAAGCACAGAATCTGACATTCACAAGGGAGCCTGCAGGGGAAATGGCACAACAAATGTCTTGCAGACTACTTCCAACGCAATCACAGAAAGGTGGAGCGCACCAATGGAGTCAATGAAGGTGAAAGAAAGTTGCCAGCAAGCAATAATCTGCAATCATAATCCAAGCGCAACCAAACATGGAGAAGAGCACATATCCCATACGCTCACGAATTTTGTTCAAGACTAAAATCCTTGACCTCACTGGAATCCTGCTCCGGTTTCCTCTTGGGCACAAAAAACACGAGGTCGCGAAATGTTTTCTTTGGACAGAGTCCGCGACTCCTCCAAAATCCCGCCCAAGCTCTCCCCGAGCACAAATGCAAGGCGATCACGAAAAAATTTCCAATAAAGAAATCCGCATAAGAGAATAAATCCATTACATGCCCAAAATCCTACTCAAGTGCTTTTTCAGGCACAAAACGGGGCTAATTGCAGAACTTTTTCAAACTTAATTCCTTCATGTCCAAAGTCACATCGTCATGGAAAGTTGAGAAAATAATTCATGAGGGGAAAGAGGAGATGAGCTTGGGTAGTGTAAGGCCCACGATATGGACGACTATGAAGAGGAACATTACCCAGGCATCCAAACTAATGGATTTTAAATCATTTGGAAATCATAAGCAGTGAAATGGCAAAGTGAGAAAATTAAAATTTTAAGATTAATTAAATATTAAATTTTATATTTAATATTTGATTATTAAATCCCTTTGAAGAGAAAAATGGCAAGTTAAAATCAATTCTTGGAATTAAATATGAAATCAATTAAATGTTAAATCTTGTATTTAATATTTAGTTAAAATTTGAAAGGGCAAGGAATTGATGAAATTGATAAAAAAAAATAAAAATTTAAAGATTTGGTATTTCATGTTTTAAATTTAAAACTGATTAAATATTGATTTTTATTAATATTTAATTAATTAATTTTCAAGAATAAAAAAATAAAAAATTGGAAAATAAAAAAAAATACTTGAATTGAATCGATTTTGGATTTAAATCTAAGAGTTAATTAAATATTGATTTTTATTAATATTTAATTAAAATAATTTCAAAAAATTGATAAAAACATAAAAATGCAATAAAAGATGTAAAGTCCACCAAAAATTGAAAATTACTTTAAAAGTTTTTTGATTTTATGTTTTAAATTTTAAAATTGATTAAATATAGATTTTTGTTAATATTTAATTAATTAACTTTCAAAAAATAAAAATAAAATAATAAAAATTAGAAAATCAAATGGATAAAACTTATTCATGAAGACAAAGCACTCAAATTGGCAAGTTCTAAAAAAGCGAGAAGAAAACTTGTGACAAGTGGCGGAGAACATCTTCAAAATTGGAATCTTGGGAGGCAAGTAAAGCAGTTTCCTAAATTAGCCTGTAGTCTTTAAAGCATCTTTTCAGGTTTTGCAACTCTATAAGAGAAGGCCTCTCTTATTTCATTCTCACACACAAATTGAAAAAAACGAACTAGAGGGTATTCTTAAGAAGAGAGAGTGTGTAGCTTTTTGACAAGCGTGAAGTTTTTGGGTAAAGGATTATTTCTTGGAGAGTGTCAAGGAATTTCAGGAAGATTGTGTTGTTTTGTTGAATTTTCTTCAACAAATTGGTAAGGAGAGAGAAATTTCAATGTTAAGGAAAATGGAGAAATTTTGGCAAATTTCTAAATTTTGGAGAGATGGTTTTTATCTTTCCTCACTCTCTTTCGTGCTCTTATGTGTGTTTATTTTTTGTTTTGCAGATGGCGGAGCCTAGCGGGACAAGCGTAAGCAAGAGACAGTTGATAATGAACGAGCAGAGGGAATTCTACCCAGAATCCAAAATTGTCTAAGTGGATAGAAGTCAAGGACACAAACCTTGGATGCCTTGATTTGAGTGAGTTTCAGAGGAGGATGTTCGGCTATAAGGATCATCACCCGACACACCAGGCTGCCTGGATCGTGAACAACGGAATTGTAGCTACAGCCAGATTCCCGCCTACCTTTCAGCTTGCTAAGTTGATCGTGGAATGTGCGAAGCATTACTAGTACAAGGACAAAACGATTAAGGATTTAGATCGAAATATCATCGCAAATCTCTCCCTGCCAACCATTACTAAACCATTTGGGATCCCTTCATCTCAGAGGTTTGTCTCGAAGACAAAGGAACAAGCGCACAGAGTTTACACAGCTGGAGTTCAACATTGCAAGGAGATCATTAACAACAAATGGAGGAACAAATCCCATTACTCCAAATTGCCTAAGGAACTTGTTTGGATGGATTTCCACCGGGAGTATAGTGATCTGATAATGATGCTCAACAGAATATTTTGCCTACCCCACTCCTACCTGTTCGAGACGTGGATGTGGTATTTTGTTCAACAGGTGGTAGAGGAGTTCAATCACATTGATTGGGCTGGGTTGATTAGTGACAATCTCGATGAGCAGCTAAGGAATTCAGAGCATACAAAGAAGTTCTTCATGGACTCATACATAATATATAGGCTGGCATGAAACACGAGGTATGAAGGACTAAGGTACAAGGGAGCCCTCAGAAGTGGAAATCCACGATTAAACGTGCATGATTGTTAACCGCGGATGCATCTACAGGCCATAGATGATTTCCCTCGAGTTAATGATGCATTTGCAATGCGCATTGTGAGGACCTTGCAAATGAGATTGTCTATGAGATTGTTTGCTGAGGCAATGAAGTTGCTGGAAGAATTTGGAGAATGGTTCATTCAATTCCCCACCTTGTATATCAAATTGCAGGGATTTTTTGAGAAGTCGTATAAGCTTCCACAGTACCCTACTCATAAAATGATCTTGTAGGAAGTCACCTGACAGTTGATAGCTTATGACAAAGTCTTGAAAAAGAAGAAACTAGGACTAGAATTCCCACTTTCCATTGGAAGTGATGCAGTTGAAGTGTGCCCTTGTCTACTAGCAGTTGAAAACTCATCTGACAAGCTGAACTTCTTTCGTCTACCACTTTATCTAGGATGGCTAGATTTTGATCCATACAATAAGATTAGAGTAGTGGTAGGGATGAGGCATCAACACAGAGCGCACCTTGAGGACTTTTGGAAAAATGCGGTTGATGAAAATGAGATTAGGAAGAGGATGTGCTCCCGATTGCTAGTAGACCTAATCAGGGCATACAAGATTGTCCACATTCCTGATCAGATGGAATAAGATCCAAATGTGCTCCAGAGAGGGTATTCCAAATAAGGTAAAGGTCATCCATCCTTATGATTGACAGGGATTGTAGATATTGATACACTCATGAAACTAGTCATAGGCTTCACAAAGTGGTGGGTTGAATGACAGTTCAACAGGATGACTATGTCAAAGGAGGACTGGACATACAAGTTGTTAGGTCATCCACAATTGCGAGATGAGAGACCAAGGAAGCCATCAGGAGGAAGGATAGAAGAAAGAGACATCCCGTTAGGGAGTCCCGTCAGGGAGTGCAGAGCACAGGAAGGAGAAAGGCGTGGCTCAAGAAACGCATAGGAAGAGGAGATTGGATCTTCATGTTGAAGAACCACGGCATAAGAGATTAAGGTCTGAGAATGTGCCATATTCGCCTAGCCAAAATCCCAGTGTGCAAAAAATAGGAGCATTCGTTAGGCATGAAAAAGAAGCAAGCGAAAGAAGAACACAACAAGGAGAACAACGCATGACTAGGCAGATACAGGATAGATTGAGCATTAATGCCAATGAGAGGTTCATGCCAGGAAGGAGCAGGGAACAACATGTCATGACAAAAGAAAGTCTCAGTGTGTTTTTTAGAAAGATAATAGAGGAAGAGATCCCTAAGACAAAAGAAAAAGCTCTTGCAGCAAAAGAAGAGTTTCCCACCACAGAGACACTAGCTCCTGAGGTAATGGCAGAGAGTCCTGGAGCCGAGGAGATCGATACCAGAGTAGTGCAAGGACAAGTATAGTTAGCAGTACAGAGGGACCAGAATATAGATATTCTAGAGTGGCTTAGGCAGAGGATCCAAAGAAGCCAAGAGAAGGAGGCCGGCCCTGCAGTTGAATTACAATAAATTATGGATCGAATCGACCAATTAGGAGAAAAGGAAAACCCAAGAAGTTCACCAAGGTCGTAAGAGGAGAATCAGGATCCAGACTTCTGCAAATAGCAGCTCCAAGAGTCGCAAAGACCAAGGATCAAATTTCTCTTGAAGAGTATTGCGTAACAGAAATTGATCTTGGTCAGACCTCTCCAGCGCAGGTCATGAAAAAATTCGATGATTCAACACAAGCTATCAAGGACAAGATGAGGAAGTTGGAAGAAAAATATCAGAGGCAGAAGGGAAAGATCAGAGCCTTATGTGCATACATCGACAACTTTCCTTGCCTAGTTCGAGAAGAGGATCCATCTTTTGTTCCCCCACCAACTATTCTTGAAGAGCACACGATTATACTGAGAGGGGGGGGTGAATCAGTATAATAACAATTTTAACTTTTAAAAACTTTATTCAAAGATAACTTTAAATTCTCAAACAAACAATTATGCACATGAACACAAATTTTATGTGGAAACCCAATATGGGAGAAAACCACAAAATAATTTGCTTTTATATATAATATTGTTCTTTTACAATGTTTTGTAGGCACCAACCTACTAGAGGCTCCAACCTCTAAATTTATGAGCACCGACTCAATGGAAGCACCAACTCCCACACTTCGCAGGCACCGACCTACTGGAAGCACCAACTCCCCCTTTCCGGATTCTGAGCACCAACTCACTGTATACAAATTTTCTTCCACCTTGGCAATGTTGCTTTCTTCAACTGATGATGGACATTACAATCTCTTCATACAAGCCTGTCCTTCATTTCTTCATATAATTCTGCCTTGAATGCACTTATCCTTTTCTCAAATCTGCACTTTTATTCTTTCATATCTGCACATATTATATCTCTGTTTGTTTATATGATATATCTTTATCATATCTCACACATATTTTATTTTACTTACGCTTCTCCTTCAATATGCCTAATAGAGCTTTCCACTATACATTTTTATATTCCACACACACTTTTACTTTTATTTTTATCTCTTATATATATGTTTCTTATTTCAAAGAAACAATATGTCCTTCTATAAAGATGTGACTTTTCATATTAAAAAGGTGTCTTTCTTTTTAAAATAAAATAATCATTGCTATTAATCGCAACTCTTCAAAAGGTCATTTCTTAATACTTAATAAAAAATGTCTTCAAAAACATAATCCCATGCTGGAAACTATTATTGCCGACTTCATTTTATATTATTGCAAAGCTTCGATGAAACATTTTCATTTGTGTATAAACGTTTACATCTCTATATTGCGTTCTGTATAAACATTTACCTCTGTATTAATATTTATCGCTGTATATAATGTCTGCCGTTTAATACATCTTTGATAATAGCGTTGATATATCTTTGCCGTCTTGACCACTGCATAACCTTAATAACCTTCAACGCTTTATAGCATTCATACGCTGTATTCTGTTCGATAATATTGTTGATATATGCCTCTGATATTCTGTTCGATAATATCGTTGATGTACCACTGCATAACTTTAATAACCTTCAACGCATACGCTGTATTATGTTCTTCGTCAATGGCTGCATAACATTTTCTAACTGCCGTCTCTGTTGTTCATAAACGTCTTCGATGTTGTATAATATATGCTGTATAATATTCATATGTATCTTCGATATAAAGTTTGAATGCTGCCTATCCGTATACATATTGTTTGTTGCCGTGAGTATCTTCACTGAATATCTTAATGTTGTCGCTGCTGTTCTTTGATTAATGTTTGTCTTATTTTCATGATATATATTAATATATATATCAACCTTCGTATATCCCTTAAGTGTTCTTTTCTTACATAATATATAATATATCAACGCCTGAAGATTATTTGTATTCAAACCGTTGTATTGCTGCATATAATATTTCAAAATAGCCTTCGAAACTGTTGCCAGAATACCAACCGCTGTATATATCAGATTTGCTATTTATATTCAACCGCTGTTTATATCTCTGTTGCCTTTATACCGATTTTACTGTATGCTGAATATGCTGAGTATACAGTCGCTGTGTATACCGTATGTAGTTCGCCATATATTGGAGACATCGAATCTTTTCTTCTTCATGGAAATTCGCTGCTGCACATTTCCCTTAATAGTTTATCGTTGCTTACTCTGAGTTGAAAAACCTGAACGTAGCACCTTCTTATTCTGCTAACTTTACATTGCCGGCTCCTGTATTCACTTCATCGAGTCTCACCGCATAAGATAGTTATGGGAAGTCGCTCGAAACATAGAAGTCTCCACCAATCTCTCTGGATCAAGAATGATACTTTCCACAGTATGCTTGTATTTATGTTCATGACAATGGTTGTGGTTATCACAAACTTCAGATTCAATCCTTGGCAAGTCGCTTGTTCACCTTTCATTCAAATCGCTTGTTTGAGTGTTACGTGGCACCTTCTGTTGGCGACCTGTATGAAATATATCGCTGTTTATGATATGTATGCATATGATCGCTGTATCATGTCACTTCTCTGCTTTCATATACGTCTGCTCATAATGTCTTCACTGCCGTCGATAGTATAATATCCTGTATACTATATTCATCTCTGCTCTTGCCATATTTGACCTTTGATAAAACATATACTGTTCTATATATGTTGTATGCTGATACCTGTTCATATGCCGTGAATATGTACACTAATAACTGTATGTTCTCATCTAAAGATTATCACTGCATATCATACATGCTCAACAGTGTATTCTGTATGTGTTGTTTTAGTATACTATTTACCGTGTATTTCTTTATACTGCATCTTTTATACTGTATCTTTTATATATGCTGTATGTACTCCATAGAACCCATTTTATTTGTCCATACACCATCTTTAATTATATCACTATTCTGTTGAAAACATCTTTTATATATGCTCTTGACTTTGACATCAATGACAATCTTCCATCAATTCCAACTGAATCGGTTGAGGCCATCGACAAGATTAGGAGAATTGTGCAGGGTGCAAAGGCTTGGATTAAGGGGATCCAGAATGAGGCCTACAACCACGCCGAGGAATTAGTTTGGATTCACGATAAGGCATTTGCCATCCTTTCCCGAATTCGTTGCATGGAGGAGACCTGGGAGGATGAGCGTATTTATTAGGATGAGGTGATCTCTGACTTGCAGGAGCTGATGGAAACCCCTAGGCAAATCTTGGTTGATGGCGAGGTCATCGGGGAAGGGGTGTATGATTTCCCTCGATGGTATGGTGCAATTCTCATGGCAAAGGAAATGTTTGAACATTTCACTAGGGAGTCGGCTTAATTGAATGGGATAGTTAAGAATATTTAACGGAAGGTCTCCAATACCATTACATCATTGTGGTTACAAAGGTTGGCCAAAGAAGAGATAATGATGGACAGCATGAAAGGAAAATTGGAGTTCTTTGGACTTAACTCTTTCACGAAGGATGATTTTGAGAACCTCTCTGCCTTCTCAAGCAACATGCACACAACTTAGGATCTATTGCTAGAATGGGAGGACAACTTGAGAAAATCTGAGCAAGCAGTGGTGGCCCTGGAATTCAAGCAGGAATTGGCACCGAGTGTCAGCATTGATGAGTTGGAGGTTGTATTGAGCAGGTTCCAGGAATTCAAATGCCGAGGTCAAAGATAGATGCATGTAATGCATAGTGGGTATACATGTAGTGGCTATTTATGACACCGCAATCTCTTCTTGAGCATGCATGCGTAGTGGGCATTTATTACCCACTACAGTAGTGGTTTCCTTCTCACATTAATGTAGATTCCCTTTTTCATGCCCTAACCCTAATTAAGGCTTGTGGCAAAATCTTGGTCATCGGTCATTGTTTCAATCCGGGTCACTCGTTTTTAAAGACCTATATAAAGGCCTCTTCTTCTCATTTGTAAGAGAGCGAATTTTGAGATTGTTGCCTAAGAGCTATTGAGACAATAAAATTTTCACTTAAGTGTGGTGATAATTTGATGTGTCTTCAGGCTTGCTTGGTTTCATAATTCCCTCAATTAGATTTAGTAGATAAAGTGTTGTGATCGTATTAGAGAATATGATGGTGTTTTGATAAGTTCCTTTGGTTCATACTTTTGACGTTTTAGTGATTCTAAATCGTCGTGCAAAGTTAGCCTGAACCTCTATCCATATGCGCCTAAATTCAATCATTCGTACAAACCTTTGAAGTTGGCACGAGTCCACGTGTAGTTGTAGCTTGACTTAGCGAAGCGGGACTGTAATGACCCTTACTATAAAGGCCACTAAAACACTGATATGGTATTATAGAATTTCGTCAAACACTTGGCAAGCAACTGAATTGTTTGTTTGTGATGCAGTGTTTCAAGGTTATAGTTTGTAGAGTAACAAATCCACAATGTATAATAACAATGCCAAGATGTATCGAAATGCAATGAAGTAATAACAGTCCCAAACAATGAAGTGTTACAAGAAGGTTGCCAACAATAATATTCAGAATTTCAATAATTTGGCACCATACAATGAAATACATCAACAAAGATAGAACCCTCTTATCTATGCAATGATCAACAATCCTAAACTGATTACAAAGTGCAAAAATATGTCAATGATTGATTTAATTGACTGAATTTCTAAAAGTACATAGACTGTTACAGCAGTGCTTAATTATATACAACTTCCAATACAATTTTGTCATCAATAATCAATCACCAAACAATATGAAAGAACCTGGAATGCTGCACTCTGATTGTTGACAAATGCTGATGAAGCGTTGACTGAACTGCTCCCCAAACAGACCCCCAAACTCCTACTGCTCCTGGTACTGTACCTGGCCGTACAGTACGGACATGTACGACCCTGCTAGGAAATAATTTGCAAGGTGTTGCCAGCCGAAAATGGTATGTTTGGAATCGCCTAGGGTTAATATATAACCCCTCAAATGCATAAAATCAAACTCCAGGTAGTTTGAGAGGTATGAGCAAAAATGTGAGTTCAGGCCCTGTTATGAACTTCTCTGAAAATGCACAAAATGGTCTCCCAAACTCTACCAAACTGATTCTCCAATGCAATGATGAAATCAAAACCCTTATTCAATCAATATCAATCCTTCAAATCAATCCTCAGATGAAATCCAACATGAAATGGTTGAGTACCATCTCCAATAATGCAACCCTTCAGAAGATATTTCACTTCCTCAGTTATGCTAATCAAAGGGAGTTATCGTTCCCAAAGATCAATGATATTTGCAGACCAAAAGACTACAAATTGCTCCACAATGGAAGAAGTAGAAGAAATCCCAAATCCAAGCATGTCCAAATGAAAGCCCCAGCCCTCTATTTATTCACTTTTCTAAGAAGTTACTAAGAACTTCTAGAAGCATCCATTATAAAATCCCATTATAATGCACTTTATAATAAAATAACATTATAATATAAAAGTACATTTCTCAACTCAAAATTATAACAATGTAGGCTCAAACTGAACGTAGGCTCTACTACAACTGGATGTAGGCTCGGACTGGATGTAGGCTCCAACTGCAATAAGCAATCAATTGATCAACAAAATGACTCTCTCTCCAAACCATTTGCCTACGAGAGTCGATGATAGGCAAATCCGTCATGGAAGAACATGTCTCTAGAAAGGGGACATGACAGGGACTCGGTAATTGAGGAACTCGTCCATCAGAGTACTTTCTTTTGCTATCGTAACCCTTAGGAGTAGATTAGAAATGTTTGAACCCTAATCTTTTTATTTTTGCATATCCAGTTAAAAATCCAAAATAGAACTTCATTTCAAATCTTTTGATAGTACCTACATACATCATGACTTAGAATCATTCCAAAATTGAAAGCGTAAGGCCCCTTGTGATCATCAGCAAATCACATTTACCACCGAGCTTATCCACGAGTCGAGGAACCTTGGAGTTACTGTATGATCTTCCTACAATCTTAGCATACACGGTACTTTGTTCAAGAGAGGATAAGATATTTCGGTATTTTGTTCTACTATTTGGTGAGTCATAAAACATGCATCAACATATCCCTATAGGGATAATTATTGATAATATTGATCATTTGTGTTGACTGTTTCTAATGATATGACTTTATTATTTCTCCTTTAGTCAAAGCCACATGCTTGAATGCCATCTTATTTCATTCTTATCTTGGTGGATTGATCCATCCAATGTACAATTGATGTTCTTTATATATAATTAGCCTTAATACTTCTCTACAAATGCTGATATCTCAATGGTAATTATCTCTTTATGTGATGTTTTAGTCTTTAGTGTCTTCATACTACTAATTTTCTTATCAATGAAGATTCTCTCCATACTTAGTATTCTTATCGTCTTTCTTGGGGAGGTGAACAATATCTCAAAACCCTTATTTCTCCTATTGTGTTTAGGAAACCATCTTATTTATAAGATTTCACAGTTTACATTCCCTTCCTAAAATATAATCACAGCTACTTCTAACTATTTCTACTAGCTCTTATTTTATATTGGCGTCCAAGGACTGCACTCCTTGTCCATAAAAGTATCTCGGTGCTTTGGTGTGATTTTCAAGAATAGGGACATTACACATTCATAATTGTTATTATATTTGTTTCATACTAAAGCGCTCAAAGAGCCTTAACACAGCCAAGAAAGGGTGGTATCAATCTAACAATGGCAAGATCAAGAATGCATGTGCATCAAGCCGTACGCTGAAATGGCATCAAGAAGATGTCACATAACGTCAAGAATCAGAGACAACGATCAGACTAAGACAATTATATAGATTTATCATGTTCATAAAGAGATCGCTATAAAATAGTAATTGCATTTGTAACTCATCCTCTTTTTCATACATTCCCATATCTAATATATATAAGAAATATATTAGACCTCTCTATATTCTCAGATCGGTCATCATATCAGATTTCTTGTTGAATCAGAAATTCTATAATTCATAAATAATTTGATCTTCACCATTCTAAGTACATTTGTCAATTTTATTGGTTGAATAATTATACCATTGATATAGTAGATATTTATATGAACAATACAATATACACAAAGACAGCAATTATATCATAATCGACATCATAGAGAACCTGGTCCACCAAATTCAGATCAGAAACTCTATCAGAATTATTGCTTGACAATAGAATCTCTGCAATTAGAAATAAAGTTACTTCTCAATAATATAAATACATTTGGAAATTGCATTGATTGATTTTGTTGATGTTTGTAGCATTGGTCAGATAAATAATACTGACTATATGATTATTATGATAAATGATTTATTATATATATATATATCAATATATAAAGTAATTGATATATATATATATATATATATATATATATATATATATATATATATATATATATATAAAGTTAGATTATAATTACTCTCATAATAAATAAATAGTTAAATTGATAAAATAAATTAATGAATAGACATGTCCCATGAAGGGACATGTCTCTTCTTGTCCTTGTCATGTATATATATAAGAGATCGATGCATTTGGAAAACACGTACAATCAGATAGTGCTATTACATTTGCAATGATCCTAAAACCTTAACATGGTATCAAAGCCAAGTTGCAAATTTAAGAGAGTAGTTTGTTGATGGTGAACGTGTGACTGTCTCAGAAAATACAGTCTCAGTACGAGGACCATATCTCACAATTGCACCGTTGGATTTTACTGAATTTTGGATATGTTGGTGATAATAAAATCTAGAAGAATCTCACCGGAGCGATTGGAGAGAAAATGCTAGGTTCAAAAGTTATGACCAACTGTGTACAGGTCTATGCAAAGTCTGTAAAAGAGCGAGGTTCCTTCTTTAAAAGCCTAACCGCTTGAAGGGAGATCCGATCATACTGAAGGTTGTCATAGTGTATAGAACCTTTGGATATTAAAAACAAGTCATGTGAAGAATTCCGGTAATGTCCGAGAATGGCAACATCATTTTGTGAATTTGCATGATATTTTCTATATGGGCTCACCTTAAAGAATGAAATACTTGAAATTTATAAACGATAAGTATTCCATGTTTTATTAATGCACATAATTTTTAAGTTTGTAATTCATGCTATAATATTGGTTAGTAAAATCTTGTATGCTTCTATCATTGGTATTTTCGGTCGAGATAGTTTAGTGAGCTATTTGTAATCTCTCTCTAACATACCTTCAGGATGGAAGCACAAAAAAATTGCATTCAAGAGAGAAAGAACGTAATGCTTGCAAATGAATTGATGATTGAGACTAGATGCAGAGGGAGTCTGACACTTCAAAAGAAGACAAGAGGTTGATGCAAGAACTTGAGCTTTAGAGAGAGCAGATAGAGGATATGGTTAAATCAACTTTTGATAATCTTGGTCGTATTGATTCAGAGGGAGTAGTCCATACTGAGATGGATTCTCCAATGATCAAGAATCTATAATAGTCAGAGGACTAGGAATCATGAATGCCTTTTGGGCCCTATGTAAATCATGAGGAAGTGACGACTTCCAAATGATTATCACTTGTATTTGCAGAAGTTATTGGAAGGTGACGATCTTACAATAACTTAAATCATGATATACATTATTTATAATGTTCAAACGGATCGCGATGGATTAAATCAACAACTAAGTGTTAGATGTCAATAAATTGACAGTCTATGAGTTGTTTGTATAGATATATCTTGTAAATCAACAACTAAGTGTTAGATGTCATTAAATTGACGGTCTGAGTTGTTTGTATAGATATATGATAGGTATTTGATGAATATCATGTGTTGATATTCTGCAAGCCAGTACCTTATTGAGTACTTGGTAAATATCATATATTGATGTTCTGATAGGCCAATACTCAGAGTATTTGGTGAATGTCATGTGTTGACATTCTGATAGGCCAATACTCAAGATATCATGTGGATAGAATTGCCGATGGAGGCAATCCACCAGAGAAATTGTGGATAGAATCGCTGATGGAGGCAATCCACCTAAGAAATTGTCGATAGAACCACTGATGAAGGCAATCAACATATTGAGACTATGTTTCTATTGATTACATCTTGAGGATGATGTCTTTATTGCTTACATCATATGATTGATGTTGTCAAGTGTCTTAAGTGTTGACATTGGATTGATTTATCCTCCCTAGCTAAGAGGGAGTGTTGATGTTTGTAGCATCGGTCAGAAAAATAATACTGACTATATGATTATTATGATAAATGATTTATTATATATATACATATATATATACATATATATATATATATATAAAGTTAGATTATAATTACTCTCATAATAAATAAATAGTTAAATTGATAAAATAAATTAATGAATAGACATGTCCCGTGAAGGGACATGTCTCTTCTTGTCCTTGTCATGTATATATACAAGAGATCGATGTATTTGGAAAACACATACAATCAGATAGTGCTATTACATTTGCAATGATCCTAAAACCTTAACAGATTTCTACACTCTTCCAAGCCAATCACGTGATCATATAGATAGATCATAGAACAATGAAAGCGATCTTACGTGATAAGGATTTGAAGTACATACTTGGCATATTACAAGAACTTAGATTCACTACATATTTAGTATTCTATTGAATCAGAAGATTGTATAGTTGCATTTCCAATTTGTATCTATCTCACAAATTAAGTTTTGTAAGATCATAGCATTATAAACCAAGTAATTCATTAGACCCTTTGATCAAAACCCCAAGTTCATGAGTATTATCACTAGATCGTGAAGATAAAAGAAATTTTAGAAGAGGCATTACAAGTTGTATCAGAGAAAGCTATCCTGCCAGCCTGTGAAGTTTAATGAGTGAGAGAGAGATAAGGTACTACTGCAGAAGGAAAGCTTCCCAAACTCCAAAAGATAACACCCAAATCCTCATCAAAGAACACAAAACAAGGAGAGAGAAGCAAGGGGTGAAACAAAGAATTCAATAACTAAATGGATCAATTCATGGCAGAGCAGTAGGACACACAACAACGAATGACATAGTTTCTAGAGATGTTGACTCAAACTATTAACACTAAAAAAAATCATAATAACCATAATGATAATAATGGATGTAATGTGGGAAATGAAGAACATTCAATCAACAATAGAACTCCAAATCATTGTATACCTACAACAAGTTCTAGACTGATGATTCCTACCTTTCCTCCAAGAATGGAACAGCAAGAAGACAATGAGCCTACCTTGGTAGAGTTCCAAGATCAATTCCGTAAAGATTGGATATTGTAAGGTCCTCATCTAATGCATAAAAATATTCTAGCATCAAATAGATTTGTGGTCCAGGTGTGGCAGACCTTGGACACTTCCAAGTAGTTAGCAAATTAGAAGTTAGAATTGTACAAAGCAATTAGTAGTGCAAACTGTTAGATTTATATATTCTTGATGACAGAGCCAGTTGCACTATGGAGGACGTAAAGATGAAAGATGAAGCAATAATTCTATCAAGGAAAATCATCTTATTTATAAGACTTTACAATTTTCCATCAATCATCTTCACAAGACATTAATTGAAGGATTGACAGTATGATGGATTGTTGAGATTGTTTACTATAGGTGATATGGATCAAACATGGTACCATTCACAAATCCATACATGAACCAAGTGCTCAAGTATTCCCAAGGGCTGTTCATCCTTTCATATAATCATGGTTTAAGATAAGCCAACTGAATTATGAAACAAATAGATATATCACCCAAGGCAGGCTTTACTCCATTTATCAATATTTCTTATGAGTTGACATCTGTAAAGCAATGTATGAAATTAAGTTCAAGGAAGCAAGTGGTTTGATGGGATCTATTGAACTAAAAGATTAGTGACAGCGTTACCATAATTAGTGAATGTGATGAGCCCTGCTGACTCAATCTCTAACCACTCTAGCAACTGACCAATTTTTTATGTTTTATTGGAATGTTTTGTAGGTTTATGCTTTTTATGAGTTTTTTGAAAATAAAGAACAATACATAGAATCAAATCTAAATGTTTGCAATTCACCAATAGATACAACTCATTTCATTTATTGATAATAACAAGGCATTACATTTGCAATTGAAAATATAAAAATGGAATTGCAAATTAAAGGAGAACCTGCAGATAAAACGCAGCCAAGAAAATTATGCCAAAACCCTTCCAATTTCTAATCACATTGAACATTGACAGCTAGACGCCAATATTGCATGAAATAGTGCCTCCAAAACTAGGCAGTTTGGTCAAGAATTCCAACGGCCTAATGTAGACATCCAAATGAGCCCTAGAATTCGTCCAAATTCAAACAACAAAATGCTTCAACCAGTATCTACAGTTCGTCAATGTCTGAAAACTACAATCACCTTTAGGGCCCATTTGGTAGCGGGAATTAGGAAATGATGTATTTGATCAAATGCTGGAAATGGTCAAATCATGGATTTGATAATCCAGTTTTTCATTGCTGGATTATGTTTGGACCGTTTGGTTCCACTTTTTGAAATTGGAATTGGAATTTGAGTATGATTTTTTATTTTTATTTTTTTTAATTGTTTTAATGTTTTTGAATTTAATAATTCATTTTTATTAATGGAATTGAATTTAAAATGGAATCGCAGACCGTTTTAGGCAGCCAAAGTTGGTGGCAGGAAACCAAGTTACAATCACTGCAACCAAAAATCGAAAAAAATTCGACAAAAAATTTAGAAAATAAATTCGAGAAAAAATTCAAAAAAATAAAAAATCAATTTTTTTAAAAAAAAAATTGAAAAAAAATTCCAAAACAAATTTGAAAAAAAAATTGAATTTTTTTCAAAAAAATTTGAATGAATAACAAAGTTACAAACCACCCAAACAAATAAAAAATAAATTAAATCCCTCCCCACACAAAAAATTAAAAAATTAAGTGTAGACATGAAAATTTTTAAAATTTGCTTTCCCCCATTCAAATTCCAATTCCACCTTTTCAGATGGAAGATGTAAATGCTCATTTTTGGCAAAATGAGCATTTACATATTCTTATTCTATTTTCATATTGCACTCCCAAACTAAGGATTTGACGAAATGGGAAATAACAAATGCCAATTCCAGACTAATTTCCGCTACCAAAGGGGCCCTTATTGAACTCACTGAACACTCTAAATCTACACCAATTTGGCACAAATATGACTCTAGAATGAAGCCATCACTGGTATGCAAAATTCAATGGGTCTTTCACCATTTCAAATTGCTAAAAACACTAAAGATTTTTCACCCTCCAATGCTGATGACGTGCATAAACCCTTGTCTCATACATAATTCCCAAAACTTCCAAGAAACAGATCAAAAGCTCTTATGCATAATGAAATCGACTTCTTGAAGAGGCTTTATATACTTTTCCTCACTTCGTTCGATATTGGCATTGGCTTTTCTCATTAAAATATTTTCTTTTTCATATCATGGCATTGACCTTGGTTTATAATATTAAATGGTTTCATTTTAATACAAGTCATTAAATGCACTTTAATTAAATCAGTAGGCCCCCATTCACCATATTATTTTATAATTGGCTTTATAATAAATTATTAATAAAGTTCACTTTATTAATAGTTTTATAACATGAACTCTTGCCATTGAATTTAAATCATTGAGTCAACTAGAAGTCAAGGGACCACTGCATATGCCATGACCAAGTGCCTGCCAAAAATAGGAGTTCTGCAAATCTGACTTGCTATAAATAGTAAGTCCCTAAATATCTACTCAAGCCAAAGATGCCAAATCTCAACACTGCAACATAGTCAGTTCAAGTGCCCTCCTACAAATATAAATCCTGACTTTCCTAAAATAATCACTTACTATAAATAGTAAGTGTGCCAAACTCTACCAAACAAAGAGCAAACCCAAACACTCTTCTCCTCCAAAATGGGAATTGGCCTCTTGTTCGACCAACAAAGACCCTCTAACCATCTGACTTAGCCCACGAAGGTCAATGATAAGTTAAACCAAACCAAAAACCAAGGTGAGCTAAAATGGGGACATTACAGTCTGCCCTCCCTGAAATTGTCTGTCCCCAAGCAATCTCAATTGCCAGAAGAAACCCTTCGGAAGTTCACTCCACCTGGATACCAAATCCAAAAAGGAAGTCTACCATGTTTGATATCCTCTGAATTCCTCTGCGTGAATCTAATCTCATCTTCACCATGCTAGAAGTGGTGAAGCAATCCACTGGGACCTATCCAATACATAGTGCTAAACCTTACCCCACTTGGATCCCAATATAAACAAACCTCACATCCATCTATCATGAAGTGATACAAATAAATGAAAGTATCTACAACACATCTCTTTCTATCCTCTGCCCAATTCCTATGGACGTGCTGACTGGACAAGCCATCATGCCTACTGACCCCATAATCATCCTGTAACCATGTATCTGTATGAAATCTCTATGACATAGAAGCAGAAAATCTTGTCAGTTACATAATAGCATGATGGATACATAGACGTGCTGACTGGACAAGCCATCATGCCTACTGACCCCATAATTATCTTGTAACCATGTATTCGTATGAAATCTCTATGACATAGAAGCAACAAATCTTGTTTGTACAAGTAATTCCCCACAAACAACTGAGTCAGGCACTTGCAACCACTAATTCCCTAGAAAGAAGCTCAAACGACATCATCGTCCCATGTGCAAGTCCTAGAGGAAATCATCTCCTCCCAATGAGGTTGTCCAATGACAATCTCTATAGTGTCGATGTAGAGTCTAATGCTTGAATTACCAATGACACCTATATCCTAATGTGAATGCTCATGCTACTATCATCAACAAGTGTCTTGGCTGCCCTAGATGAATAAGTCTTTGTTGCACATGATGTGAATCTAGCCAAACTCAACTCTAAGCAAAGCTTATCAACATATCTCTAGAAATCCTGAAGTGCCAACGAAGTCCTCACCAAAGAATCACTAGCGAACTCAATCAGTTTTTACATCCTGTCATGATGAGATAATGTTGCAATAATATCATCCTCCTTCACTGTCAACTAAATCTCCAAGATATGAACGACTTCCACCTCACGTGAAGAAACCTCAATCTGTTCTTGTTTCTTCATGTCGGGAATCTTTACCAAGTCCTTCAATTGACAAAATTTATCAACCTCATCATCATCATTAGAACAAAGTGCATTTTCAGATTCATCCTCTCTTTGAATAAAGAGACTTCTAATGTTATCTATTCTTTTTTGTCTTCCTATGTTGATGAGATTGACCTTTTCTTTCACTTCTTGAAGATTTTTTCTTGCATTGGCAGCCACTAATCTAGCCTCTTTGGCTTTTTGCAACCATTCTTTGTTCATCTTTTTAGACTTCTTTACCTCTTCGATGCCAAAACATACAAAATCAGTCCTCTAATGCTTAATATCTTCATGTCTACCAATTAGTGTAGGGCTGCCATCAATGGTTGATATCATATCATTGGCTTTCTCATCATCACAAACTCCTATCTCAAGAGAATGATGGGACTTAATGCGGCTGTCCTCAAACAAATCGGTAATGACATCATGCCTTTGTAAAAAGTCTCCTTCATCATGTGTAGTCAAAACACTAGTAGTTGTTCCACTAAGTAAAGGATCAACTTTCACATCCACCTTTCTATCTTGGGTCTCCAATAGACTTTCACATGTATAAATAACATTCATCGAACCACAATCTGATTCTTTACCATGATAGGATGAAGCAATGCTAGACTCACCTACTAAAACATCACAAGAAACCTTATCTTCATGTAGTTGTTCTAATGCAGCTGGTTTATCTTCAAACATCACTTGCTCTTCTCTAATCTTGAAGTCATCATGAAGTGTCTTGTGGCCAACATCTTTCTTAATGTAAGCCTGATTTTTTCTCTCCAAAGGATCAGCTATATGCTGGTCACTAGCTGCTGAAAATTCATTGTAAAGATTTCCAGATACTTCACCTATAGAGACCTCTTGTTTCTCTTTCTTTTTTTTTGTGATGTAGTCCCCTTAAAAATGGATGCCATATATTGTACTAATATGTCTATGGTTTCCGGATGTGAAAGCAATTCACCCATCCTTTCTTGACATTGTCTAAGCTTCTCCAATTCTTTCATCATGGCATTTGACTACTTCCTGGAAATAGTCATGTTGTTCAACTTAAATTCCAAACTGTAGCTGAAACTTACTCAACAATTTGGCAGGAAAACCCTCGTAAAAAAAACTCACATGCAATCACAACTACTAACATGCAACAAATGATACCACACATGCCACCACTAAATATTGACATGCAACCATTAAAACTGACATGCAAGGGCTGGTCATTAACATGCAACCCTCAGAATCGACATGCAAACATCTGAGTAGTCTCAAAACTAAAATGCAAGTGAAAATCTCTTACATGCAACATGAAGTCCCCAACATGCAACTGAATATTTCTGATTAACACAGTAGGATGGTAGGAAACTATTGTGATGATGGTCCCAACCGATGCTGAGAGGGGAGGGATGAATCAACACCCACTAAAACTTTAAAACACTCTGATATAAATTAACTATTACTGCATGTAGAACAGATCTTATAAAAGAAATAACTAACACAAGATCATAACAGTATAGAACACTAGATGTATCACGTGGAAACCCAAAGTGGGAGAAAACCACAGTGTGAGTAAAACTCACAAATTTTGCACTCTTCTAAAGTGCGCCCTGTGAAAAGCCTTCCCTATTAAGGAAGGGATTACAAACGCACTATTAGATGCGACCCGGTTAAGGGATTTAAAAAATAAAGCCTGTTAAAGCTTGCCTTGTTAGAGGACTTTAGAACATCTACTAGATGTCACTCGATTAAGGGATTTAATACAAGGGACCTGTTAATGTCCACCCAAATACTGGAATTTGACTATTGCAATTGTCAGAGAGAAATAGAGGGGTTGATCCTTTATAAATGGTTTTGTTGAGTTTGATAAGATCATTGTTTCATCCATTGAGAGTCATCATCAGGAACCACAGATATGCTCTCTTTAGGTTTTTGCGCTTCCTTGCACACTCTTCTCTTCTTCTTCTTCTCTTCTCCTTTTTTCTTACCGTAGCTTTGCTCAACGTATAGGTTCACTCTTTCTCTTTGGTAGAATGAAGGCAAATGATATTCTTTGTTGGCTGAAGAATAAATAGACTTCTTGCCCTTTCCGCTTTTTGCATGTTGCAATCTCCATAAAGATCTCCTTTGGATCCATCATCCAGTCAAGTCTCAGTTATGAGAGGAAACATCAGATGCATGACACAAGCTTTTCCTCAACAAGAGATCTGCCATCCAGTCCTGTTTCTGTTTTGTGAAGGAAACATCAGATGCATGTCACATACTTTCCTTTACACGAAATTCCATCATGATTTGTGCCATAAATCTCGGCATTAAATCCTTCAACTGTGCCCTTCATCGATCTTTTCCGTAACACAAAATCTTGTGTGATTTGTGTAACAAATATTGGTAGAAGAGTCTCTTAAGTGTTTGTCAACTGTGACTTTCACCGAATCACCGATCTTAATGATTGGTTTACACCAGTGTAACACGGGGACGCGCACCCCTCTCAAAACCCCGGAGTACCGGGTGCGGGGACGTCTCTAGGATGGGTACACCACGCACCCGAGAAACCCCGCTAGCGGCCGGGAGCCGCCGCACCCGTCCCCGCACTGGTCAGGTGTGGGGGTGCGGTGCTTGGGTGCGAGGGTGCGGTACTTGGGTGTGGTGGTGCGCTGCTTGGGGGTGGGGGTGCGCTGCTTGGGTATCGTAGATAGCAAGACACGCGGGTACAAATAGAGCCCATCAGCACGATGGGATGTAGAGCCAGAGGATCCAGCATAGATCGATGAGGACGAGATTGCAGCAGAAGATCATGTAGGGCTAGTTGGTGTTGCTTTGGCAGACCTTGACCATGAGGACTCCGAGTCCATTAGTTCTAGTGATGAGGACTTTGGCTTTGGGGATAATTAGAAGCCTCCCATTCTTACATTTTGACATGATTTCAGATTGAATTTTTGATTCTGTACTCATTTTGATATTGATGATTGATCATGATTCATTATATCATATCATGCTACTCCACTCATTGTAATCATGCTCATCTTTATGATATATGACATATTGATATTTCATATTTGACAATGAATTTTCAATTTTGAATCTGTCATTTGATAGTAGAACATGATAGTTGTATGTTTATAAGTATTGTTAGCTCTCAAAGGTGCACCTTGTTAAACTTACAGAAACTTAACCTTTTGGAGAAACATGGAAACACTCCTAGGTAGTGGGTTTCCCAAACATAGAGTGAATCTCCGGGTTCTAGGCCGGTTCCTATATGATAATTCACTTGAAACTTTCGTAAAATGGTAAAACAACTTGGCTAGGAAAAGAGATAAGAAAAATTTTCATGAATGAACTCTGAATACAGAAAAAAAAATAGGAAAACTAAAAGGAAAAACTTAAGGTGATGCACCAAAATTGAAGATGAGAATGGTATTAATCAGACACAATGAAACTTTCCTAAAACCAATTTGATATAGGCACAATATTGATATCAGAATACTTAGATATAAATGTTTTATAAGAAGGATTGACCTCAATTCAACTGTTAACAGGAATAATTGCATTCACTATTAACAATGAAATGAAACAAAAATCAAAACTTACAACCTACGTGAGTATCAAATATTCACTTACAGACGCTAAAACTAAGACATTCACTTCAAGGATTCAAAATGAATCACAAAAACAACATCAAATCAGTAACTCACATACCACAAGATGAACTCAATAATGGCTTCCAAACTTTTCTTTATTCAAGCTTCAATGGTGACATAATAACACCCTCATAAAACTGAGTTTCAAACAATCTGCAAGTGACCACCATGAAGGACTCAAAAAATCACTCCAAAGGCTGCATCTACATAAAATTTGGAACTGGTTACAAAATAAGTCTTCAACTCATACTTATGTATTTTTAAAGCCAACTGCATTATGAAAGCAATAACTTATGAGTCGGATTTTCTCTATAAGGCCATTTTTGAGCCCCTCAAAGGGCTTCAAAAAGGCATAAAAAGGCTCAGAAGTCATGCCCCATTAATTACATCATAAATATCTCTCATTAATGCATCTTAATCTTCAAGAAAGACCTCAAAAAGTCTCTACAAAGCAATAACTTTTCTGCAGACCCAAAAACTGCATCCTTATCTCCGAATTGACACTTAGTCATTTTACAAAATATCTGCTTTTAATCTTTTAAAGGTAAAATAAATATCTTTATTTTGAATATTAAATATTTTATAATTCACTTAAATAAAATAAATTATAAAGTATTTAATACTTTAATTTAATAATATTTATTATATAGTTTAAAGTTTACTATTTTAGCAAATATTAATCACTTTAATAACATTTATTAAGTAATAATAAAACCACTTAATAGTATTATTAAAATAATTTGACAAAATAGTAAACTATAAATCATTCAACAAATATTATTAAGCTTCGAAACAAAATATTTATTTTACCTTTAAAAAAAATAAAAGTATACTTGAATTGTGCAATAATAGCTTTTTTGATTTTTAAAGATGAAAATAAATATTTTATTTTCAAGCTCGAATATTACATACTTTATAATCCACTTAACTAAAATGAATTATAAAGTATTTAATACTTGAATTTAATAAAATTTATCATATAGTTTAAAGTTTACTATTTTAGCAAATATTAATTATTTTATTAATATTAATTAAGTAATGATAAAACCACTTAATAATATTAATAAAGTAATTAGTATTTAAAATAATAAAATATAAATTATATAATATATTTTATTAAAGTGCCAAAATAAAATATTTACCTTCATGTTTATTCCTTCTTAAAGTTAAACCCATATTTGGATTTAGAACTTTGGAAAATATGATAAAATTTGGCATGACTAACATCCGCAAGGAAAATAAAACATAAGGCAAAAATGCCCATCCTTCACGTATAGAAAATAGGGTATGAACCCTAAAGTATCTCATCTTTTCATTCTTTCTTGCATGAGCTGTCGGAGCTCTGCCTGGGCACCGCTGTGAGGGTTTGAAGATCCTTCATTGGAGATTGCTGGCCGCCATGAGAGTCATTTGCTGGTGAAGTTTTGTTGGATCCTTGCATGAGTTGCGTCTTTAAGAAAGCGTATTTGTAAGTTCTTCCACCATAATACCCAAGCTCTCTTTAAGAAAAAGAAATAATAATGAATCAAAGAGGGTTTGTTATGCAAATCATGGCCTTTCACGTTTTGTTGTATTCTTTATTGTGCTTCGAATTTTCTCTGAGGCAGGACCCTTCGATATTTTCCATGTTTTATTGTTCACTACATATTGAAAACGCCTGAGACACGTGAATGGTTGATGTTGCATCCGTTGTAGGATCATTACATGTAAAGGTAGCGGCGAGTCTAATGATTGCTCCAGCACTTTGATCACAAAAAAGTTTTAAAAAAAAACATTTCCTGCTTCTATTCCTTTGTTGTTTATATAAAATCCCTAGAAACTGGGTATAAAATCGTGGCTAAAAGAAACACCTGTTGCTGTTAGAGTCCGTCATTGCTATGAAGGATTGTGGCTGCTTATGCTGTGAAAAGTTTCTGTAGATAACATGGCTTTTATTTGATTCAAAATTGGAAGGAAAAAACTGATCTTGTGGCTTTTTGCTCTATTTACTGTTATCTCTCAGTCAGTGCCTTTGAAAGATATATTGAAGGAGACCCACTATGGATTATACCCTTTTAACCTTCTTCAGATACTCTGGTTAAATCTTCATTTGATAATGAACACCTATTGCTTTTATCTAATCACAAAATCTGCATTTCTTGTAGCTTTTGGTGCAAAGTAATAGACATATTTTATGATCACACTTTACATTCTTTGCTTGAATAGCATTTATGGTTTTAGCATGTTCAACATGGCACTTTAGCCATGTGCATGCAACTTGGATACAAAAAAATGTTTCAATATTATGCTGTCGTCTGATTTGAAATATACAACAGTGGCCATGGCTCTTTTCACTGGCTGAAAATGATTGACTGTATCAAAACTTTGCAAATGCATACCACCGTATATGCAGCCCTGTTACTAGACATGTATCTTATACTGGTTTTAAAATATTTGAATATAACAGTGATTAGAATATAAAGGATTTCCACTGAATATATGGAATGCAATCAAATGTAAAATGTTTCTTTTATTTGTTTGTGAGGTTCGAGCTTGGGCTCGTGACACCCATCAAATACACACTGTGAACATTCTCTTGATACTTTATAATAAAATTCTTAAAGCATTTCTTCAGTAGTATACTTTGAATATGCACTTGTTCTTCACACTGTCATAAATACTTCCCTGTAGCTGGCCATTGCTCCCTTCTTGTCACCAAGCTGATTCCGAACTTAGCTACTTTATGTGTACTTCTGATTTGACTTTGGCTGCCCTTCTGTCCTGCTGTTTTTCACTACCATAGACATCACGCTGTTTGTATTTCTGTGATTGTACTTTATATCACTAGCATCTTCCTGTAGCATAGCGCTTTGTTATGAGTTTTGAAGATCTTTGGTATTTTTGTAACTCTTCTTTCTTTTGCTTTTGATGAATTGTTTCAATAATGTTAGATCCTTTTCAATGAATTTTCTTAGTCCCTATGGTGTTCGCTGCTTAATAAATATTATTTGCTATCCTGTAGCATGTTGGGCTCGATCCTCGTGGGAGCCACATTTCACTCCACATGCTACAGGATAGACACCTGTTAACTGCACATGAAGCAAACTAGTTAGAAATAAATTTTTATTTTTATTTTTTCGGATTTGAGATGATACATGCATATGTGGGCAAACGTGTAAGAATAGTGTATGGTCTTTGCTTAGAACTTCATGATCTAACACATTGTTTTACATTTTTTCAGGCTTGGGATAGCAAGGAACGAAGACCTAAAGAAATCAGGCGAGGACAACAACCTAGAACTGTCTTCCACTCCTGCCAGTCATTCACAGGCAATGGCTGACCCCTATTCTTACACCTTTGTTTCTATTCTCTTTAACATATTCATGTATATTTCAAGATGAAAAACAATGACATGTTTCTAGCTAGTTTCACAGCATGTGTGGAGCATTTATTACAAACTTTGATGAATAAAATATTACATTCTCAGAAAAGATTTGCAAAATGTTACTTTTTTTGTTTTGATCTTTTCTTCATTGAATATGATATGTAAACTCATGAAGCTATTCAAAGTTATGCATTTAATACTGAAACACAGAGACCAGCAAAACCAGAAAGTACCTTATTTGATCTGAAACAAAGGCTTCATCAAATCGAGCATGTAGGAGAAAAGTTGATAACATTTTGGTGACATTTGCTGGATGTTTGCCTGCTAAACATTAAGACCAGAAAATAAACAGTCCATTGGGCATAGAGTTAGATAGCTTAGAACATTCATCACTTGAGAAACGGAAAAGTTGGCTGAATCCTTGTATCTGGTTGTGAACTTTGTAGGATGTGTAATAATGAGGCAGAACCTCACTATTATGAATTGTATACGTAATAACAGCCACATACAAGGCATCATCTGGTTTTTTGGAAAATTTCTTAAATGTAAATCAGCTTGAGTTTCAAAACATTTGCCACTCAAACCCGCTTGGATGTATTCCATATTGCAAGGGAACAGGCTTCCTTGCAATATGGCATATGTATAAATATGTTTGAGTGACAGATGTGTTTGAAAAGAAACAACAGTTCTCTGCAGTTTGAAAAAGAAACAAAACTTGGAAACCCGGCTGAAAATTGAAAAAAAACAGAGGCAAAGCACTAGGCGGCTTGTGCTGGAAAACCAAAAAACTAACCATGGTGCAACAACACCTTATTGAAAATGAAAAAAAAACTATACAAGGGACAACAAAAAGATCAGACCTCAAAGCAGGGCTTGAGGTGTATCCCGTTAATCGAGATAGGCAGTAGGGTTCCATCCACAGTTTGCAATTGGAATGCATTGTGCTCCTTGCGTGCGGTGATAACAAAAGGCCCAGACCAGAAATGGTCGAATTTTGTATGCTGCCCTGGCCTACTCTTCAAAACATCCCATTTCAGAACCAAATCACCTTCTTTGAAATACCTGTCAGTAGCCTTCTTATCAAATGTTTTCTTTGTCTGTAACTTTTGGTACTCCATTTTCTGCAATGCCTTAGCTCTTTCTTCCTCCAACTCCTGCAATTTAATGTATCTCAGTTTCAAGGGATCATTCACCTCAAATAGAACCAACTCGTTTGCAAGTTGTCAGGATGGAAATTTAGTAGAAATAGGCAGCTTAGCCTCCTTTCCATATACTAGAACATAAGGAGAGGTACCAATAATATTTTTAGGAGTAATCCTATCCAACCATAGGGCAGATTTAAGCTTTGAATGCCAGTCCCTCTTATTCTCTTGTAATGTCCTCTTTATTATTCTGATCAGATTTTTATTTGTAGACTCGGCCAATCCATTACCCTAAGGGTAATAATTTGAAGACGTATTTAGGTAAACACCATTCCTGAGAGCCCACTCAATTATTTTAGATCCCACAAAAGCAAGTGCATTGTCAGAAATCAAAGATTCAGGAACCCCAAATCTGGTGATTAAATCTTCATAAAAACTTAGTACAACATTCTCACTAGCTTCTCTCAAGGCCAAAGCTTTAGTCCATCATGTGAAATAATCTATTGCTATTAAAATCCACTTATGGCCAGCGCTGGAACTTGGGTTTATTGGGCCTACAAAGTCAATTCCCCACCTCATGCAAGGTTGTTCTACAATGATGGGGTGTAAGGGTAAGGCTACAAGTCTTTCTTTTCTAGCAAATAATGCACATTTTTCACGTTTCCTTTCCCAAGCATAGGCATCCTTGAATAAATCAAGCCAATAATAACCTGCTCTCAGAATTTTATAGGTTGTTGGTTTTGGGGAGAAGTGACCCCTTGCATCATGAAACTCTTCAAAGAACTTGCTGACTTGATCAACATCAATACACCTCAACAACATACCACTGTGATCCTTTTTGAATTAAACATTGTCAATTAGCACATATGGAATAGATTGTAGTCTAAAGTACCTGCGCTTAGCTCTATCCAGCCTTGAAGGATATTGCCCTGTTTACAAAAAATGCACCATTTCATTCACCAGCTGGCTGGTTGTTCATTTCCAGCTTCAATACTATTCACCAGCAATATTTCTTGGCTATCTTTTGCTTTCTGAGTTGACTCATCAGTCATCTGCTCGCACAAACCTTTACCCTAACGAGTTTGGTGACATGTGTGTCTACATCATACTCCATAACTCGGGTTATCCAGCCTGCACACTTTTCAGTCAAATCCCTGCTCAATAAGAATTCCTTCACACTGGGATGCGCAACAATTAGATGTATCTTGCTGTTAGAAACCAAATGTTTGAACTTTTTAAGGCTTTTAACTACAGCAAGTACGTGTCTTTCTATGAAGCTGTACATTTGTTCGTATTCCTCCAAACCTTTACTAAAAAATGTTACAAGTTTCTCTAAACATTGATCATGTTGCTGAACCAGCATTGCAGAAATTATGTCTAAGCTCCCATAAGCATACAGTATGAAATCTTTAGCAAAGTTAGGATTTACCAAAGAAAAGGCAGTTGATAAGGCTTCTTTAATTGCTTCAAAATTGCTTTTCCCCTCCTTGGTCCAACTAAAAACAACATTCTTCTTTAGCATTGTTGTTAAAGGTTTCAATAGATTTGCAATATCTGGAATAAAACATCTTACAAAGTTAATTCTGCCAATAAAACTTTGTAGTCCTTTTTTGTGATTTGGCAGAGGTAACTCCAAGATGGCCTGCACTCTTTCAGGATCTATGGTAGTGCCATATTTTGAGACAATGTATCCAAGAAGCCTACCTTCATGAACACAAAAAACTGACTTTTTGGGGTTAAGAGAAATCCCAAACTCCTTGCATCTTTCCAAGACCTACCTGAGATAAACACTATGATCAGCAGCATCTTTACTGTAAACTGTTATTTCATCCAAGTATACTAGGATAATCTTATACATCAGATTTTGGAAAGCCATATCCATAGCTTTCTAGAATGTAGCCCCAGCATTAGATAAACCGAAAGGCATTCTCCTATATGCCATTGTTCCCCATTTTGTAGTGAAGGCAGTTTTAAATTGATCTTCGCTTTTCACTAAAATCTGATTGTAACCAAAATATCTATCTAGCAAGGAAAACCTTTCAGACCCTGAAACATATTGCAGAATTTGTTCCATGGAGGGTAAGGGATGTCGGTCTTTCAAAGATGCTCTGTGTAAGTCCCTAAAGTCAACACAAAACCTTAACTCCCCATTTTTCTGCCTAAGAGGAACTAAATTGGACATCTAGGAAGTGTGTTTGATAGGGAAAATGATACCACTATCAACAAGTTTAGTTAGCTCCTTATGCATGAGAGGTTCTAATTTGGGATTAACAAGTCTCTGTTTTTGTCTTATGGGTTTGCCATTAGGCTCAAGCTCAATAGTATGTTGGGCGAGTTGTGGATCAAATCCCTTGACATCTGCATACTCCCAAGCAAAGACCTCTTGGAATTCTTGAAACAGCTGAATGTAAGACTGTTTTTCATCAGCAGAACTTACCTTGCCAAATTTAATATTTTTACCTTCAGCTATCTCAAGATCTTCATAATGATCCTGCTGGACCAGCAGGCTGGTTTTGTTCTTTCTTGCTTGATCATCAGAATTAAAAATAGACTCAAGAGTGACCAGTCCTTTGGGTAACTTGTTTGATTTAAGCTGTAAAACTTGGTCACGATACTGCTGTTTTAACTTATCTTGATTAGAGGCTGAAAAGATGTCCTCTTCAAGCAAAAAATTTAAAATCTGCTCATCACTGTCAAACACTTTCCAATTTATGTCATTATCAGGTATTGAAGGTCTGACCACAACTTTAATATGCTGATGGACGCTTTCCTTACTAACATTTTCAGGAATATTGAATTGTGCTCCCACAGTAGCTAACCTATCAGCATGAAAATTTAATCTTCTAGGGACAGCAATCAGGTTAAAAGCATCAAAGTTCTCAATTGCATCCCACACTCTATGTTTATAGCTCTTAAGTGTGTCGTTTTTGGTCACATGCAGCCCCCTAACCTGATTGACGATTAATTCACTGTCTCCAAATACCTTTAAACACTTGACACCTATCAGCCTAGCTCATTCCAAACCTTGAATTAAACCCTCATATTCAGTTGTATTATTCGTACATGCAAAATTGAACCGAAAGGCTGCATAATACTTATCCCCTTGGGGAGATACCAACATTGCCCCTCCTCTTGATCCATTCTTGTTGCTGGAAACATCAAAGTACAACTTCCAAACTTTATTTTGCTTATCATCAAATTCGTCTAAATTTTTAACAAGGTTTGGAATAACTGATCCAGCTTCTTGGAAAATATAATTTCCAAAACCAGCATCTAAAACAGTGTTGTTTTCACCTCTCATTGCATTCTCTGCTGCCCACTCATCAAGTAAGATATCAGGAATGTTCTTAACTTGGGTGTTTGTTTCTGAGATAGTAGAGTTTTCACTATGATCAAATGCAACACAATTTGCATTAATCACACTGGGTATATATGGCTCAATATGATCCTTTGCAAGCCCCTCAGATTTGATGATCACCTTAGTCCCATAACAGGTTCTAAATAGCATATGGGACTAGTTTGATGAAAGGTATCCCCCTATCTTTGTTGTGAACTCTCTTGATAGGCAAACGGAAAAATATGGGGGAAGTTCAATTACAAAGATATCTTGAGGTATTGAGAAGTTGGGACATGCATGAAGGGTCAAATCAACATCTTTAATCACCCCTATGGTTTTAACAGTGGAACCATCCAACTGTATTACCCCTTTTTCTAATGGCTGATAAACTAAACCCAGCTGATCAGCTATTTCTTAGGCATCACAGAGGTGGTAGCACCACTATCCACCATACAATTATGAACTAAATTATCTCCTATAATCAAAGATATGTAAAATGGAGGGGGTTTGGTACTTGTACCTTGCATCTTATTGATGTCTTGAGGAGTAACTTTTGTAGCAGCATTTGTCAAAATAGTCTTGGGAGGTGCATCAGAAGCTTGCTTAGGATTATGCTCTTCAGACAGGGCCCTTTTTAACAAACCAGTTTGTCCTAGAATAGCCAATGAATTCCACATAGACATCATAACATTCATCCTCTTCATGTTTCCAACTATGTTGTAAGGCATAGCTGAAAGCACCTGGGGTTGTACCTTGACACCAGCCTGATTCAACTGTGACTGTGGTTGCCCTTTAACTGGGAGGGTAAGATTCTTTTGTGCCACATGCATTTGGGTGGATGATGATCCATCGATTGCAGCTCCTTTATCTTTGTTAGCAGCTTGCTCTATCTCCAGAGCTATTTTCTTTGCCCTGGTGTAGGTTGCAATTGATGTGTCACCATTCACTCCACAAAACTCCTCCTTTTGCCAGTTAATGAAAGATGTCATAGTTGGAGTTGAGTCATGTTGCTATTCAGGCACATCTCTAGTTGCTTCCAGTTGTGTACTTGCTGCATTTTGAACCATCAATGCTTGATTGATAACTCCATTAGAGCAAGTTGCCTGATTGTGCGGTTGGTTGCACGGATAACACCATTCATACTCAGCAACTAAATTATTTTGAGCTAGCACCATGTCTCTTACAGCATTTAAAGGGGCTGGTGCATATGTTTGAAAAGGCCTTGGGTTCACATTTTTCCTATTCCCTTGATAATTATTTTGATAAGGAGGCCTACCACCCTGATTTTGTTGCTGTCCTCCCGAATTCTGTTGCTAGTAAGGTGGATTTGCACCTTGATTCTGCTGCTAGTAAGGCTGTCGTCCTTGGTACTGTTGCCTTTTGAGGGTCACTAACTCATTCCCCAACGTCTGCAATATGTTTTCGATCTTCTGTTGACCGCTTTTAATATCTTGCAGCTCTTGGGATGACCCTGCAGCAGCAAAATTACTTGTTGTAGCTAATTGTAACGCTGGAACAATAGGTAATGGTGCGAAAGGAGGGACAATTAGCGGCATATTTGGCTGAATGTCAGGAAAAATAGGCATTGGTGGTCTTGGTGCTATTTTTCCAGCTTGAATTAAGCTATTTTCTGCCCTCACAGCTATTTCATATGATTGTGGCAGCAAGTTTCCTCCCATAGACTGGATTACTACTGATATGTCACTGTTCAGGCTTTTTAAATAATATAGAAAAACATGTTCAGGTGATGGCCTGACTTGAACAGGGATTCTATTCCAAGTTCTTTGGAATCTCATATTGAAATCAGACATTTGTTCTTGGGGAGCCCTCTTGATAGTGGTAAGTTGTTCCACTAAGGACAAATGGTCTGACTTATCCTCAAAATATCTGCTTAGAGCATCTCCTAAATCATCCCATGTGGTGATAGAACCCACATTCAATCCTCTGAACCACTGAAGTGCTTTCCCCCTTAATGAACCTGTTAATAGCCTTACGACAACGTTATCTTGTGTAATATGATGGGCATAACACAGGGTTGCCAAATCTCTAATATGCTCCAATGCTGTAGTTTGTCCTTCTCCAGTATATTCTGGTAAACTTTTTAAGGCAGCAAGAGGAATATCATCATGCTGGGCAAGATTTAAAGGGCTGCCTTGGTTAAAAGGCACAAAGGCGAATTGCCTTGCCATTGTCGGTGGTGGTACTGGTACTTGCTGACTGGAAAACGTAACAACAGCTAAACTAGAACTTGTTGAAAGTGCGGCACCTTGTGTCGCTGCAGCAAATAGTGACAGAGACCACTTTTTGAAAGTAGGTGAGGATGAATGCCTTCCTACCTCTTTGTTGGAATGTCTATTTCTTCTCCTTCCGTATGACAAGGGTCTATCTCCTGTACCAGGTGGTGTAGACTGAGTTCTTTTTGAAGGAGGAGTTCTAAGAAGTGTTCTCCCTCTTCTTTATGGTGGAGACAACTGTAAATACTAAAAAGACTTTGAGCTTCTAGTCTTGATTCGTCTCATACAGCACTACTCTTCATAACCATGAGATTGAGTCGCTAGATATGCAATAAAACAACCTCTCACAAGTCTGTTTTATGCTGACAACATATCAGAATCAGCAACAAAATTTGAAAATTATCATAGTAATCAGTTAAAAAACTGTCCCAACGGGCGTGCCAAAACTGTTAGCTCTCAAAAGTGCACACTATTAAGCTTACATAAACTTAACCTTTTGGAGAAACATGGAAACACTCCTACGTAGTGGGTTTCCCAAAAATGGAGTGAATCTTTGGGTTCTAGGCCGGTTCCTATATGATACTTCACTTGAAACTTTCGTAAAATGGTAAAAAACCTTGGCTGGGAAAAGAGATAAGAAAGATTTTCTTGCATGAACTTTGAATACTGAAAAAAAAACAAGAAAACTAAAAGGAAAAACTTAAGGTGATGCACCAAAATTGAAGATGAGAATGGTATTAATCAGACACAATGAAACTTTCCTAAAACCAATTTGATAAAGGCACAATATTGATATCAGAATACTCAGATATAAATGCTTTATGAAAAGGATTGACCTCAATTCAACTGTTAACAAGAATAATTGCATTCACTATTAACAATGAAATGAAACAAAAATTACAACTTACAACCAACGTGAGTATCAAATATTCACTTACAAATGCTAAAACTGAGACATTCACTTCAAGGATTCAAACTGAATCACAAAAAAATCAAATCAGTAACTCACATACCACAAGATGAACTCAATAATGGCTTCCAAACTTTTCTTTATTTAGGCTTCAATGGTGACATAATAACACCCTCATAAAACCGAGTTTCAAACAATCTGCAAGTGACCACCATGAAGGACTCAAAAAATCACTCCAAATGCTGCATCTACATAAAATTTGGAACTGGTTACAAAATGAATCTTCAACTCATACTTATGCATTTTTAAAGTCAACTGCATTCTGAAAGCAATAACTTCTAGGTCGGATTTTCTCTATAAGGCCATTTTTGAGCCCCTCAAAGGGCTTCAAAAAGGCATAAAAAGGCTCAGAAGTCATGCCCCATTAATTACATCATAAATATCTCTCATTAATGCATCTTAATCTTCAAGAAAGACCTGAAAAAGTCTCTGCAAAGCAATAACTCTTCTGCAGACCCAAAAACTTCATCCTTATCTCCGAATTGACACTTATTACAAAATATCTGCTTTTAATCTTTTAAAGGTAAAATAAATATCTTTATTTTGAATATTAAATATTTTATAATTCACTTAAATAAAATGAATTATAAAGTATTTAATACTTTACCTTAATAATATTTATTATATAGTTTAAAGTTTACTATTTTAGCAAATATTAATCACTTTAATCATATTTATTAAGTAATGATAAAACCACTTAATAGTATTATTAAAATAATTTGACAAAATAGTAAACTATAAATCATTCAATAAATATTATTAAGCTTCAAAATAAAATATTTATTTTACCTAAAAACAAAAAAAAGTATACTTGAATTGTGCAATAATATATCTTTTGATTTTTAAAGATGAAAATAAATATTTTATTTTCAAGCTCGAATATTACATACTTTATAATCCACTTAACTAAAATGAATTATAAAGTATTTAATACTTGAATTTAATAAAATTTATCATATAGTTTAAAGTTTACTATTTTAGCAATATTAATTATTTAATTAATATTAATTAAGTAATTATAAAACCAATTAATAATATTCATAAAGTAATTAGTATTTAAAATAATAAACTATAAATTATATAAAAAAAATTTATTAAAGTGCCAAAATAAAATATTTACCTTCATGTTTATTCCTTCTTAAAGTTAAACCCATATTTGGATTTAGAACTTTGGAAAATATGATAAAATTTGGCATGACTAACATCCGCAAGGAAAATAAAACATAAGGCAAAAATGCGCATCCTTCACGTATAGAAAATAGGGTATGAACCCTAAAGTATCTCATCTTTTCATTCTTTCTTGCATGAGCTGTCGAAGCTCTGCTTGGGCACCGCCGTGAGGGTTTGAAGATCCTTCACTGGAGATTGCTGGCCGCCATGAGAGTCATTTGCTGGTGAAGTTTTGTTGGATCCTTGCATGAGTTGCATCTTTAAGAAAGCGTATTTGTAAGTTCTTCCACCATAATACCCAAGCTCTCTTTAAGAAAAAGAAATAATAATGAATCAGAGAGGGTTTGTTATGCAAATCATGGCCTTTCACGTTTTGTTGTATTCTTTATTGTGCTTCGAATTTTCTTTGAGGCAGGACCCTTCGATATTTTCCATGTTTTATTGTTCACTACATATTGAAAATGCCTGAGACACGTGAATGGTTGATGTTGCATCCGTTGTAGGATCATTACATGTAAAGGTAGCGGCGAGTCTAATGATTGCTCCAGCACTTTGATCACAAAAAAGTTTAAAAAAAAAACATTTCCTGCTTCTATTCCTTTGTTGTTTATATAAAATCCCTAGAAACTGGGTATAAAATCATGGCTAAAAGAAACACCTGTTGCTGTTAGAGTCCGTCATTGCTATGAAGGATTGTGGCTGCTTATGCTGTGAAAAGTTTCTGTAGATAACATGGCTTTTATTTGATTCAAAATTGGAAGGAAAAAACTGATCTTGTGGCTTTTTGCTCTATTTACTGTTATCTCTCAGTCAGTGCCTTTGAAAGATATATTGAAGGAGACCCGCTACGGATTATACCCTTTTAATCTTCTTCAGATACTTTGGTTAAATCTCCATTTGATAAAGAACACCTATTGCTTTTATCTGATCACAAAATCTGCATTTCCTGTAGCTATTGGTGCAAAGTAATAGACATATTTTACGATCACACTTTACATTCTTTGCTTGAATAACATTTATGGTTTTAGCATGTTCAACATGGCACTTTAGCCCTGTGCATGAAACTTGGATACAAAAAGATGTTTGAATATTATGTTGCCGTCTGATGTGAAATATACAACAATGGCCATGACTCTTTTCACTGGCTGAAAATGATTGACTGTATCAAAACTTTGCAAATGCATACCACTGTATATGCAGCCCTGTTACTGGACATGTATCTTATACTGGTTTTAAAATATTTGAATATAACAGTGATCAGAATATAAAAGATTTCCACTAAATATATGGAATGCAATCAAATGTAAAATGTTTCTTTTATTTGTTTGTGAGGTTCGAGCACGGGCTCGTGACACTCACAAACAACAGAATGAAATTTGATGGAGTTCGAGCACGGGTTCGTGACACCCATCAAATACACATTGTGAACATTCTCTTGATACTTTATAATAAAATTCTTAAAGCATTTCTTCAGCAATATACTTTGAATATGCACTTGTTCTTCACACTGTCATAAATACTTCCCTGTAGCTGGCCATTGCTCCCTTCCTGTCACCAAGCTGATTCCGAACTTAGCTACTTTATGTGTACTTCTGATAATACTTTGGCTGCCCTTTTATCTTGTTGTTTTTCTCTACCATAGACATCACGCTGTTTGAATTTTTGTGATTGTACTTTATATCACTAGCATCTTCCTGTAGCATAGCGCTTTGTTATGAGTTTTGAAGATCTTTGGTATTTCTATAACTCTTCTTTCTTTTGCTTTTGATGAAATGTTTCAATAATGTTAGATCCTTTTCAATGAATTTGCTTAGTCCCTATTGAAAGGGATTGAAATGCGAGAAATTTAACAACAGATTAATAAACTAATTTACAAAACGCAAACACAAGATTTATCCTGGTTCACCACAAATTGTGGCTACATCCAGACTGCAGAGTATTGTATTAATTCCCAAAAAGTTAATTACAAATGAGCAGGAACAGCAAATATAAAGGCTCCAGACTATTACATATGAAGAGTCTTCAGAATTAAGAGTCATAATAAAATAGATAAGAAAACTATTATGACTGTTTGCCTTCATTCCTCAACAAACTCCCACCTGAAGGACAACCATGCTGCAACTGATCACCCAATACCCTGCTGAAGTGCTGACTTTTCTTTTCTTCACAACGCCAAGAGAAGTCCTTGCACAATCAAACTTCTCTTTGGCAACAACCTTGGTGAATATATCTGCCAGATTGATCTTAGTGTCGATCTTAACAACTTGTAACTTTCCTTCTTCAACTGCATGATGAACAAAGTGAGCATGTGCGTCAACGTGCTTAGAGCGACGTTGTGAAGAGTGATTATGAGCCATGAAGATAGTGTTGCAGCTGTCACAAAACAGTTTATACTCATTTTGATGCACTTTCAAATCACCAAAGTTCCAAACAATCGCTAAAGCCAAATCATTTCCCTTGCACCTTCGGAAAGAGCTAAGTATTCAGCCTCAGCTGAAGAAAGAGCAATGCAATGTTGTAACCTTGAAGCCCAACTGATGGTAGCTCCAGCAAACGTGAAGGTATATCCAGTGGTAGACCTTCGTTTGTCCAAGTCTCCAACATGATCAGAATTGGTGTAACCTTGCAGCTGAACCTAATTTCCTCCAAAGCATAATGCATAATTTGAAGTTCCTTTTAGATACCTTAGTATCCACTTAACAACTTCCCAATGAGCTTTCCCGGGATTGCTCATGAATCTGCTCACAACTCCCACTGCATGAGCAATGTCGAGGCGAGTAGAAACCATCGCATACATGATGCTTCTGTAATGTCCCCATTTTTAGACTCATGGGATTAGCTTGGTTTGTCGACCCACACTGAGGGGGTCAGATGGTGGAGCCAGCGTTGGGATTCCATTCTGGAGATTCAGATTATCAGTTCTGCTCTTCGTTCGAGTCATTTTGGCCAACTTACTATTTTTAGTAAGTGGGGTTTCTGGTATGGCCAGGATTGGTAGGGTGTCTGCACGGAGCGTCAGACATCTCAAGGTTGAGTTTCAGAGAATTTCCAGTTTGTGTGACTTACTATTTTTAGTAAGTCTATTTTTAGCAGTGGCTATTTCTAGCAGGGCAGTGTCTATTCTTGGCTGGGCAATTGGTCCTGGTGCTTTGCCAGAATCTCTTTGATTGCAGTCTGTCAGTGCAGTGGCCTTGAAGTTTAAATGATGTTATTAAATTAAATTATTTTGGTTTAATTTAATAAATTTTAACTTTATAATTTTATATTATAAAGTGGGAGTATTTATTAAAGCCAATTAAGTGAAATATTAAAAAAAGTGCTTTTTTGAAAAAGCTATATATTTTGCTCGAAAAAGCACTTTCAGTCATTCATTATGCAATCATTATTCTATTGCAGTTTGTGGAGAATTGCCCTGGCTAGGGTTTCGAGGATGGATTCCTCTTTCTAGCGATTTGAGCCATTGCTGGATAATGGTAAATTTCACAATTGTTTAATTCTGAATATCAATTCAATGCTAAGGTATATTGAATTGATTGAAGTTCCAATTCTGGAAGTTGAATGTTGATAAATGGGTGTGGAGGAAAAAGAAAAATCAATTCAAGGGTTTGATATAATTGTCTGGCGTCTGGCTAATTCTTTTGAAATTGTTGAAGTTTGTGTACTAAGAAATTATCGAAAATGGATAGAAGAGCTGTGATCTGGTGTTACGAACTGCATACAGGTTGGAGCATTCAGTTTTGGTGAGGAATCTTCTTCATTTTTATCAACGACTTTGCAGGACTCTTGGCACGTGAGTATCTCCCAGCTTACGGCAGCAGATTTGGAGGTATTCTAACCTTCATCAAAACCGCAAGAGTCAACATTGGGGTCAGCACATAATCTGAGACTGAATCGCCTATGCTGGATAATGTCACGTGAGGAACAAGGCAGAACAGTGACTCTAAATTTGGTCACGTAAATGATGCAGCAGATTCGCATTGTATCCTGGACCAACATTTGATGTTCAGGTCAGTCAAATGCATAGACTTGGTGTAACGAGATAGATTGAAGGAGTATTTTGCTGATGTTTCAGGTGCTCTTTGGATTTATTTATTAAGTTGTTGTCATTGAATCTCTTAGAGGTTTAGAAGATCAATTGTTTTTGGATATTAATATGTAGGGGATATCAGATATGTATGAAATATTTTAAGTTGATAGGATATACTTTTAGAATTCTTTGTTTGAAGTTATAATTGGAAGTAGAGAAAATTATGATATTATTGTTTTAATGATCCATCCATTTGAGCATGGCAATTTGCAAATTATATCAAATTTAGTATATTGACCCGGATATTTAGAGATAGCCGACTTAGGTTCTTCACAACTTCCAACTGCAGATTTATACGGAATTTTCTCCATGAATTCCTTTTCTTCTTGTGTTTTAGGACACAATTCAGAACTTAAGCGGAAGTGACCAGCAAGAGGAAGAGAAGCAACTTTAGCATCAACCATGCCAAACCTCTCAACAACTTTATCAATATATTGTTTTTGAGATAATGTAATTTCCTTCTTCTTCTTGTCTCTTGTGATCGTCATGCCAAGAATCTTCTTGGCTGCCCCTAAGTCCTTCATGTCAAACTTTCTTGACAATTTCTCTTTTAACTCATTAACTATTCTTTTGTTTGTGCCAGCCACTAACATATCATCAACATAAAGAAGAAGAATTATGAATTCACCATTAGGAAGTCTCTTGAAGTAGACACATGGGTCCAATTCACATCTTGTGAAGTTGTTTTCAGCCATGAAGCGATCAAATTTTATGTACCATTGTCTTGGAGCTTGTTTGAGGCCATACAAACTCCGATTTAGCTTGCAATAAAGGTGTTCTTGTCCCTTCTTGATGAATCCTTGAGGCTGCTCCATATATAGCTCTTCTGCTACATCACCGTGTAGGAATGCGGTCTTCACATCAAGCTTTTCCAACTCAAGATCCCATGCTGCTACTACTCCCAAGACTATTCGAATAGTTGTCATTTGACAACTGGTGAGAAGATCTCATTAAAATCTATCCCCTTTTCTTGATCAAACCCCTTTACCACCAATCTGGCCTTGAAGCGTTTTTTGCCTTCATCTTCTTCTTTTATCCGGTATACCCACTTGTTTCTAAGTGGTCTTCGATCTGGCAGAAGAGATACCAAGTCCCAGGTTTGATTTTTGAGTAAGGAGTCCATCTCCTCATGCATCGCTGTTTGCCATTTATCACTGTTAACGTCTTTGAGAGCAGCTTTAAATGTTGATGGTTCTGCAAATTCTGAGACAAGAATAGAAGGTTCTGCTTCTTCAGCGAACAATAGCTCATAATCCGAGTATTTAGCTGGCATTCTTCTCTGTCTGGTTGATCTTCTTAATTGATGCTCGATGCCTTCTGTTTGATCCTAGACTAGCTCAAATGAAGAGCCAGAAGTTGTAGCTCTTGGATGTTTAATTCCTTGCTTAATTCCCTGCCTCTTTGTTTCAATGTACTCATTAGTCCTCAAATTCTGTGAATGTCCTTCAAATTTCTCTGTTCTCTGTTCTCTGTTCTCTGTTACTATACTGCTCCATGCCGTGAGTGTTCTCTTTGGAGCCGTGACTGTTATGAACATTGCCCCAGTCGTAGCTTGTATTATCCCTGTCGTGACTTGGCAAGAGGTCTTCAAACCTGCCATAACTTGTATTGTCCCTGTCGTGATTTGGATTATCCTTGCCGTGACATGTATTATTCCTACTGTGATTGTTCTCTTCTCTGTCGTGACTAATTTCATGTCTGCCGAGAGTTTGAAATGAGTATCACTACAATTTGCTACAGGAGGTCGAGAGGAGTATTGTGCGGCAGATTCAGGTGCGTGCAGTCCATGCTCTCTGCTGTGACTGGACTCGGCAGTAATTTCTCTGTTGTGAAGTGTGATGGGACTGTCATGAGACACATTCCTACCGCTAAGTCTTTCGCTCCTGTCGTGAGGTAGCAGGGAATTGTCTCTACCGTGTTGTGTATTTTGCCTGCCCTGACTTTTATCATCCCTGCTGCTAAGTCTTTCACTCTTGTCGTGTGGTGAAGGAATTTCAATCCTGTCGTGAGGTAGCAGAGAATTACTAACGTCTCTGTCGTGACTTTGCTGAAGCTCATGCCTGTCGTGAATACCATGAGGAACTTCAAAACTATCCCGTGCTGAGTGTTCATAACCGTGAGCAGGGGAATCAAATCCATGTGGATGGACAGCTAGATTGCCATCGTATGAATTCCAATCATGAATATTTTCATTCATCAAATTTTCTGATGAAGAGCTATGTGATTGCTGAGGCATTGAGGGTAGAACAGAGATTGGGGAATTTGGTGTGGGATTAACATGTGAGTATGTGGAAGAATTTTGATTTCCATTATTCATCATGTCAAATAGGGGAATGTATTCTTTGGTAGGAGTTTCATCTTTAGAATGAGGAAATATGTTCTCATTAAAGACTACATCTCTGCTCCTTATAATTTTCTTATCGGTTAAGCTCCAAAGTCTGAAGCCAAACTGTTCTTCCCCATATCCAACGAATATGCAAGGCTGTGATTTAGGATCTAGTTTGCTTCGCTTCTCCTTACAGACATGTACAAAAGCCTGACAGCCAAAGACTTTAAGATGAGAGTATGAAACTCTTCTTCCTTTCCATTCCTCTTCCGGAATTTCGAAGTTCAACCTTGATGAGGGACTTCGATTTATCAAATAGACCGTTGTATTGCACGCTTCAGCCCAAAACTCTTTTTCCAAACCTGCATTGGAAAGCATACAACGAGCTTTCTCAAGTATTGTTCTATTAAGCCTTTCCGCTGCCCCATTTTCTTGAGGGGTGTAGGGGACAACTTTCACCCTATGAATACCATTATCTGCACAATAGTTATCAAATTCCAGCGAACAAAACTCCCCTACATTATCCATTTCAAGCATTTAATCTTGTGGCCTCTTTGGTTTTCAACAAGAGCTTTGAAAATTTTAAATTTAGAAACGACTTCTGATTTATTTGCCATCATATATATCCAAACTTTCCTAGTACAATCATCAAGGAAAGTAACGAAATATTTAGCACCGCCTAAGGAGCTTACCTCGGTAGGACCAAAGACATCCGAGTGTACAAGCTCCAATGGTTTTACCTTCATGTCATGCCCATCTTTCAAGAAGCTGACCCGCTTTTGCTTGCCGTAGAGACAATGTTCACAAAACTCCAAGTTTGCTGATTGGAGACCCGGTAGTTGATCCCTCTTGATCATTAACTCTAAGCCTTTCTTGCCTATGTGGCCTAATCTTTGATGCCAAAGTGCCGCATTGCTGCCTATAACTGTCATAGCAGCTCCCACCTCATTGATTGGTTTCATAATGTAGAGGTTATTGGTCTTCTCTCCTTTTGCAATAGCCAATGAACCTTTGACTATTTTCCATGTATCCGTGAGTTCTGTTTTAAATCCTTGGATGTATAGTTGGCTGACTAAAATTAAATTCCTCTTTAATTGAGGAACATGTCTAACATCTTTGAGCAACAATTTTGCTCCACCTTCTAGATGCAAAACAACTTCACCTTTCCCAATGATTTTACATGCTTTATTGTCACCTAAAAATACTCCTCCAAATTCGCCTTCTTGATAATTTTTAAAATAATCCGTACATGAAGTGGCATGGAAGGAGGCTCCGAAATCTATCACCCAAGAATCTGATTTTGAGTCGCTTGTAGAAAGAACTAGAGCAGCTTCATCTGCTTCATAGGCTGTATTAGCTTCACTATTCCTCACTTTTTCTTGTGCTTTCTTGAAAGATCTGCAATTTCGTTTTGAGTGACCTGGTTTGCCACAAAACCAGCACTCTCCATTTCTTCCTCTTGACTTTGATTGATTGGGTGATCTTGATTTTCTTTGATTGTAGTTGTAATTATTATTGCCTCTATGATGGCTTCTTCCCCTTCTTTCGGTGCTGACCATGGTAAGAGCATCACCAGATGGGGTGTCTTTGTTACTTCTTCTCATATCTTCACTAAGTAAAGTAGCAACCACTTCATCGTAGACCAGCTTCTTTGAGGAATTAGAGGTGCTAATAGCTGTGACTACGGGATCCCAACTGTCGGGTAAAGAACATAACAAGATGATGGCTTTGGCTTCGTCATCTTGAGTCATACCAACAGAGGTTGCTTGGCATAATAAAGTATTCAAATCATTTACATGATTTGACATCGTAGTCCCTTCCTTCATTTTCAGCTTGTAGAGTTTCTTCATAATGAAGATTTTATTCGCAGCCGATGCCGTCTCATACATGCTTTGAAGTTTGTCCCAGACTTCTTTTGGTGTCTTTTCATTGAAGACATTAAACAAGACATTTTGTGACAGTGAAAGAAAGATTGATGCCATTGCTTTATCATCAATTTTCTTCCAATCTTCATCCGACATCGCTGCTGGTTTACTGGATTTTCCATCTATTGCGATTGCAAAATCTTGCTTGATCAGCAAGGAGCGCATCTACACTTTCCACAGGCTGAAGTTCTTGCTTGTGAATTTCTCCACTTTCAAATCCTCCATCTTTCCGGAAATTCAACCCAGATTTCCAATCAGCACAACCTGTGCTCTAATACCAATTGAAAGGGATTGAAATGCGAGAAATTTAACAGTAGATTAATAAACTAATTTACAAAACGCAAACACAAGATTTATCTTGGTTCACCACAAATTGTGGCTACATCCACACTGCAGAGTATTGTATTAATTCCCAAAAAGTTAATTACAACTGAGCAGGAGCAGCAAATATAAAGGCTCCAGATTATTACATATGAAGAGTCTTCAGAATGAAGAGTCATAATAAAATAGATAAGAAAACGATTATGACTGTTGGCCTTCATTCCTCAACACCTATGGTGTTCGCTGCTTAATAAATATTATTTTCTATCCTATAGCATGTTGGGCTCAACCCTCATGGGAGCCACATTTCACTCCACATGCTACAGGATAGACACTTGTTAACTGCACATGAAGCAAACTAGTTAAAAATAAACTATTTTTTTTTTTTTGGATTTGAGATGATACATGCATATGTGGGAAAACGTGTAAGAATAGTGTATGGTCATTGCTTAGAATTTCATGTTCTAACACATTGTTTTACATTTTTTCAGGCTTGGGATAGCAAGGAATGAGGACCTAAAGAATCAGGTAAGGACAACAACCTAGAACTGTCTTCCACTCTTGCCAATCATTCACAAGCAATGGCTGGCCCCTATTCTTACACCTTTGTTTCTATTCTCTTTAACATATTCATGTATATTTCAAGATGAAAAACAATGACATGTTTCTAGCTAGTTTCACGGCATGTGTGGAGCATTTATTACAAACTTTGATGAATAAAATATTACATTCTCAAAAAAGATTTGCAAAATGTTACTTTTTTTGTTTTGATCTTTTCTTCATTGAATATGATATGTAAACTTATGAAGTTATTCAAAGTTATGCATTTAGTACTGAAACATAAAGACCAGCAAAACCAAAAAGTACCTTATTTGATTTGAAACAAAGGCTTCATCAAATTGAGCCTGTAGGAGAAAAGTTGATAACAAGTATAACTTTAAACTTTAAAGTTTATATTACTATGTTTAAATGATTATGTTACTATGTTGAATGTTCAATAGTTCTAGTTCGTGTATTTCAATTTGGTATGTAACTTAGTATTTCAATTTGGTATGTTAAATTGAAACAATTTTTCATAAATAACATTTCATGTTATATATGTATAGTATGCAGTCTCCCCCTCCATCGTGACCCCTTCGTCCCAAAATTGAGGCCCTTTTTTTTCCTGCACCCAAAACTCATCCCGGCGTCCCCCCGTCCCAACGTACCCCCACACCGGTGTTTCACTGGTTTACACCCTTCTTTATGGAGTGTTTAGGTCTCTGTCTTTACCTGTCACTTCTCTGTTCGCTGTCTATACCAATCACTGCTCCGGTCATATACTTACCGGTCACTATCTTCACCTGTTACTTCTTAGAGAAATAAGTGCATTTCAATAAGTCCATTTCTGCTCATCGCTGTGTAATCGGTTACCGGTTGCTCATCACTGTGTCATTGGTTACGGGTTTCCTAAACAGTTTCTCTTGTCAACTGTTCCCTACTATTGTCACATGGTCCCTATTATTTGGACAATGTTAGCTTAGACATTTAATGACATTAATGACAATACCACTTTACCATTTACTGGTTGCACCCTTACTGGTAATGCCAACAATCTCCCCCTTTGGCATTGATGGCAAATACTGTGTTACCAGTCCAATTAATACTACCGGTTATCTCCCCCTTTGACAATAATGCCAAAGGCTTGTCAAATGACCACCTTTCCTGAAGACTGCTCCCCCTTCAAGTAGCAGTCCTTGGTCACCAATCCGGTTTAGATGAGGCTTATTCCTTTGATTGAGCTTGTTGGATTGATGATCTCCTCTGCCCTTTTACTGAAGATCGTGAAGGGGACTTACCCCTATTTTACCTTTGAAATATTCAAAGGTACTCTTTGGTAAAGGCTTTGTGAATACGTCAGCTACTTGTTCTTTTGTGGGAACATATTCCAACTTGACTTCTTTGTTCTGCACTTTCGCTCTCAGATAGTGATACTTTATAGCAATGTGCTTCGTCTTTGAGTGCATAACAGGATTTTTGGATATATTGATTGGACTCGTGCTATCACAGAATATTGCTATCGGTTCAAGTAGTTGTTCTTGAATTCCTTCCAATATCTGTTTTATCCAAATTACCCGTGTGCAGTTGATCGCTGCAACAACATACTCAGCCTCTGTTGTGGATTGTGATATACAATTTTGCTTCTTGCTTGTCCATGACACAATCCTTTTTCTGAGAAAGAATGCACCTCCACTTGTGCTCTTTCTGTCATCAATGTTACTGGCCCAGTCTGCATCAATAAACACTTTTATCTCAAAGCCTCCTTTGTGAGGAAACCAGAGACCATATTCTTCAGTCCCCTTTAGATATCTAAAGATTCTCTTTATTGATATCAAATGTGTCTCTTTTGGATTTGCAGAGAACCTTGCCACAATACCTACTGCATGTGCAATGTCCGGTCTACTATGCATAGCATACTGAAGTTTACCAATCATTGATCGATAAAGTGTCTCATTAACCTCTTTGGCATCATCCTCCTTTGATAACTTGCAATTTTGTTATCGTTATCTCTAAAAGTTGCACCCTGATTAAGCTCCAAAACTCAGTCTGTAATGTCCCCATTTTTTAGTCTATTGGGATTAGCTTGGTTCGGCGACCCTCGCAGGCTAATCAGGTGATTAGGGTGGGTCAGTTGGCGGAGCCAGTGTTGGGATTCCATTCTGGAGGAGGTTCAGATTACCAAGTCTGCTTTTCATTCGGATCAATTTGGTCAACTTACTATTTTTAGTAAGTGGTATTTTGGGGTATGGCCAGATTTAGCAGGGCATCTGCACGGGGTGTTAGATGTTTAAGGATCAAGTTTCAAGTAGTCTCCAATTTGACAGTTGGCAGTTGGCTATTTGTGGCAAGTAGTTATTTCTGGCAGGGCAGTTGAAGTTTGAGGATTGATGTCAAAAATGAGTTTGTGCAATCAGTGGGGTTCAGTGGCTTTTAGTTTTGAAGTTATCGTTATTAAATTAAATTATTTTAATTTAATAACTTAATTACTTTATAACTTTAATGTTATAAAATGAAGTTATGATTAAAAAGCCTTTTAAGTGAAAAAAGTAAAGTTGAAGCTTTTTCCAAAAAAGCTATATATTCAATTTGAAAAAGCACTTTCATTATTCATTGTTGATTTGATAAAATTTATGAAGTCTCTTGGCTGTGAGAAATGGCTAGGGTTTTGAGGACTAATTCCTCTTCCTGCAATTTGAATCATCACTGATTGATGATGAATTTTCGAAATTGAATTCTGAAATCTACTACTGAATCTCTAGATATTGTTCTTGGTGCTGAAGTATACCAAGTGTGAGAAGATTGTAGCAATTGCATCAAAGCTGCGAGTTTATAGTCTGGAATTCGAAACTCTTCATTTATCAAATTGCTTAGAGGCTGGAATTATTTCTAAGGACTGCTGGAATTTCTAAGCAAGCACAGATCTTGTTCTGGGTGCTGCAATTGAATTGCATAGTGCAGCATTTGTTTGGGAGGCTGCGTTTGAATTGCTAAGGCAGCGGATTGTATTGGAGGCTGCATGATAGTTAAGGAAGGGCCACATTAATGCTTAGTGGCTGTGTTTCCACTAAGGAAAGCTCATGCCACCTTTCCCTTCACACTCACGTCAATTCTTGGGGCTCAACTAGTCCTCCAATCTTGGCGTGTCTATCCTGGCTGCTACGTCATTGTTTTTTGGGTGGAAAATTCATTACAATTTAAGGTGCCAAGTTTTTAATGAATGTTTAAATTAGATTTGGTTGTTATTTATTTAATTTCCGGTTCCTTCTTGATTTTCAATAATTGGTTCTTAATTTTAATTCAATGGTGAAATCTACAAAAAACATATATTTTGAAAATTCAAATAATTGTAAGGAATCTATATTTCTTGAGAAGAAATTTATCAATTAAGGAAAAGAGCGAGGCAGGCTCTTTACAGTGGTATCAAAGCATTTTTCCTGCCATCCTGTAGGGTCTGGATTCATTTATAGTCTGAAGTTTTTAAAAGTGATCAGCACTTTCACTTTCCCTAGCTATGGATAAATACAGGAGGCCCAATTTTGGAAGTCACCATAACAGTATGGGGAAAAAAGAGGAATTGAATGCCTTAGTAGAAAGTATGGAAAGACTCAGGCTGCATCAGCAGAGATTGGCAGAGAATTTGTCGGATCCAGTGACAGTTGATAGGGCAGTGAGGTATATGGTTTCTGCCTTTAGAAGGCAGACATCTAGAATGCAGGGAAGAAAGCTTGAGTTTTCCCCGACAGGTGCCCATGACGCAAATGTGCCTATAGTTGGTACGGCACTTGTTGAAACTATCCACAGTGCTAATGATGGATTTATTTCACAAGAACATGTGAATGTTTCAGTACCATTGGTTGACAGTAACGCTGAGCATCAACAGGTTGAGGCTCCCAGAGTAGTCACTACGGATTGTACAGAGGCAGCTGATGTTGTAGTTATCACTGAGTGTTCAGACTCTTCTGTGGAGGGAGTTGTTATTGGAGATTTTTATGTTAGCTATAGTAGTGTTGCTCCAGTACAAGAGGCAGTTGCTTCCTCATATGGGACCGATGCATGTATGGAGTCTCCTAGTGGTGATATTAGTGATCTGGGTACTACAGCGGAGTCAGTTGATGACAGTTCGTGCTCCAACATTATTGGTGCACAACCTGATGTTGAGTCATGTGTGCAAAGTCAGGTGTCAACAGTTGAGATTTCAGCAGGAGATGTGGAAGCTAATAGTATAGACACATCGGATGACACTTTTGAGGATGTTGTGAGCTGCATTGGGGATGACACCCCCTGTGAGATGTTGGGTGATGAGTGCGAGGAGCGTATGAGCTCTGACAACTCTGAGGTTTATGATAGCAGTTGCAATGTGAGATCAGTACAAGAGACAGTGGTTTTTTCCTGTGTTGAGGATGTGTGCATGGAGCTATCTAGTGATGACACTCAGGATGGGAGTGTTGCAGTTGATTTGGGTGAAGTAGTTTCATGCCAAAGTATAGTTGATTCACACGACAACACTGAGACGTGTATGCAGCCGGAGTTAGTGGAGTTGCGGATAGATGATATGGACACTAGCATCACAGACATTTCCACTGTTGAGAGCGAGGATGATGAGTGTTGTAGTGTCTCTGGTTTTCTATATCTAACTTTGGGTGTAGATTCAACGTTGTCATATGACGGTGGTGTGTTCCAAGATTCCTTGTTACAGGGACTCACAGATGAGGATAGGCAAGCGTATGAGTGGCAGGAGTTTTTTACAGCCAGGGCTTCCACTTTTAGAGAGGGGGTTACTACTTCGGTGACTCATGAGGATGATTCTTCCTGCAGCGAGACATGTTTGATTTATCAGACCTTGGGGGAGGACTTTGAGTTGTTAGTGACTGAAGATGGATCCCAGGATCTGGATTGTCTGGCGGTTGCAAAGGATGAGGTAGCTGGAGATGGTGTTGACTTGGATTAAGCAGCAGCTTCCTCGAGATTAGATGAGGATGAGTCTAATGCCTATACTCAGTTTGTAGATGTGTACTTAGATGAAAGTACACAGAGATACAGTGTCCTTGAGGGGAGTTTGTTGGATGCAGTTTCCTCTCATAGTGTGGTTAGCACAGTTGAGGTTGTTCATAGGAGGCCCATTGTGCAGAGTCATCATGTGACTAGCCAATTGCGAGTTGATGAGAGAGATATTACTTCTACTCTCAAGCATTTTGATGCCACTTGTTAGTTGTTGGCTGTTAATAGTTGGGGTGCTCCTATGACAGATGATCATAGTGGTGGTTACCTTTCCTTGACAGAGATTCATTCCTTGCGGGAGGCTGTCAGGATTTTGAGATAGAACTATTTACAGTTGGTAGCTGACCAAGATCACCTAGTTGAGTGGGGGAGTACGTCATACGAGGCATTGATGGACAGAGAAGAGGAGGTGAGTGAGCTTACTCATGAGCTTGCAACGACTTCTGAGGCTTTAGAGGGCACTCAACGAGCTCTTCAGGAGTCACAGATCTAGTTAGAGGAGGTGATCGTGGAGTTGGAGCATGTACGGTCCACACCAGCCCCAGACCTAGTTCGATTGCACATTGAGGTGGTTGGTGGTGAGTTTGCTTCTACGGTTGGGGATGCACGACATGATGATGTGGCAGACACATCTGTTCAAGATATGGGTGTACCAGTTAGGGATGAGGTAGGAGTACTAGGGGAATCAAACTCTGAGGTTGATTTGCTTCCTTTTGCTAGAAGTGAATCTATTTCTTCATCTCATGTAGTTGATAGCATGGGATAGTTGGCTGTGCCACATTTTCAGAGGGATCAGTTGTGGATTGCGGGGGAGCAAGTTGATGCTTCCACATATAATTTTTACTGCACCGAGTCATTCATGGAGTATTTACTTGAGAGTGTAGATGTGCAAGAGGATTCATACTGAGTGTCTGAGGGTACTCTCATTCGAGGCTCTTGTGCTATTCGGAGGTTGGTAGGGAAGTTTGTGGAGACTCTATCTACTATGCTTCCCCACAGGGATTTCGAGGTTGGGTTCGTTGAGAGGGTTGCTCGAGTTCCTACCCAGCCTACTATTATGCGGAGTCAGAGATTGGAGCCATCTCATGATTCCCAGTTTGGTAATGATGAGCTATTGATGGAGATTGGGGCTTCCTACTGGCAGTATATGGTGGGGTATGTTCATCATTTGTCTTTTGACCCACAGGTAGAAGATTTGATCTCACGCAGGGGTAGACCGGCTTTAGTGACCTACCATCCATTATGGGATGGATTAGCACCATCTTTTGCAGATGGAATTGGCAGTTGCAAGTTAGATTATTTGCAGCATCTACACACCCGGGACCATTTATTAGACGTTAGAGTTGGTAACAGTGATTCCGGCACATTTGGTCATTGTTTTCTTCTCAGTGCAGTTGGGTGTCAGTGTGAGTTAGACAGGGACTCGAGTTTTGGCAGAATTGATGTTTCAGTTGGGTTGAGTTCCGCTGGGTTGTTTTTTGCATCAGCATCAGCAGTTGGTCTTTAGATGGTATTTTCAATGATGTCAGTTATTTGGGTGTTGAGGGCAGTTTCTCAGATGTTGCTGTCTGTACTGTTGTTGTTGGGATTTTCTTCACAGGAGTATGGTGAGGATTGGGACATTACTTATGACCATCCTTGGGATCTAGGTGGTTTGTGATGTTGCTTGTTTTTCCGATTGCTTGAGGACAAGCAATCTTGGGAAGGGAGGACTGTAATGTCCCCGTTTTTTAGTCTATTGGGATTAGCTTGGTTCAGCGACCCTCGCAAGCTAATTAGGTGATCAGGGGGGGTCAGTTGGCGGAGCCAGTGTTGGGATTCCATTCTAGAGGTTCAAATTACCAAGTCTGTTTTTTGTTCGGATCAATTTGGTCAACTTACTATTTTTAGTAAGTGGTATTTTGGGGTATGGCCAGATTTAGCAGGGCGTCTGCATGGGGTGTCAGATGTTTCAGGATCGAGTTTCAGGGAATCTCCAGTTTGAGAGACTTACTATTTATAGTAAGTCTATTTTTGGCAGTTGCCTATTTGTGGCAGTTGGTTATTTCTAGCAGGGTAGTTGAAGTTTGAGGATTTTGATGTCAGAAATGAGTTTGCGCAGTCAGTGGGGTTCAATGGCTTTTAATTTTAAAGTTATCGTTATTAAATTAAATTATTTTAATTTAATAACTTTATTACATAATAACTTTAATGTTATAAAATGAAGTTATGATTAAAAAGCCTTTTAAGTGAAAAAAGTAAAGTTGAAGTTTTTTTCGAAAAAGCTATATATTCAATTCGAAAAAGCACTTTCATTATTCATTGTTGATTTGATAAAATTTATGAAGTCTCTTGGCTGTGAGAAATGGCTAGGGTTTTGAGGACTGATTCCTCTTCCTGCAATTTGAATCATCATTGATCGATGATGAATTTTGCAAATTGAATTCTGAAATCTACTATTGAATCTCTGGATATTGTTCTTGGTGCTGAAGTATACCAAGTGTGAGAAGATTGTAGCAATTGTTGTCGGGATATTTGAATGTACCGGTTATTATATTAATAAAGTATTATGTTAGTCTCGGTCGTTAGTGACCGAGAGGTTAGACAGTTACGTCACGACGTTTCGGTCATGACCCTTCGAGTACTTTATATACTCTCTTGGAGGTTGGACATGGGAGATATTATTGTATGATCATCACGATGTAAATGTACTTGCCAGTATGGAATGATTAATGAAAGTATTTATTATTCTATGATACATTCTGTGTTTATTATATTTCCTGTACTATGTCTGTGCGATACTAAGTTTACCCCAGCGGGCAAACATCTAGCGCCGTTGCCTAGACGTACTCGGGAAGAGAGTTGAGGGAAGGATTTATGCCCAATGTTTTAAATAAAGATAGAAATAAAAAGGCACAAGATGACGAAGGCGAAGCCGCACAGAAGGCTTTGATCTCCGCGCAACAACGTGAACGTCGGTATAGGCTGAGGCAACTTGCCAAAGACCAGCTTGTCGGAGGGTTGCCTGAAGGGAACCCGGAAGTGGTACGGAAGGTGCAGGGGCCGACTGGGAATCGTTCATCTTGCCGGAACATCGGAGAGTGCAGAGTAGAGAAGAACTACTCGAAGAAACACGACTTAGACAAGTCTTGCTTCAAGAAGAGCGAGACCAGTTTGAAGACTTGAACCGCACGTGGCGTGCGGAGGAAGGGAACTACGAAGGTGAGCGCATTGCCGAAGGCACACGGGAAGGTACGATCGAAGGCACACGGGAAGGTACGACCGAAGACACACAGGAAGGTACGACCGAAGACACACGGGACGCGCAGGCGAACCCGCCATTGGAGCCAACGACTCCACACAATACGGTTCCACCTGCTACACAGATACAAGTACCACTAGTAATCGGCCAAGGGAACGTGGGTGCCGGTTCTAGCACAGGCGGTGCAGGAGCACAAAATCCACCGCGCACGCAACAACCAAAATCAGCTCGACCAACCATGGCGGCACATAAGGAGAAGTTGCCCAAGTTCCATGATGATGGAAAGGATGACCCAGCACGGCATTGTCGTACATGCGAAACCATCTGGTCAACCAACGGGGTGACTGACCAGGACGAATGGATGAAGCAGTTCCCCGCCACACTGAGAGGCATGGCCATTGACTGGTACGCGGATTTGGATAGAACGAACATAACCACATGGGATGACCTGAAGGGGGGATTCGAGAAGGAATTCCGGCTACTACGAGACGATAATGAGAGTCTCAGAGATTTATGGAACGAAGCAAGGGAAGAGGGAGACCGTAAGAGCGTATGGCCGCCGGCTAAAGGAATTAGTCGGAAAGATGGAAAGCCAACCGGCTGATGGCCTAAAGAAGAGGTGGTTTGTCGAGGGCTTGAATCCTAAGCTACGACGGAAGATGAAAATTGTGCCTCCGACATCCTACAATGATGCATACAACCGGGCCATGGACCTGGAAAGCGAAAATAAGATGGCCAAAAAGAAAAAGAATAGATCTTCGTCATCCGAAGACGATACGTCCGAAGAGGAGAGTAGCAGTGACAAGAAGCCGAAGAAGAAAGTCACGGCCCTTCAGAAGGATTTGGAACGGATGTTAAAAGAGTTTAAGACAATGAAGGGGACAACAAGCAAGGATGATGAACTGTGGTGCACAGATTGTAAGGAGAGCGGCCACACGAAGGGTGCCTGTCCCAAGAAGGCATTCTGTGACATCTGCTAGATTATGGGACATTCTACGAAGGAATGCCCATACAATTTGAAGGCGCGTAACCAGCAAGTGCTCTATACACAGGAGCAGCCTTCCACATCAGATCCAAACAATAACGCATCTTTCGGAGGCTGTCGGGGAAACCGAGGAGGCGGGAGAGGGAATAATAATAATTCCACCCGAAGCAGGGTCCAGTATGACGCGAAGGGACGCCCAATGATCCAATGTAGGACATGCAACCAATGGGGTCATTACGCAAGCAAGTGTAACAATAATGATGCCCCTCAAAAGCTATGTCGGTGGTGTGGGCCCGGTAACCATGAAGATGCCGATTGTCCGAAGTCTGGCGTAGGGGCCAATCTGATTGATATCGAAGGCAACACACGGATTAAAGAAGCTATACTTGCTCTTACTCGAGGGCAAGCGAAGGAAGCCCGCTACCCCCATCCCCGAACGGAGAAGCAGAGAATGGCGGAGGCAAGGGAGGAAATAGAAAGGGCGATGAAAGCCCAACGGGGAGAGACACGAATCATCCGGACCCTACTGCACAGACGCGGAGAGGAACATTGTACGGCAGATGCTTCAACTAGAGGTGCCTGTCAAGCTGGAGGACCTCCTATACACCATACCTCAATTGGGAACAGTGCTGTTGGGTACAAAGGTTGATAAACCCAAACCGAGACACACGGATGCTTCCGTACCAGGAAACTCAGTGACAAATCCAATGTTGCTCGCCGTCAACAATGGCAGACATCCAGCCGTGGTGATGGGCATCCTGGGCACCATCCTAACGGATACTATAGTAGACGGCGGATCCGGGGTAAACGTCCTCCTGGAGGACACATGGAAAAAGTTAGGAAAGCCCACTCTGTGGCCACCTACGTTTAATCTGCTAAGTGCCGACCAGCATGGGATTAAACCCCTCGGCACGTTGATGGCACAACAAGTCACCGTGGGTGCACAACCATTTGTGCTCGACTTCGTGGTCATTCCATTGAAACAAAAAGGGTATGAGCCATACTCGGACGAGGATGGTTGGTGGCAGCGAAGGCAAACCACAACTGGAAACGGAATACGCTCTCGATGGAGAGCAGAGGCAAGAAGTTTACTATTGATCTCCGGACCCAGTTGGTGAGCGAGGAACTTGCCTCTTCCTCGAGATCTGAATTTGAAGGGGAGAATAACCCACGAGACGAAGGCAGAGAGGGGATGGATTTGGATGCTGAAGACATACTAAAACTCGGAGGATGCCGTTCGAAGGATGACACGGATTCACTAAATGGATTGTTCCATTGGCAGCAGGAGGACTATGAGATGTTCTCACCCTCCTGTAACGCATTAAGCGTCGACGAAGAGGAGCTAGATAAATATCCTCCAAAGTACGGGGAGTATAAGGAGAAGCTACAATGGACACTCTACCTGCACACCAGTCTAAAAACAAGGAGGAACCCATCTTGTATAAAGAAGCAAAGTTGAAAGAAATAAACCTCGGGGATGAGAGAAATCCGAAAACCATCGTCATGAGAGACGACTGGAATCCTGTGTGGAAGATTATAGCCTTCAAAATCTTGATTCTTCTTCTTCTTATGTACGGGAACGAGACCGTGGTCCCTGTAGAATTTATGGTTCCAAGCTTTTGGATCGCCATTGAAAACAGACTCGGCGACAGGGAGAGGGAACGACTGCACACTCTGTGGGCTCTCGACGAACGGATACATAACGGTGGCAACGGGACCAAATTGAAACTTTACCCGGAGAGGATGGATCCAAAAGGAGGGACAGAGCAACCGAGAGGGACTCGGTAGGCGTTCGTACGGGTGACCAGAGAACCCTCCGGATAGAAAATTGAAAAACACCCGTATGGCTATGCATGACCGTACGGTGGGAAAAGAAAAATTGAAAAAAAAAATTTGAAAAATGAAAAAAAAAAAAATGAAAAAAAATAAAATTGAAACGAAGCAATAAAGGTTGTACGGCAGTATGGCAACTTGGGAGCGAAGGCAAGCAAGCACATAAAAAACAACAGACGAAGACATAAAGTCCGAAGACAAAGACATAAAGTCCGAAGACGAAGACATAAAGTCCGAAGACGAAGACATAAAATCCGAAGACGAAGACATAAAGTCCGAAGACGAAAACATAAAATCCGAAGACATAAAGTCCGAAGACGAAGACATAAAATCCGAAGACATAAAGTCCGAAGACGAAGACATAAAATTCGAAGACATAAAGTCCGAAGACGAAGACATAAAATCCGAAGACATAAAGTCAGAAGATGAAGACATAAAGTCCGAAGACGAAGACATAAAATCCGAAGACATAAAGTCTGAAGATGAAGACATAAAATCCGAAGACATAAAGTTCGAAGACGAAGACATAAAGTCCGAAGACGAAGACATAAAATCCGAAGACATAAAGTCCGAAGACGAAGACATAAAGTCCGAAAACGAAGACATAAAATTCAAAGACATAAAGTCCGAAAACGAAGACATAAAATCCGAAGACATAAAGTCCGAAGACGAAGACATAAAATCCGAAGACATAAAGGCCGAAGACGAAGACATAACATATTGAGCGAAGACATAATGAACGAAGACATATTGAGAGAAGACATAATGAACGAAGACATATTGAGCGAAGACATAATGAACGAAGACATATTGAGCGAAGACATAATGAACGAAGACATATTGAGTGAAGACATAGTGAACGAAGACATATTGAGTAAAGACATGGTGAACGAAGACATAACATGCTGAACGAAGACATAAGGTGCAAAGACATAAAAGTATTAAACGAAGATGTAAATTATACCGAAGACATATTTATGAAACCGTACGGCCGTACGACAACTTGGAGAAACGAAGGTAGCTTAGAAAAGGTACCGTACGGTTAGTATAAGTCCAAAATGATAACCGTACGACAAGTTTATAAGTTTGAAGGCAATTTGACGAAGGCATAGGTCAAGCAAAAATGACCGTACGGTAATAGTTTTAATGAGTATTAAGTGGCAACTTTCAAAGTTCGAAGGGAATGAGTATTTAATCGTACGGACATCACAGGCAAAGCAAAAAAAAGGCACCGTATGAATTGCAAAGTTACAACCGTACGGTCGAAGGAAGAATACATAGAAAACAATGTACGGCAATTTTAAGAGAAGCTCGCAAGTAATAAAAGCTGAACCGTACGGCCTTCTTTGGCAAATTAAAAGTTGGAAGGCGAAACAAGAGCAAGCGTACGGCACTAAAAGGTGTAACAGGAATACCGTCCAAGGAATGTAGCATTTCGTACGGCAAGGAATAAGTCTGGAAATCAAAAAGAGTACAGAAGAATTTAGTTCTTGACGGCAAGGAAGGACTAGCAGCAAGGAGGAGAAGATTAAAAAAAATTTAAAAAAATGACGACAAATCAAAATAGTTCAAAATGAGTAACTTATGGTACCGAAGGAAGGGCATAATGAGGTAGTAAGGAAAACATAAGCGCTTTACAGAAGAGTATGGGATCAGAAGAAAATCACAAAATGGCGTTGCCCCCTAGACCCCCAGTCGGTTTAGTTATCAGCTCTTGGAGAGTGTGACCTGTTGATGAGATTGGAGCTGCTACAGGCATGGAGTGTCTGCATGTCGGAGGTGAAGAGAGCACTAGAGCAAGTCTTTCAAGAGGGGTACTACGCTTTGAGGCACTTGGAGTAGGTGTTGGCTGGACGTGAGACTGTCTTGGTGGATGCATAGAGAGCTCGGGAGGAGCTGACCACCCAGTTGGAGGCAGTAGAGAAACACTTGGCTCAGCGTACCCAGGAGTTGGAAGCAGAGAAGTTGGCACGGGTGGCTATCAAGATCAGATTGGCTAGGGAGACAGTATGGTGTTAGCGGAGGCTATAGCTGAATAGTATGTTTTGGAGACAAGTTTGGTGCAGGCACGGGAGGAATGCGTGTGATGGAAAAGACCTACTAGACGCAGCATTGATGGGGAGGGCGGCACTTCATCTTTTCAGGGACGCCCCTCTGCCCCTTCTAGTGATTTTCTTCTTCTATGTGGTGTATTTCATCTCCCTGTTGTTGTAAGTCGTCGGAGACTACTTGTTTTTTTTGGGGGGATGATGTTGTTGGGATATTTGAATGTACCGGTTATTATATTAATAAAGTATTATGTTAGTCTCGGTCGTTAGTGACCGAGAGGTTAGACAGTTACGTCATGACGTTTCGGTCGTGACCCTTCGGGTACTTTATATACTCTCTTGGAGGTTGGACATGGGAGATATTATTGTATGATCATCACGATGTAAATGTACTTGCCAGTATGGAATGATTAATGAAAGTATTTATTATTCTATGATACATTTTGTGTTTATTATATTTCCTGTACTATGTCTGTGCGATACTAAGTTTACCCCAACGGGCAAACAGCAATTACATCAAAGCTGCGAGTTTATAGTCTGGAATTCAAAACTCTTCATTTATCAAATTTCTTAGAGGCTGGAATTATCACTAAGGACTGCCGGAATTGCTAAGCAAGCACAACTCTTATTCTGGGTGCTGCGATCAGATTGCATAGTGCAGCGTTTGTTTGAGAGGTTGTGTTTGAATTGCTAAGGCAACGGATTGTATTGGAGGCAACGTGATAGTTAAGGAAGGGCCACGTTAATGCTTAGGGTGTGTGTTTCCACTAAGGAAAGCTCACGCCACCTTTCCCTTCACACTCACATCAATTCTTGCGGCTCAGCCAGTCCTCCATTCTTGGGGTGTCTATCCTAGCTGCTACGTCATTGTTTTTTGGGTGGAAAATTCATTACAATTTAAGGTGCCAGGTTTTTAATGAATGTTTAAATTAGATTTGGTTGTTGTTATTTATTTAATTTCTGGTTCCTTCCTGATTTTCAATAATTGGTTCTTAATTTTAATTCAATGGTGAAATCTGCAAAAAGCATATATTTTTAAAATTCAAATAATTGTAAGGAATCTATATTTCTTGAGAAGAAATTTATCAATTAAGGAAAAGAGCCAGGCAGGCTCTTTACACAGTCACTTCGAGAAACATGGAAACATTCCAAAGTTGTGGGTAGCCAATAGCTGGAATGAATCTCCGGATTCTAGGCCGGTTCCTATATGATATTTCACCTGAAGACCCAAAACTAAACTTTCTGAGGAAAAGGGATAGAAGGGTACATAGAAAGGAAAAGACTGGATGTAATAATAAACTAAACTCAAAATGCTATAAATGAGGTGATACACCAGAATTTTAGAATTTTATAGCCTACAGAAAAATATGACTTCTAATCATCAAAACATGATAGTAATCTCAACACAGCTTATTTTGTGTGCGTACATGAGTATTTCACAAAGAGATGTGAAGGAGAAATAATCTATGAAGGAAAATGACTTTCACTTCCATAAACCATAACAATACCTCCTAATACAGACTGCAACCTGCACAAAACACCTTGATAACAAAGAGGGTATGGCACAAGACACAAACTTAAAGGAAAAAGGGTATATTTCCACTAACAATCTTATCAATCATACAGCAATACACAACTTCGGAATAAACAAGAAGGTCCAAACTTATGTAAAGATGATCTCCAATATATATTTCTACATCTATAAAACTGTTGTTACAAGAAGCATGGAAAAATGAAAGAAAAAGGACTAAGAAGTCACTAAATCTCTCAAATCTGCATAAAACCATAACCCTTACAAATGAGCCTTCAGCTCATGCTGATGCAATTTTTAAAACCAACTGCATTCTGAAAGCAATAAATTATGGGTCAGATTTAGCCTACAAGGCAAATTTTGAGCTCCCAAAGGACTTCAAAAAGTCTAAAATAAGCCTAAAAGTCAAACCTCCTCAAATATCACCATAAATGCCCTCATAAATGCAGTCTTATCTCTGAAAAACTCATAAAAGCTCCTAAATTAGTAATAACTTCCGGAAGACCTCCAAACCCATTTTGATGACATCTGAAAATCATCATCAATCTGTAAAATATCTTGTTTGATCTTTTAAGGTAATAATAATAAATATTTTATTGATATTTTAATGTTTATTTAAATAATTTATAATTTCTTTACTTAATAAATATAAAAAATATTTGATTAAGTAACAAATTATAAAGAATTTAAAAAAGATTAAAATATATTAATAACAATTATTAAATATTTTATAGTCCATAATTTTAATAAACATTAATATATTAGTAATATTAATTAAATCACTTAACAATATTACTATTATATTAATGTTTATTAAAATTATATACTATAAAATATTTAATAATATTATTGTATAAAATATTTATTATATATTGGAAACCTTAAAAGGTCGAAATTGATATCTAGGCATTACATTTATAAATCTTAGCGATATTAAATCACTTCATCAAAATTTTGAAGAAGTCTCCTAAGCACCCATGGGGGTATTACGCAAGGGAGAGAAAGATGAAAACAAAGCAAAAAAAATACTTTATTCATTCACCGTGAAAACATATAGGCACTCCTTGCCCTAAAACATTCATTTGTTTCTTATGAATTTCGCTTTGAGGAAGTGACCTGCTGCAGCCGTCATGGATGAGGGTTTGAGAGCTTAGTTGGGACATTTTCTTTCAGCCTTCTTGCAGTTTTGTGCGTTACCATTACTGAAGGTTCGAAGGACTTTTCTGAAGGGCTCCCTTAAGCCATTTGTTGCATTCACGCTTCTTGAAATGTCATCAGTTGTTTGTTTTACTTCTAGATCCCTTTGGAGTTTGAATATGGGACTGTCGGATTACTGTATACAGATTGTAGCCATGGCAGGTAATTCTGATGCTCGAACTGTGTTTTTAGAAGCCATGTGAACAAAACCTTTCCTTCTTTGCGTTTATATTGCTTTGATTAATTTTTTTGTTAGGTTGCATAGAAGAGAACCCTCGTTCTAAAGGGTCCATTTCTTGTGAGCTGAAACTCTTCACCCATAAAACTCCATTTTTAAACTCGAGCTCTATCTAAAAACAATGAAAAAAATAAAAGATTTATCTTCCTTGAGCATTTACTTATGTCATTTTGAGGTATATGGAAAATTTATATCTGTTATATTTGTGGGAAACTGGGTTTTCATGCTGGCTTGAAATGAGGGTATTGTTGTTGCCCTCAACCAATAAATTCTGGAAATGCTCTTTCTTTTCTTTCTTTTTTCACACTGACCGGCTATGAGCACACGAAAACCCTCATACTTGCACTACAACTGTCCTCTTCCACAAAATAAATAAATAAAAAATTAGCCTAGGGTTCTTACTTTAAAACTTAATAAAAACAAAAACCCTTATTTTCTGCTCTTGAAACTTGACAACAGAAAAAATACGAACAAAAAAAATCCTTTTGCTACATACTGTAAAAACTGATGTTGCAAGACATTTGTTTGAGATGGGAGTTTTTGTAACCTGTGGCTTCCTGGGAGCTGATTGTTATTAATAAACTGGTTACTGAGAGGGGTGGGTGAATCAGTAAATACTTTTCTAATGCAGTAATTCTTAACTTGTTTAATTATCCTTTACTGATAAGCATAATAAAACAATCATTCAAGAGCATAAAAGATTCACACAGATTAACACAAGTATTTATACGTGGAAACCCTCGGTTAGAAGGAAAAAACCACGGTGAGACAGAGCTCACAACTTCACTACTATCGAATGAAGGCGCCCTATTAGGAGCTTACAAAGCACTGGTTAAGGTGCTACCTGGTTAAGGGATTTTACAAAAGATCGGTTAAGATCTAAACCCTGTCAAGAGCTACCTGGTCACAGGACTTTGAACATCAACAAAGATGTTACCCTGTTAGGGGATTTTATAACGAACCGATTAGGTCCACTCTGATATAGGGATTTTAACTTGCTGTTACACTTTACAAAAGCAATGATCTTCTATGACACTAAATGTCTAATCAAATCATACCTGTTGATCTTTCCCGGTTTGTCTGGCTATTGATCTCTATTGCCTTTCACCTCTTTGACTGTAGCGCTTCTCTCAGAAGGTATCTCTCCTCTACTCTATGCATTCGCCAATCATCAACAACAATTATCTTGTGTCCTATGACCTATATTTATACAAGAGTTCAGCGTAACGAAACCCTTAACTCATAGAACCGCCAAGCTGTAAACTCACCAAAAATCATGCAATTAGCAAAAAAGCTATGCGTTATGATCTGGAGTTTACCTTGCAAAATATCCGTAGAAATAAAGCTAACTCCACTTCAGAACGGTGGATGTCCCGTATAATCTGGTGCTAACTCAAACTACTCCGCATAATCCGGTGCATATCTTTAGACAGTTAGACCGGTATATCTTACACTCGGTTTATCCCTTTATACATTGAGAGACCGGTATAATGTTCTTAGCTCGGTCTACCGATGTATCTCCTTTGCTTCAACTACCGGTGCATACACTCTGTCTTTTCTCTACTGGTGTCACCTAAGTAATGTGAGTGATCGGTGGGTGTTTACCGGTGTATGGTGTTTGTGAATTTACACTAATGACAACTTAAATTGCTAACAATCTTCCCCTTTGTCATTGGTGGCAAAAACATACAAAACCATACTTACTTTCTTTCCTATAGAACACTTCCCCTGTCTGAGTGCTCCAGTGTAGTCTTTTGGTCTTCGGTTCTGCTCGTTTTCTTTCTTTTGTCAACACTTCTTCTCTCCTACTTTCCTTGTTCTATTCTTCTTCTGCTTTTCTCTGTCTACACTTCTTCCCCTTTTTGCCTCCATAGGACAAAGAGTTGTGCGTCTTTTCACATGTTGAGTTTTGTGAAGATATCCTTATATATATTCTTTGCAGAATGTAGGAATGGTGCCCATTGACCGGTTACATATTCGATGTTCTTTTGGGCTACCTTAAGAGAAACAATGATGTTCTCGATATCTTCCACAGTTTTATAATCCGGTTCATTGATCAGAGCATTTGTAGAAGTTGCTGTCTGGTTCATGATGTCAAGTGTTGGGGCCAGAAGCATTTGAAATCCAGTTATGTCTTGGATTCTTTTGTTCTCCTCTTCAGCTGTCTTTCTCAGGATTAGAGCAAGACTTTTCATTTCTCTGCCAAAAGTTGTCACAGTTTTATTCTTGATGTCAAAGTGGGTTGACAAGGCTCTTATGTCCTCTAAGGTCTTTGCAGCTTTTTCAGTCAAATCGTGCAAGAATATTTCACAGTTTGAAGTTCTGCTCATCAAACTTCCTGCAACTTGAATTTGTTGTTGAAGAACTTTCAAGTTGTTTTACAGAGTAACCCTGATATCTGCAACTTGTTTGTGAAGAATCTCCACTCTTTTCTTTTCATAGTGGTCAATTGTCATTGTTTCTGGATCAATTAGATCCTCACTAATAGTTTGCGCTAGTATTTCCATCTGGTCGATGACCGGTTCATCTTCATCTATATCAACATCCAGTACGAAATTGCACAATATGTTCTTGATAGTGGTCAGGACCATGTTGTAATGAACCATTGCCGGCTCTTATTCTTAATTGTCAAAAATTTCTCAAATTCCAAATTCTTACTACAAATTAATTAATCTTCTCAAATAAATTTATTGTTTTGAATTAAGCCACTCATAAAACATAAACAAGCTATCGAAAATCTAAGGAATTCAATTACAAACTATTATCAACAATCGAAACTTGCTTTCAAACATCAATAAATAACCGGGCACCTTGTAAATTTAGAAGATGCCAACGTCACCCTTGCTATAGCCTCCACGAAGACTATCAAAGACACATCTGCTATTATTGGAAGCCGCCGAAAAACATATTACAGCGTCTGGTCTTGTGTAACTCTAGACGCCAAACATAGAATGAATTTCCCTACTAAATATTTGTCTCACTTTAGGGAGCTGCCGCCTTAATTCTGATTGCACCAAGCTGTTATTGGTTGAAACGTGGGAGTGGAAGATAAATGCAGCTCCAAATATACTGCCGCCACATATAATAGACTGTCCCTAACTGCAAACCGCGCCCAGAAATTGAAGCGTCCGAACTGCTGTTGCTTCACGTGAGCCTGAGACTTGAAGGTAGGTCCAAGACAAAGCGGAATATCCCAAACACCAAGCACGTGAGCCAGCAGTTTATTCAATTTGAATCAGATATTATGTCTCTCGGGTTTGACTAAAGTCGCAGCACATGTAACAATTAATTCTGTAAACAAACAAATCGGATTCTTATAGCTTCAAAAGTTCAAACTCAGGAAATGCTCAACCAACCACCCAGAATGAATATATCATACCCTTGAATTAATTACTTTTTTCTCCACACAAATTTCAGTACTCACTTCCAGGATTGAAACTTCAACCAATTCAATATACCTCAGCATTGAATTGATATTCAGAATTAAACAGTTGTGAAATTCACCATTACAGGCAATGGCTCAAATCACCAGAAAGAGGAATCCGTCCTCGAAACCCTAGCCAGGGCAATACTTCACAAACTTCAAAATAATGATTGCATAATGAATGAAAGAAAGTGCTTTTTTGAGCAAAATATATAGCTTTTTCGAAAAAGCATTTTTTTTAATATTTCACTTAATTGGCTTTATTAAATACTCCCACTTTATAATATTATATTATAAAGTCATTAGTTATTAAATTAAATCAATATAATTTAATTTAATAACACCTTTAAAATTAAAGCCATGAACCGTTGGAATGCAATCATCGAACTTCTGACAAAGCACCAGGACCAACTGCCTAGCCAAAAATAGATACTGCCCTGCTAGAAATAGCCACTGCTAAAAATAGACTTACTAAAAATAGTAAGTCTCTCAAACTGGAGATTCTCTGAAACTAAATCCTGAGATGTCTGACGTTCCATGCAGACACCCTGCCAATCCTGGCCATACCTGAAATCCCACTTACTAAAAATAGTAAGTTGGCCAAAATGACCCGAACGAAGAGTAGAACTGATAATCTGAATCTCCAGAATGGAATCCCAACACTGGCTCCACAATCTGACCCCCTTTGAACACCCGATTAGTTTGCGAGGGCCGCCAAACCAAGCTAATCCCGAAGTCTGAAAAACGTGGACATTACACATGTCCTGTTTTCTCTTGGTCAGCTCCTTGAGCTGCCTAGTTGACATCTTGTTGATGTCTACCACTGTATTGGTGACCTTACTCCTTTTATCTTCCTTCTCTTCGGCGAATGACAACTTCCTCTTAGATGATGAGGAGCTTGGAATATCTGATTTCTCCTTTTGCTTAGGTTCCTTTTATGGTTGGGCTTGCTCGGTTTGTACATGAATTTCTTTTTCCTGTTCCTTAATTTCTTCATCTTCCGGTATTCTTACCTCTTTCGGTCTTGCTTGTTGTTGTTGAACTTCCTCTTCCTGTGGCACTTCTATTTCAGGCATAGCATCTTCCTCTTGATGCGAGTGCACTTCCAGTGGGGCTTGTGTTTGTTGCTGTTCTTCAACCATATGAGGATCACCCACAACAATTCCTCCATCATCTTCAACAGATCTGTCAGTGGGAATATTCACAAAAGATTTTTCCAAATTGACTGGTTCACCAGAAGTGAACGTTTTTGTGGGAATTTCCTATTCACCAGTCATTGGAGCTTGAGTTGAAGTGAACTGAATAGGTAGATCATTTAATGTTGTGGTGTGATCCTGAGGACCTGTTGCTTCAAGAGTATTGAAGTCATATTGCTACCAAAAATCTAAAGTCTCTTTGTAGACTTCATTCTCATATCCATTGAGAATCTTAGCAACCATGTACTTTGTATCCAGGTTCATAGATGCTTCTTCTAATAGAAGCTTTATACTTTATTCACTTAGACCAGTTCTAACTTTTTCCAGTGTTTCCCTGTTGATCTTTGAGTTTAACTCTAGACCGATCCTCCATTTTGCTTGAAGTTTACTATTTAATTCTGGAGGAAACTTGCCCCTATAATCCCTAGGAGTTCTGTTGAAATCTAATAAACTTTCAACAATGGCTTTTATAATTTCCCGTTTGTCCTCCTCAACTAATACACTGTACCATTTAGCTGCATTATCTATTTCTCCAAAATTTGTGACTTCAGCTACAATGTCATTGACAGTCATTATGTGAGCCTTGCCTTTTTCTGGAGACACTAGAAGTGTTGGGTTGGTTGGTTCATCACTGATGTCAATAATGATCGGTTTCTGTACTCCGAGCACACTTTTTCCTTTCCTGGTGTCAACAACTGGTGGAACTATAGTCTTCTGGCGTGCTTCCTCTGCTTGTTGCTGAGTCTGGAGAAGTTTGGTCCAGGTAGACACACCTTCTTGATGAACTTTATCTACTTCTCCTATAAGCACTTGACTGATCCTCTTCCTTGTTAGAAAATTCTGTTTGTGAAGATCAGCTTGTTGAGTAGCTTCCTCCAAAGTGAGGTGATTCTGTACTTCCAACAGAGCTCGTACTCGAAGCTCTTTTTCCTTGTCCATTGAGGCTTCCCACCTGACTTTAAGTATCTCATATAGATCTTTTGGTATAATCTTTTGAATCTCAGAAGAAGAAAAATTAAACTTGTGAATGCAAAAAACTATACCTTCTTCAATCTTTCTTCTATCTTCATCATTGCTTAATTCATACCTTCTGCCCACATATCCTAACCTTCTTGTATCTTTTATTCCTGCTATTAATTCATCAATATTTTTCCTGTTTGGTCTTGCTTGGGGCTCCTTCACCAGTTTGCTTAAACCCTTCTTCCTTTTGATTAAGGGAACTGTGTCCTCAGTTTCCTCAGATTCTTCTTCTTGAGTGCTCGCTACTGGTGGAGCTTTCTTCTTTTGTGCCCTTGGTGGTGTTGTTGTCGGTTTCTTCTTTGGTGTGGGGGTCCTTTTGGTGTAGACATTTTTGATCGGTGCCCTCTTTTTAATATTTTCTTGAATCTTGGCGAACGTACCAAACCGGTTGGCAGATAGATCCAAATTTGCTTTATTTAGAGCATCAGCATATGCTTTAGCAACTTTGGTCGTGATTTCGTATCCTGGCTCAGGAGCATATACTTCTCTCGGTTCCACTGCTTGAATGATGCAGTGATTGGTGGAAACCAGAAAACATATATCATCTTTGTATGCTTCAACAATTGCAAATGGCACCCGCTCTCTTTCATGCATCTTTAGTTGAAAGGCATCAAAATATTCATTCATAATCTTGGTTAACTAGGTTCCCAGTTGGTTGGCCAAATCTGCTATTTGGTGCATGACCGGTCTGTCAGTCTTCCATGCTACTTTGTCGATTCCAGGAAAGAAATTTTCATAATAGAAGTAAAGACATACCAGTAGAACTCCATATTTCATAGATTTCTTCCTGACAATATCGAGGTTCTTCATGTTTTCAAATATTTGCCCTCGAAGCATTCTGCAGATATCATAAGTGGCATTGTGTTGCATTATCCGGTGTGCAGCATGTATGGCTCCACCCGGTATGATGTTGAGATTACTAGACTGATAGATTTTATAACCTGTCACTGCAGACGCAAACCGAACCCCATCGTCTTCGATGTTGTTCACTGTCATGAGACGACCATAATATTTGGATTTCATCAGCTTAGTGACGATTGTGTTTGCGATGGTTTGTAGTGTCAAGGCTTCCCCTACATGACTGTATCCAGTTACATGATGTAAATCTTCCTTGGTTATTTCTGTAACTGCACCCTTTTGGAGCCAAAACCCTTGATCATGAACTCGAATGACGACCAGTCGGATCCAGTCTTGCCGAAAGATGGCCGGATAGGTGACTCCGTTGATAAGACCGAACGACACCAACTTTGCATATTTGTCTTGCAATCTTTTGTCCTTACACAAAGAGAGGTACTCGCCTTGAATGTAAGTCTCGCCAAGTTCTTCATGTTTGGTGTGGATGAACGCAGTCACGTCTTCAGTCATAAAGACTCCCTCCGGTACTATTGATAAGGCTCCAGTTATATCGGTTGCTCGATTCTGTATCGCCGCAATATCATATGAAGGGCGGTCAACTTGATTTGCTTCGATCAACTTCACAGTAGCAGATGATAAGGCCATTGCGAACAGTTCGAATCACAGAAAGAAGCTTTGATCGGACTTAGCAGATAATCGCTCACGATGATCAAAGAGCAAGAATATTACTCACAAAAATACGTTAATCTCAATGAAAGCAAGTTAAAAGTAACGAGTAATACTTCTTTCTTCTATAGGGTTAGGTCATAACGGTAACTATTTGTTAAACGGCTACAGTAATAAATGCCTTACCTAACTTTTCTTTCCATATTTCCCAACCGGTTTTCCGGCTTTTTCGGTTAAGCAAATCTCGGTTTGTTACTTCTTACTTGTCCGGTTCTCCTTGTAGACTGAGTGAGTCCGATTCTCACCAGTCTTACCGAGAGCGGTAGATGGTCTACCAGTTCTCTCTACGCCTTCATGGCTCAGTTTGCTGATGAAATATCACCATCAGCAGATGATGATCTTTCCTCTGTCTTCTCCTCAACGAAGCTCTTTGATTCCTGTTACCGAAATTTTCACTTAAGCTCAATTTGGTAGAAAAGCAACAAATTAAAATCAGATTTATGCATGATTAAAATCACATTTATGTATGATCAAAATCTGAGATTTATGATGAAAAAAGTAGCCCAGCTAGTGATCAAAATCTGATAACAGTCATGGTCAAGAGCAGCCTTCGTACAGAGTTTTTAAGAATATGCAAAAAAGGGAAGGTTTGTGGTTATATGTTCGTATGTTCATGTTTTTATTGCAAAGTTTCAAAGCCATAGGAAAAGCCATGAATGCAATCATTTGTAAAGAAGTGAAGAATGTCTTCTTTCTTCTTCATACAAAATAAATGCCCAAAAATTATAAATGCAGCTTATGTGAAGCAAAGATATTATTTTTCAACATGTTTATGGCATGGGGGTTTCAAATCCAGCATTAAGAGAAGATACAGAGCTGTTTTATGGTTGTTTTTGCAAGTATTTTGCATATATTTCCTTCAATCTAAGCCAATAACAGCATACAAAAACAAAAAAAACAGAAATCTTTTTTTCTTTTTTATGCAAGGAAAATCAAAGAGTTTGAGCCATGAAGCAAAAGCAAAGAATATCATGGAAATGGAGCTCAAAGAAGATGATTTTCAGACGAAAAATGCAACATACCAAAGGGAAAAAAATGCAGCCCTTAATGATCTTTCAAAGTCTGCAACAAAAGGTTCAAAAATCTGCATAAAAACTTCATGTTTTTGTCCAGAAAATCCATGGTGTGAGCAGCAAAGTGGAAAGAAAATGAAAGACTTCATTCATGGCACAAACAACAGCAAACTTCAAATTTTTTCTTCCAAAAACCCTCTCTTCTTTCTTCATGGCAGCTACAACAAAAGAGAAAAAACTCCAATGGAAAACAAGAAGCAGCAGCATTCGAATTCACCCTCTACTTTGTTCATAGCCGGCACAAGAAGCAACAGCAAGAGGAAAAAAATACAGTCCAAACCCTCCCTTCTTTCTTCTATGGCGGCTGGAGTTCTTCAAGTCAAGTGAAAATGCAAAGTATGAAAAAATGAAATGAAGACTTTAGGTTTGGATTTGCCTTAAGTCATATCTTACGTGAGTAAGGAAAAAAGGCTTTTGGCCTTTCTTTTTAATTTTTCATCTTCTCCAAAAGCTCACGCCAAGTATGGGAAAAAAGAATTAAAGCAAAAGTTTCATTAAAGTGATAAATTTTATCACTTCACTTTATTCCAAAGTCTCATAGTCAAAAATGTAAATTAATAAAATGATATTCTTCAAATCATTTTATTAATATAGTTCAAAAATGTAAAATATCTTACTTAGCTTTTTCTTTAAAAAGTAAATTATAAATATTTTATTTACAACTTTTAATAAATATTAATAATTCATTTAATATTTAGTATTTTACTAAATATTTTTTAATAATGTTGCTAAGTGATTTTAATTATCCCTTAAATAAACATTATTAATATAATTAATATTTATGAAAATAATAAATTTTAAATTAATTATTAATTATTATTAAATTATTATGAATAGCAAATATTTTATATTTTATTTATTTTTGTTGAGATTGATAGCTATGATCAGATAATTTATTAATATATATATTCTTATGTATGGGACAATATCATATATTAATATTAATTAGATTGGAAAATATTATATATTAATATATTTGGATAATATATATATTAATATATTTGGTTAGATATCATACATATATATATATATATATATATATATATATATATATATATATGTTATGATAATAAATAAACAAACAAAATAATTATTAATCACCACATATGTATCGATAACGATACTGATGATATTAACCTGCAACGCCAAAATGATGTAAACTGCTAAGCATTTGTAATATGGTATGTATCGGGTTTAACAAACCCGATACCTATCATAATATTATACCTTATGATAGGTATCGGGTTTATTAAACCCGATACATATCATAATGTATCAATAAACAATGTTAATCTGCAGATAACAAAACGGTGCGACCCAAAACAGCGCAAGGGAATAATATAACATCAAACGGTGCATTGCAGGATGGGACGTGACTCATTCATGAGTCACGTCTCATCCAATATTTTCTGCTAATAACTTATATATATGCAGAGATATATGATTAAAAGATATCGAATATATACAGCAGATGTCTGAATAGGAAGTATCTTATTAATTATATCAGAATTCAACATACAAATACAACAGTTTATTAATATTTCACAATTTTAATAAATATCTCTGATATTTATTAAATAAATGGATAATAATTATTTAATATTTATAATGCAAAAATAAGATATTTATTTTTATCTTTTAAAAATAATAGATCTAAGATATTTTTTCAAAAACTATGACTAAGTGTTGAGTCATGAGATGAGGATAAAATTTTGAGTGGACTTGATATTTTCCAGATATTTTGAGAACTTTTGAGAAGCAAAGGTTGGGCTGGAAATTTGTATAAGTGTGGAGTTGAGGCTCATTTGTAGAGGGTTCTGGTTTTATATAGATTTGAGAGCCTTGTGACTTTTCAGTCCTTTTTTCATTTTGTGTTAACTTGTAACTCATTTTTACAGATACAGGAATACATTGGAGTTCATTTTTATGCATTATTTTGCCTTCCTAGTTATTGTTGATGTTTTGTTTGCAGATTTCAGTTTGTGTTAAAGAGATTGTTGTAGTTTTTTGTGTTGTAAAAGTTTATCTTTCTTTCCTAAACACAATTTCTCATACCTTTCTATAAAATACTTATGCACAAACATGAAGTAAATAGGTTGTGTAAGTCTACAACTGCATTTAGATGTATTTTCAGGTTCTTTTGTATGCTGTAATTTTTAGTTTGGTGTATCACCCTATAGCTTAGATTTTATTTCTATTATCTTTCTATCCCTTTTCCAGCAAAAGAGTTAGTTTTAGGTGGTTTTAGATGAGATATCATATAGGAGCCGACCTAGAATCCGGAGATTCATTCCAGCCATAGGTTACCCACAACCTTGGAGTGTTTCCATGTTTCTCGAAGTGACTGAGTTTTTTGGAGCTTAGTCAAGGTGCAACTTTTAGAGAACAATTTTGGCACGCCCGGTGGGATGAGTGACTGAATTTTCAGTCCTTTTTAAAAAAATATTTTTGTTGTTGTTGGTGTGTACAATAGCAATTTTGGCCTTCAAGAGGCAGACTTACAACACACATGGCGAATCTGAGATCTACTGGTTTCAAGCAGATAAAGTGCTGGTATGTGAAAAAACAAGTTGGTTTTTTCTGATTTTCAACGATTCAATATTTTTTCTAGCTTATTTGAATGTTTCAACATGAAGAAAATTTCATGAAAGCATGGCTTACCATCATCCTTTCCATGAAAGTACTCTCCATACATCATCCTATCAACCATATCCAAACAGCTATCCTATTGGTTTCATTCAAAATGACCTTGTAATAGCAAATAGCCAACAAGCTCCATACACTTACCACCCTCCCACCCTTGCTCAAGCTTCCTGGCAGCATGCCTATGTACATCAGCAGCCCCAAGATAGTCATTTTGTTGATTTTCAAAATTAGTATCAGCATGTTGCAAACTTAGATGACATTTTGTCAAACTTCCAAAAGCAAGTGAGGAATATAGATAGAGAATATGAGTATAATATGCAGCAAGATGAGCTTTCCTATCAAGTTTATACTCATCAAGAAGAGGTGGTGGCTCAAAGGAATGAACAGGAGCTGCTTGCTAAACAAGTTGCAGTCAAAGAGGAACGAGAAAAGTACTTGTTACAAGTACAAAGGCAGCAAAATGAATCAGCTCTTTGTACCCCAAGTCAACTTGTAAATAAAGAGGTTCCTAAGTTTTTGATTCCAAGTTTCAGGTTAGGTGATTCTCTTCATTTTCCAAGTAGTTCTTCAAAATTTGAAGTTCCAAGCTTTAGGAGTCATAGTCTATCCAATAAAATAGAGCAACCCATACATGATTCCATGATTGAGAAAAGTCAGCCAAATCAATTCCTTCCTCAGATTAAATCTGAACTTAATCATCAAAGAATTGAGCAGCCATGGCAGCCTTCTTGGACCAAACATTCTGAATTTACAATACCAAACCTTGTAAAGGTTATTCCATGTGAGCCAATCCATGATCAGAAGGCTGAAAATGAGGTTGTTGCTGTTAGTTCAAGGACTAATGAGAAAGTGACAAAGGCTCAAGAGTTGAATGATGAACAATTTCCAATGGTTGCAAAAGAAGAGGAAATTGGTATAAGAGAACATGCAATGAAAATGGGCAAGAAAAGGGTTTTAAAGAGGAGATTTCATTTGAGTTGCTGAATAAACTTCTTGGTTTTGTTGAGCTAGATAAAGAGGATATGGCTATGATCACCTCAACAATAAGTTTGCTGCAGCTGGAAGGTATAAATCATGATGTTGATTTGCTGGTTTATGAGCTTTCAGTAGAAGAGGAAGCTTTTCAAGATGAGGAAGGTGACAATAACCTTGCAGAGGATTGTTTTGATTGTATCATAGAAGATTTTTGTGTAAAGCTTGATGATATTGAAGCAGTTGTTCCTACGAGCCTTTCGCGGGCAGATAGCTCTGATGAGTTATTAGTTGTATTAACAGAAGAAAATAGTTTGCTGACTATGGAAGAGGAGTTAACATGGCTATCAATTATGCATGAAAGCCATGATGAATCAGAAAATAAAGAAGCCAGCAAAGAAAACTCCAAGTTCGTGCTCTCAAGAGGCTGCCCAATTCAGTGCCTGGCTCATATGGAGAAAAGTGAGAAGGCTTCATTTATTTCAGCACCTAAATATGAGGATGTTAATGAAAAAGATCAAGTCCAGCATGCTGATTTCTCACAAATTGCCAATCTTTTCAATCGGCATGGTGAAGTAAGTGAAAATATTTTCATCTTTCAGGAAATGTTGCATGAGTTGGTTACATATGTTTCATTTTTCCATCTTCCTATATTTGCCTATGGGCATGTCAATCATTACAATTTGAAGGGGAAAGGAATTTACTTCAATCAACCAGTAAATGGTTTTGTTTAGCATGATTTGCTGCTGGTTAGGCTAGAGTAGGTTAGTTTTTTCAGTTTTCCCTAAGTGTTGTCAAGCACAATTAGTTAGTCTCAGTTTTAGCTTTCCTGGTTTTCAATAATTTCCAAGAGTTTTTTGATCTAAGTGAGTTACAACCATTGTGAGTTAATGGACTGTTTTAGGCTACTGGTCATAATGTCTAGCAGGCAGACATATAGCAAAAATCGCAAAAAATGTTACCGAAATTTTCACTTCAGCTCAATTTGGTAGAAAAGCAACAAACTAAAATTAGATCTATAAATGATTAAAATCAGATTTATGTATGATCAAAATCTGAGATTTATGATGATCAAAGTAGCCCAGCTAGTGATCAAAATCTGATAACAGTCATGGTCAAGAGCAGCCTTTGTTGGCATCAGTAATCGGTAAGCTCTATACCGGTTCGGGTGTTGTCATTGATTGGCAAAAGATGATAGAGATTTGTAATCTCTATAAAGGTTGTAGCTTTCAGGAACTCTACATCTAGAGAGGCTCGTTTGGCACCTACCCTAGCTACAAGAAAAGAGTAACTATAGATTCATTGAAACCGGTCACTACACTAAACATCTACAACCGGACAACGCACTCAATCAGGGAAGAGAGTATCCTAGTATCAACCAAGGACCGAACTTCAACCGGTATAGACAACAATAGTCAAAGTGCAATAATCATACTAAGTGTCTATAACACAACTGGGATAGTGTAACCGGTAGACCATGCAAATGCAACCGGTAAGACATGAAAGAGACTTCAACAGATCGAAGGACTCAACTGCTACATTACAAGACTCCGGTATGAACCGAGGAAGTCGTAGTCAACTGACAACTATCTGTTCCAACCAATCAGGATTTATTGCAATAAATCTGGGTGACTTTGAGTTGTCTCGATGATCGGCTTGTGGCACAGTTAAAGGAATTAAAGCCAGAATCAATGGCTTTTGGGGGCATAACTGAAGGTTTTAAAGCCGGATTCAGTGGCTTTAAATCAAGAAGTTATCTCCTATGAAGGAAAGTTGTCTAGCACACAACTATTGTTTTCTTTATAAAGTTAGAGAATGTATCGAATGTTTGCTCAGCAAACCAGTACTCTGCTGAGTGATGTAATTAAAGGATCTCAAGATTAGGTCGTGCATTTTAGGCACAGTCAAAGAAACACAACTCTATATATTCTTATGTCTGTCAAGAATAAAAGTTGTCTTCATTCTGCCGAGAAAAAGAGTGAACCTATATGCTACAAGAAAAGGTTAGAAAAAATCAAGAAAGAGAAATAGTGGGTTGTGCAAGGTAGCACAACAATAGTTGAGAATACACCTGTGTTAACCAGTGATGATTCTCAGTCAAGCACAAATAGACATCACATCTGGCTAAGCAGAGCCTTCTGTAAAGATCGTATTTCTATTGTTTTCTAGCAAACTACAATAGATAAATGTCAGTATTTGGGTGGACTCTAACAGGTCCCTTGTATCAAAATCCCTTAACTGGGTAACATCTTTCAAGGTGTTTGAAGTCCTTTAACCAGGCAGGTCTTAACAAACCTTACTGTAACAAATCCCTTGACCGGGTCGCACCTAGCAAGTGCCTTTTTATCTTTTAATAGGGTAGGCTCTTAACAAGGCGTACTTGTGAAGAGTACAAATATTGTGAGGTCTCCTCACACCGTGGTTTACACCCTAACAGGGTTTCCACGTGATAAATCTGGTGTCAATTTGTGTTTGTTCACTTACTACTTTATTTGCTTAGAACTATTTGCTTTTGTGCTATAAGTTTACTTCACGAGGTTAAAGAAAAAGAAAAGATTTTTTTTGCAAGTGTTGATTCACCCCTCCCCTCTCAGCACCAGTTGGGACTGTCAATTGGTATCAGAGCCAAGTTTTGTTTTTCTTTGTTGCTTAACCGCACAGAGAGAAAGCTATGATGATGAGAAAGGAAGGACCAAAGTTTTCAAAAGAAAACTTCACCTTATGGTGCAGCAGAATGAAGCTATATATGAAGACCAACGGTGACTAGTACTGGATTCATGTTACCAATGACTACAGTGAGCCCGCTGGCACCTTGACACCTGATGAAGAGAAAATCAAGACTGAGCACACAACTGCCATGGACATGATAGCTAGCACCCTACCCAACTACGTGTATGCTGAGATTGAACATCTTGACTCTGCCTGCAAAATGTGGAAAAAGTTACAAACGGTCTATGGAGGAGATCCCAATGTTCAGAGAGCCAAGGTTGAAAGCCTCAAGGGAAAGTATGACGGCATGAGGATGAATGATGGAGAAGATATCGAGCAATATAGCAACCAAATCAAGGAAGTGATCAACTCCATCAGAAGCGTTGGAGGCAAGCTGACCGAAGAGGAGGTGGTGAGAAAAATACTGAGAACTCTCAGACCTCAGTATGCTATAAAAATCTCTGCCATTCAAAAGCTCAGGTCGGTGAGCAACGATCAAGTCACCCTAGACTCCCTAATCAATAAGTTGGTTGCTTTTAAATTAAGCAATTTTGATAATAGCCTATCCGTTCAGGAAGCAGCATTTAAGTCATCTGTCAATGCCTCTTCCACCAAAAAGGGAAGAGAAACCAGTAACTCCTCTACCGGTAAGATCGGCAACCTTGTTGAGAATCTACTCCCAGAGGAGATGGAGCACGATGAGTTTGAAGCTCTGATTGCCAAAAGATTCCCCAGAGGGAAAGAGAAGTATAAAGGAAAACTCTCTTTAAAATGCTTCTCTTGCAACAAAATAGGACACATTGCTGCCCGGTGTCCAGATAATGAAAACAGAGACAAAAGAGACCGGTTCAAAAGCAAAGCAAAGGAGTGCTATCTTGTGGAGGAAGGAATCACAGACAATGAGTTTGAAGACTCAGAAGATCCAAAAATTGCATTTGTTGCAATAAAAGAGGAGAGCCTAGCTATTAATGAAGTTGCACTCATATCCAGATCCCATCAGCATGACGATTGGATCATTGACAGTGGATGTACTCACCATATGACCGGTGACAAGAGCAAGTTCATCAACTTAGAGCTCAATGACAGTGGATCAGTCACATTTGGAAACAATGCCCCTTGTGCCATCAAGGGTAAGGGATCTATTGTTCTCTGCAACAATGTTGTCGATGAAGATGTGTACTAGGTCGAAAAACTCAGATACAACCTAATGAGTGTGGCACAGCTGAACAACAAAGGTTTCCAGTTGGAATTCGGTCAAGGCTCTTGCATAGTCAAAAATCAATCCGGATCTCATGTTGCAACTGGTAGACAGAGCAAAGGCAATCTGTTCTACCTAGACTCAACAGAAGGAGCCTGTTTAATTGCTTTGGTCAAAGGAGAATCAAGCAAGATCGGTCTTATCTCCAAAGAAGACAATAGCTGGCTATGGCACAAAAGGCTCTGCCATATAAACTTTGACAGCATTGTCAAAGTAAGTAAAAAGAAATCGGTCAGAGGACTCCCAAAAATTGCAAAACCCATGAGTGGTATTTGTAAGGATTGTCAGTTAGGAAAACTGACAGGAGCAAGTTTCAATAGTAAGTCTTTCTCTGCTGACAATGTTCTAGACCTTGTGCACACAGACCTGTGTGGACCAATGAGGACAAGGAGCTATCATGGAGACCGGTATTTCATGCTATTTATAGATGATTTCTTGAAACTAATGTGGACACTCTTTCTCCGAGAGAAATTGGAAGCTTTTCACATGTTCAAGGTTTACAAGGGTAGAGTGGAAAAGGAAACTAGTAGAAGCTTGAAATGTCTAAGGTCGGACAGAGGAGGTGAGTACACCTCTCAGGAGTTCACTCATTACTATGAGGAACATGGCATACAGAGACAGTTTTCTACACCTAGGACTCCTCAGCAGAATGGAGTAGTAGAAAGAAGAAACAGAACGCTGATCGATTGTGCCAGAACCCTGTTGATCCAAAAGAATCTTCCTCATCATTTATGGAGAGAAGCTGTCAGCACCGCCGTCTACACAATCAACCAAGTTCAAGTAAAAAAGGGAACCGGTAAGACACCTTACGAACTATGGTTTAAGTATACTCCTAGTGTAGGCTACTTCAAAATCTTTGGTAGTATATGTTACATCAAGAGAGAAATATTTTCTGGAAAGTTTGATCCCAAGAGCGATGAAGGAACATTCTTGGGTTATTCTACCAAAAGAAAAGCCTATCGGTGTTTGAACAAAAGAACGGGCAAGATAATTGAAAGCATCAATGTAAAAATTGATGAATCATCAAAACCGGACAAGAGGACCGGACATGTCAATCATGAAAATCTTAATTTTACTAATGGGGGAGATGTCTTTGAGTTCAATGAAGCAACAACTGAAGATAAGGAGGCAACTCCCACTGACAGAAATCAAGAGCGAGAAATTGTGCCCGAAGCTGTCAAGACACCCCAGGATGGTGAACAAGTAGATGCTCAGAACCATGGCGAAAAAATTGATCAACAAGATGAACCGGACCAGGAACAGAGAGCGGCTCTTCCAAGGTATGTCACATATCACTCCATTGACAATATAATTGGTGACAAACATGGGAACATCCTGACCAAGAAAAAGGCCAAAGAGAACGTTTGTCTTCTCTCGTGTGTTGAGCCCAAAACCACCAAAGAAACCCTTGAAGATGAGAATTGGGTCAAGGCCATGGATGAAGAAATTGAACAAATAGAAAAAAATGACACATGGGAACTTGTGCCAAGACCTCAGGACAAAAATGTCATTGGGACTAAATGGGTCTACAGAAACAAACTAAATGAGGATGGTAAAGTCATCAGAAATAAAGCAAGACTAGTTTGCAAAGGCTATGCTCAAAAAGCTGAACTAGACTATGGAGAAACTTTTGCACCAGTGGCCAGATTGGAAGGGGTGAGAATTCTTCTTGCCTATGCAGCTCACAAAGGCTTTAAAGTGTACCATATGGATGTGAAGTCTGCATTCCTCAAAGGAATACTGGAGGAAAAAGTCTACATTGAGCAACCGGAAGCGTTTACATCTGCTCAAAAGACTGATATGGTCTGCAAACTGAAGAAGGCTCTATATGGGCTCAAACAGGCCCCAAGGGCTTGGTACAAAAGATTGCATTCATATCTTCTGACAATTGGATTCATCAAAACCGGTGACAACAGCAATATGTATCTCAAAACCGGGAAAGATGGAAACTTAATTGCTGAAATCTTTGTTGATGACATCATCTTTGGAGGAGATGGCAGAATGAGCAAAGCATTTGCTGAAGAAATGAAGAAATAATTTGAGATGTCTATGATAGGGCCTATAAAATTCTTTATTGGACTACAGGTCCATCAGCTAAAAGAAGGTATCTTCACCTCTCAGTCCAAGTACATAAAAGAAATTCTCAAATTTTTTGGACTAGAAGAATCCAAACCGGTTGGAACTCCAATGATAACTAATCTCAAGTTATCAAAAGAGAATGATGCCAAAGAAGTAAATGAAACAATGTATCGGTCCATGATAGGGAAATTGCAGTATGCTGTTCACAGCAGACTGGACATTGCTCATGCAGTTGGCATAGTGGCAAGATTCTCCGCTAATCCCAAGGAAACACATTTAATGGTAGTAGAGAGAATCTTCAGATATCTAAAGGGAACTGAGGAATATGGCTTGTGGTTTCCACACAAGGGTGGATTCAAATTAAAGTCTACACAGATGCAAACTGGGCTAGCAACGTGGATGATAGAAAGAGCACAAGTGGGGGTGCATTCTTTCTAGGTGAAAGAATAGTATCATGGACAAGTAAGAAGCAGAATTGATTTCACAATCAACTGTTGAAGCTAAATATGTTGCTGCTACAATAAACTGCACCCAGGTGATTTGGATCAAACAACTGCTGGAAGGTATTCAGGAACAGGTACCTGAACCGATCGCAATTCACCGTAACAATACCAGTGCCATAAACATATCCAAAAATCCTGTTATGCACTCCAAGACCAAGCACATTGCCATCAAGTATCACTACTTGAAGGAACTTGTACAGAACACATAAGTAAGATTGGAGTATGTGCCCACCAAAGAACAGATTGCTGAAATATTCACAAAGCCATTACCAAAGAGTACTTTTGAGTATCTCAGAGGTAGACTGGGGGTTGTACCCCTCTCAAATCATCAGTAATCATCAACAGGGAGTCGTTAGTTCATTATGATTCAAACAAAAGGTTACACCTTATCTTTTACGAACTAATGAAAAGGACTGCTGCTCCCAAGGGGAGCAGAGTAGAAAATGGAAATCTCTCTGATTAGCGTTTTGGCATTCTTGTCAAAAAGGGGGAGAACATGATTGCTTATCATGTTTTTGCCATCAATGCCAAAGGGGGAGATTGTTGGCATCAGTAACCGGTAAGCTCTATACCGGTCCGGGTGTTGTCATTGATTGGCAAAAGATGATAGAGATTTGTAATCTCTATAAAGGTTGTAGCTTTCAAGAACTCTACATCTAGAGAGGCTGGTTTGGCACCTACCTTAGCTACAAGAAAAGAGTAACTATAGATTCATTGAAACCGGTCACTACACTAAGCATCTGCAATCGGACAACGCACTCAATCAGGGAAGAGAGTATCCTAGTATCAACCAAGGACCGAACTTCAACCGGTATAGACAAGAATAGTCAAAGTGCAATAATCATACTAAGTGTCTATAACACAACCGGGATAGTGTAACCGGTAGACCATGCAAATGCAACCGGTAAGACATGAAAGAGACTTCAACAGATCGAAGGACTCAATTGATACATTACAAGACTCCGATATGAACCGAGGAAGTCGTAGTCAACTGACAACTATCTATTCCAACCGATCAGGATTTATTGCAGTAAATCTGGGTGACTTTGAGTTGTCTCGATGATTGGCTTGTGGCATAGTTAAAGGAATTAAAGCCGGAATCAATGGCTTTTTGGGGCATAACTGAAGGTTTTAAAGCCGGATTTAGTGGCTTTAAATCAAGGAGTTATCTCCTATGAAGGAAAGTTCCCTGGCACGCAACTATTGTTTTCTTCATAAAGTTAGAGAATGTATCGGATGTTTGCTCAGCAAACCAGTACTCTATTGAGTGATGTAATTAAAGGATCTCAAGATTAGGTCGTGCATTTTAGGCACAGTCAAAGAAAAAAAACTCTATATATTCTTATGTCTGTCAAAAATAAAAGTTGCCTTCATTCTGCCGAGAAAAAGAATGAACCTATATGCTATAAGCAAGGGTTAGAAAAAATCAAGAAAGAGAAATAGTGGGTTGTGCAAGGTAGCACAACAATAGTTGAGAATACACGTGTTAACCGGTGATGATTCTCAGTCGAGCACAAATAGAGATCACATCTGGCTAAGCAGAGCCTTCTGTAAAGATCGTGTTTCTATTGTTTTCTAGCAAACCACAATAGATAAATCCCAGTATTTGGGTGGACTATAATAGGTCCCTTGTATCAAAATCTCTTAACCGGGTAACATCTTTCAAGGTGTTTGAAGACTTTTAACCGGGCAGGTCTTAACAAACCTTACTGTAACAATTACCTTGACCGGGTCGCACCTAGCAAGTGCGTTTTTATCCCTTAACAGGGTAGGCTCTTAACGAGGTGTACTTCAAAAGAGTACAAATATTGTGAGGTCTCCTCACACCGTGGTTTTCACCCTAACCGGGTTTCCACGTGATAAATCTGATGTCAATTTGTGTTTGTTCACTTACTACTTTATTTGCTTAGAACTATTTGCTTTTGTGCTATAAGTTTACTTCACGGGGTTAAAGAAAAAGAAAAGATTTTTTTTGCAAGTGCTGATTCACCCCTACCCTCTCAGCACCGATTGGGACTATCAACCTTCGTACAGAGTTTTTCAAAATATGCAAAAAGGGGAAGGTTTGTGGTTTTATGTTCGTATGTTCATGTTTTTATTGCAAAGTTTCAAAGCCATAGGAAAAGCCATGAATGCAATCATTTGTAAAGAAGTGAAGAATGTCTTCTTTCTTCTTCATACAAAATAAATGCCTAGAAATTATAAATGCAGCCTCTGTGAAGCAAAGATATTATTTTTCAACATGTTTATGGCATGGGGGTTTCAAATCCAGCATTAAGAGAAGATACAGAGCTGTTTTATGGTTGTTTTTGCAAGTATTTTGCATATATTTCCATCAATCTAAGCCAATAACAGCATACAAAAAAAAAACAGAGATCTTTTCTTCTTTTTTATGCAAGGAAAATCAAAAAGTTTGAGCCATGAATCAAAAGCAAAGAATATCATGGAAATGGAGCTCAAAGAAGATGATTTTCAGACGAAAAATGCAACATACCAAAGGAAACAAAATGCAGCCCTTAATGATCTTTCAAAGTCTGCAACAAATGGTTCAAAAATCTGCATAAAAACTTCATGTTTTTGTCCAGAAAATCCATGGTGTGAGCAGCAAAGTGGAAGGAAAATGAAAGACTTCATTCATGGCACAAACAATAGCAAACTTCAAATTTTTTCTTCCAAAAACCCTCTCTTCTTTCTTTATGGCAGCTGCAACAAAAGAGAACAAACTCCAATGGAAAACAAGAAACAACAGCATTCGAATTCACCCTCTACTTCATTCATAGCTGGCACAAGAAGCAACAACAAGAGGAAAAAAATACAGTCTAAACCCTCCCTTCTTTTTTCCATGGCGGTTGGAGTTCTTCAATTCAAGTGAAGATGCAAAGTATGAAAAAATGAAATGAAGACTTTAGGTTTGGATTTGCCTTAAGTCATATGTTACGTGAGTAAGGAAAAAAGGCTTTTGGCCTTTCTTTTTAATTTTTCATCTTGTACAAAAACTCATGCCAAGTATGGGAAAAAAGAATTAAAGCAAAGGTTTCATTAAAGTGATAAATTTTATCACTTCACTTTATTCCAAAGTCTCATAGTCAAAAATGTAAATTAATAAAATGATATTCTTCAAATCATTTTATTAATATAGTTCAAAAATGTAAAATATCTTACTTAGCTTTTTCTTTAAAAAGTAAATTATAAATATTTTATTTACAACTTTTAATAAATATTAATAATTCATTTAGTATTTAGTATTTTAATAAATATTTTTTAATAATGTTGGTAAGTGATTTTAATTATCGCTTAAATAAACATTATTAATATAATTAATATTTATGAAAATAATAAATTTTAAATTAATTATTATTAAATTATTATGAATAGTAAATATTTTATATTTTATTTATTTTAATAAATATCTATGATATTTATTAAATAAATGGATAATAATTATTTAATATTTATAATGCAAAAATAAGATATTTATTTTTATCTTTTAAAAATAAAAGATCTAAGATATTTTTTTCAAAAACTATGACTAAGTGTTGAGTCATGAGATGAGGATGAAATTTTGAGTGGACTTGATATTTTCCAGATATTTTGAGAACTTTTGAGAAGCAAAGGTTGGGCTAGAAATTTGTTTAAGTGTGGAGTTGAGGCTCATTTGTAGAGGGTTCTGGTTTTATATAGATTTGAGAGCCTTGTGACTTTTCAGTCTTTTTTCTCATTTTGTGTTAACTTGTAACTCATTTTTGCAAATACAGGAATACATTGGAGTTCATTTTTATGCATTATTTTGCCTTCCTAGTTATTGTTGATGTTTTGTTTGCAGATTTCAGTTTGTGTTAAAGAGATTGTTGTAGTTTTTTGTGTTGTGAAAGCTTATCTTTCCTTCCTAAACACAATTTCTTATACCTTTCTATGAAATACTTATGCACAAACATTAAGTAAATAGGTTGTGTAAGTCTACAACTGCATTTAGATGTATTTTCAGGTTCTTTTGTATGCTGCAATTTTCAGTTTGGTGTATCACCCTATAGCTTAGATTTTATTTTTGTTATCTTTCTATCCTTTTTCCAACAAAAGAGTTAGTTTTAGGTGGTTTTAGATGAGATATCATATAGGAGCCGGCCTAGAATTCGGAGATTCATTCCAGCCATAGGTTACCCACAACCTTGGAGTGTTTCCATGTTTCTCGAAGTGACTAAGTTTTTTGGAGCTTAGTCAGGGTGCAACTTTTAGAGATAACAATTCTTTTACGAACCAAATCTGTCTGATTGTTTTTCCAATCTTCTCTTGTTGATTTTCTCATTTGAGGATAAGATTTTCTCTATCGGTTTGACTCCCTCTTTCCTTTTGATAGATGACCGGTTCCTGCAATTCTTAGCTAGGTGTCCAACTTTGTTACAATAATAGCAGACTATACCAGTTGTCTTCCATGGGTTCACCCTTCTTGGATTGGGTGACTTGCTCCAAGAGTCATTGTGGCTGTGTGTTCCACATTTTGCACAATTGGTTGTGCTCTGGTTCTGGTTTCTCTTGGTAAATACCGGTCTTGGAGATCTGAATGCCATAGTCTTCGATCTGAATTCATCAACCTTGTGTCCATACTTGTTACAGGCATAACAATAGCCCTTGAAGCTTCCCCTACTTCTACTAGACACAGGTGTGAGGCTGGACCAGCATTCGTTGGTCTTTTGCCCATACTTGCAACAGTTCTTGCAGTAGCTATTGTTTGGCTTTTCCAGTGCATTCCTGCAATTGTTCGTTCTATGACCCGGTTTTCCATAATGATTGCAAGAGGTGTTAAAGGTCTTCTTACCTTTTTGTGCCAGTGAATTCTTCTTATCCTTCTTCACTATTTTTGCTCCAGAAGACTCACCAGTCCCTTTGGTGTTATTACCGGTGAATCCAATACCGGTGTGATCTTTGTGCTTTTTTTGAGCATTGAGTTGCTCATCAAGCTTGGCTGAGCTTTCATTGTATCTTTTCAAGGTTTCATTCCTTTCTTCAAGGACTTTTTTTTGTTCCTTGAGTTGATACACCTCGATCGCCAGTCTCTTACATGCATCATCCCTATCCTGCCATGCCTTGTGCATATTGGCATTTTCTTGGGTGACAATTAGCATGTCTTCTTGGAGTTGAAAAATGATAAGTTCATTTGCCCTTATAGCTTCCTCTACCCGGTTCCTTGCTTTTTCAGAGGCTATTGATGACTTGACTGTTGTGTTTCTTTCATCTTCAATTTTCCTCCTTTTTTCGATCAGTTCAGTCATCCTCAGGGAATTCTCTTCTTGCTCCCTTTTGAGATTAGCAATTTGACCGGTTAGGATTTGATTCTTTTCCATAAGCTCAGAAACTACCTCTTCAACGTCATCAGATTCACTCTGCCCAGAGAGTTCATCGATGGTTTCATTGCTCTCATTTAAAAGCAGAGCTAGCTCCTTTCTTTTTGCAAGTGATTTCCTCAGCCTATTCTTTAGAGGCAATCATGTTGTTGGCTTCCTCTAGTTGTTTCTGATACCTGTAACCCTCCATGATCTTTCTCCCAAGTGGTTAAGCTTTATATGTGAGAGCCTAGGCTCTGATACCAATTGTTATCAATAAACCAGTTACTGAGGAGGGGGGATGAATCGGTAAATACTTTTCTAATGCAATAATTCTTAATTTGTTTAATTATCCTTTACTGATAACCATAATAAAACAATCATTCAAGAGCATAAAAGATTCACACAGATTAACACAAGTATTTATATGTGGAAACCCTCGGTTAGAAGGAAAAAACCATGGTGAGACAGAGCTCACAACTTCACTACTGCCGAATGAAGGCGCCCTATTAGGAGCTTACAAAGCACTGGTTAATGTGCTACCCAATTAAGGGATTTTACAAAAGATCGGTTAAGATCTAAACCCTGTCAAGAGTTGCCTGGTCACAGGACTTTGAACATCAACAAAGATGTTACCCTGTTAGGGGATTTTACAACAAACCGATTAGGTCCACCCTGATATAGGGATTTTAACTTGCTTTTACACTTTACAAAAGCAATGATCTTCTATGACACTGAATGTCTGATCAGATCATACCTGTTGATCTTTCCCGGTTTGCCTGGTTGTTGATCTCTATTTCCTTTCACCTCTTTGACTGTAGCGCTTCTCTCAGAAGGTATCTCTCCTCTGCTCTATGCATTCACCAATTATCAACAACACTTATCTTGCGTCCTGACCTGTATTTATACAAGAGTTCACCGTAACGAAACCCTTAACTCGTAGAACTGTCAAGCTGTAAACTCACCAAAAATCATGCAATTAGCAAAAAAGCTATGCATTATGATTTGGAGTTTACCTTGCAAAACATCCGTAAAAATAAAGCTAACAATTGTTAAGAAGCTAACTCCAATTCAGAATGGTGGATGTCCCGTATAATCCGGTGCTAACTCAAACTGCTCTGCATAATTTGGTGCGGATCTTTAGACAGTTAGACCGGTATATCTTACACTCAGTTTATCCATTTATACACTGAGAGACCGGTATGGTGTTCTTAGCTTGATCTACCGGTGTATCTCCTTTGCTTCAACTACTGGTGCATACACTCTGTCTTTTCTCTACCAGTGTCACCTAGGTAATGTGAGTGACCGGTGGGTGTTTACCGGTGTATGGTGTTTGTGAATTTACACTAATAACAACTTAAATTGCTAACACTGATTTTGACTGGTTTTACAACAGCAATTGTCTTGGCATTTCCTTTTTTATTAAATTTACTATTTTTGGCACTTTCAACGCAACTGGTCATATCACTATCACGATTTGAGGACTTCTGATGTATATTTTTCCTTTAAGGCACTATTATGGTTTTTTTTTTTGATAATGCTGCTCTCTAAACTGTAGATCCTTGTCTCTCAATTACGCCTTATAGGCTGTGAATCTACATTTGGAACCCCTTGCGTCTATCCTGTAGCAGCATACCTTTCTGTAGCAGCCATCGTACCTGCTTATTGATATTGTCAATGTATTCTATTAATTTATAGCACACAACTCTTGTGATATCTGATTTGGTTATCTTATGTTGTATAACACTATTTAAGAAATAGAAAAGGTACCATTTTGTGCTTTATATGATAGAAATATCATCTCATGATTTGCATTCCGTAGACTTGAACTTATTTTCACTCTTTATCCTTGATATTAGTTTCACTATATTGCATCATTCCTGTTTGATTAAATGAAAGAGTAAGATTGATACTTCATATCTGTAACTCATCTCTCAATGGCATGCTGGGCTCGAACTTTTGTGGGAGCCACATTTACGTCCACATGCCATTAACAAACAACTATGGTTGCACAAGAAGCAAACAAGTTAGGAATAAAACTACACATTTTGTCTTTGAATGATGTATATGTATATGGGTAGATGTAGGTGAGAGAGGACTTTCCATTGTTTAGGTCCTTTGGATCTAACCTTTCTTTTTTTGCAACTTTTTACAGGACTCTAGGCAACGAGAATGTGGAGAACGGGGCAGCGAGGACGCAATACACTAAACCAACGGACCTCAGCCAATCATTCAAGCAATGGTTGGCCCCTTTCACCTATATCTGTTTCTTTGCTTTACATGTGTATATATATCATTTAAATTCAAAATGTATGAATTTATTCCTAGCTAGTTTCACGGCTTGTGTGAAGCATAAATACAAACTTTGATGAATGAAAATCACATTTTTCAGAAAATATTTGCAAAGTGTTATTTTTTGTTATAATCTTTTCTTCATTAAATGTAATAAATTAACTCATGAAGTAAATCAAAGTTATGCATTTGACTGAAACACAAAAGCAGCAAAAAAAACTAGAAAGTACCTCAAAGATCTGAAATACAAAGGCTCCATCAAATCGAGCCTGTAGGTGAAATTATCATTGGTGTGCCAACCGGTTTGGATTCTTCTAGCCCAAATGTTTTAAGAATCTCTTTAATATACTTGGATTGAGATATGAATATACCTTTATTGAGATGATGGACTTGTAGGCCTATGAAGAATTTTATTGCTCCAATCATGGAAATTTCAAACTCTTTCTTCATCTCTTCAACGAAGTCTTTGCTCATTTTATCATCTCCTCCAAAGATGATATCATCCACAAATATTTTAGCAATCAGGTTCCCTTCTTTACTGGTCTTAAGATACATATTGTTGTTATCAACTGTTCTTGTGAATCCTATGCTTGGGAGGTATGAGTGTAATCTTTCATACCAAGCCCTTGGGGCTTGTTTCAGTCCATCGAGAGCCTTCTTCAATTTGTAGACCATATTAGCTTTCTCTATGGATGAGAAGCCCTCCGGCTGTTTTATATACATTTTCTCTTCCAGTATACCATTCAGAAATGTAGATTTTGCATCCATCTGATATACTTTAAACCTTTTATGGGTAGCATAAGAAAGTAGAATTCTTACCCCTTCTAATCTTGCTACCGGTGCAAATGTTTCTCCATAGTCTAGTCCTGCTTCCTATGCATATCTTTTGTAGACTAGCCTTGCCTTGTTCCTCACCACCTTTCCTTCTTCATTCAGCTTATTTCTAATCACCCACTTGGTACCTATAACATTCTTGTTCTCAGGTCTGGGAACAAGAGTCCATGTTTCATTCTTTACTATTTGCTCTAGCTCCTCTTCCATTGTCTTGACCCACTTGTCATCCTCCAAAGCTTCTCTAGTAGTTTTGGGCTCTAAGATGGAAAGCAAACAGATACTTTCTCTAGCCTTTCTCCTAGTTAGAATGTTAGCACATTTGTCACCAATAATGTTATCAGTGGAATGATATGTGACATACCTTGGCAAAACCAGTCGGTGGTCCCGGTCTTCATTTTCCGGTTGAACAACATTTCCAGCAAGATCATGAACAACTTCCTGTTCATCTTCATCAATCGGTCCTATGTTTTGATCCCTTCCCTGCTCAGGCATATCACCCTGTTCCATTATAATGTCCCTGTTTTTAGACTTAAGGGATTAGCTTGGTTTGGCGACCCTCACAGGCTAATCAGGCGATCAAAGGGGGTCAGATGGTGGAGCCAGCATTGGGATTCCATTGTGGAGGTTCAGATTATCAAGTCTGCTCTTTGTTCGGATCATTTTGGTCAACTTACTATTTTTAGTAAGTGGTATTTTGGGTATGGCCAGGATTAGCAGGGTGTCTGCACGGAGTGTCAGATGTCTCAGGATCGAGTTTCAAAGAATCTCCAATTTGAGAGACTTACTATTTTTAGTAAGTCTATTTTTAGCAGTGGCTATTTCTGGCAAGGCAGTGCCTATTCCTGGTTAGGCAGTTGGATTTGGACTTTGTCAGAAGTTTGTTGATCTCAGTAGATTTTCCCTATGGCTTATATTTTAAATATTGTTATTAAATTAAATTATTTTGATTTAATTTAATAACTTACGACTTTATAACTTTATGTTATAAAGTGGAGTTATATTAAAAGCCAATTAAGTGAAAAATAATGTAAAGTGCTTTTTCCAAAAAGCCTATATATTCTACTCGAAAAAACACTTTACTCATCCATTATTGAAATCATTTTTTATTGAAGTTCGTGAAGAAGACAAACCTGGCTAGGGTTTCGAGGACTAATTCCTCTTTTCATAATTTGAGCCATTAAATTGATGATGGTGAATTTTACATGCTGATTATCTTTGAGATCACAATTTGGTGCTATTGTATATCGAAATTGTGGAAGTTTCAAATCTGAAGATTTGTGGTATGTTGATGAAATTGTATTTATCAATACAATCTGAAGTAATTCTGGAATTAATTGTTTGAAAGCTGAAGTAATTATTTTCTGATTTCCGAAAATATATATCAAGAGGAGGATTAGTGTAAATTTCAAATATTTGTTTATGCATTCAAGCTACGCCAGCAACAAGCATTGTGAGACATTTATTTGGGCAATGAAATTCCATCTATTTCTAGCGTCATGAGCAGATATGCCAAAAAATGTGAGTTCAAGGAATTGGCAGCTGCAGCAAGCCAGTGAGATTAGACGAAACGGCAGCAGTCAGCACAAGAGGTATTGGGATTAGGCGGCAATTTTTTTGGGAACCGTTTTAATCCAACAAGGCCGGTTGGCCATTTTCTCCTTGGGCGACATTCATTCTAGAACACTCACGTACTGCTAGAGCAGTCACGTGCTGCGTATGCAAAGGTGGCGGTAATATTTATGAGTTTGTATCATCTCAAAGGAATCTGCGGAAGTACAAGTGCTTTCATATTTTAAATGCCATATGGTTCTTTCAAAACTTATTTGGAAATGTATTTCAAAATTTAGTGAATGTTATTTAGAAAATTATTTGTCTGAATTGAATAATTTAGAATTGCTGGAAGTATCATTGGGAAATGCCTGTTAAATATTATTGAAAAGTAGTTGCAGTTGCTATTTCAAAAAAAAATTAATAAATATCCAGGAAGAGCCGAGTTTGGTTCTTCACATCCATGGGTCTGTTTACCTGTTCTTCTTCATCAACGACAATTATTTCACTGAATTCTAAATGATCATTTACATCATGGTTCTGGTGACTGACAGATTCACCATGACTAATCTTATTCCTCGGTTATGAATACTCATCAATTTTTACATTTGCACTTTCCACTATTTTTCCTGTTCTTTTATTCAGACATTGGTAGGCTTTACTTTCGGTGTAAACATCTCTTTTGATGTAACAGTTGCTTCCAAACACTCTAAAATAGCTTACACTGGGAGTATAACCAAACCATAACTCATATAGAGTTTTATTGGTTCCTTTCTTGACTTGAACCTGGTTTAGTGCATACACAGCAGTGCTGATTGCTTCTCTCCAGAAGTGATGGGGTAGATCCTTCTGAATCATCAGAGTTCTAGCACAGTCTATCAGAGTCATGTTTCTTCTTTCAACAACTCTATTTTGTTGAGGGGTTCTCGGTGCAGACATCTTCCTTTTTAGCCCATGTTCTTCACAGTAGTTGGTAAACTCTTGAGAGGTGTACTAACCTCCTCTATCCAACCTCAGACACTTCAAGCTTTTACCAGTCTCCTCCACTCGAGCCTTGTAAATTTTAAACATATGGAAGGCCTCTAATTTTTCCTTAAGGAAGAGCGTCCACATCATCCTTGAAAAATCATCTACAAAGAGCATAAAATACCTGTCTCCAGTCCTCATTGGTCTACACAGGTCTGTGTGAACAAGATCCAGTACATTTTCAGCAGAAAAAGACTTGTTGTTCAAGCTTGTACTTGTCAACTTGCCTAACTGACATTCTTTACACGTGGCCCTGTCAGGCTTTATAATGTCAGGAAGCCCTCGGACTAACTTCTTCCTACTTACTTTGACTATGATATCAAAGTTTATGTGGCAAAGTCTTTTGTGTCATAACCAGCTATTGTCATCTTTTTCCATGAGGCAAGTTTTCTCTGTCTCCCCTTTTGCTGTAGCTATAGGCAAGCCCCCTCAGTTGAGTTTAGGTAGAATAGGTTCCCTTTGCTCTGTCGGTGGCAACTTGAGCTCCTGATTGATTCTTGACAATAAAAGAACCCTGTCCAAACTCCAACAAGTATCCTTTGTTGTTCAGTTGAGCCACACTCATTAGGCTGTACACGAGTCCTTCTACCCAGCACACATCATCGCAAACAGCTTCATTTCCAAGTGCTATTGAGCCTTTGCCTCTAATAGAACAGGGAGCATTGTTACCAAATTTCATTGATCCACCATCATTAAGCTTCAGGCTGATGAACTTGTTTTTGTCACCAGTCATGTGGTGAGTGCATCCACTGTCAATGATCCAATCATCACATTGGTGGGATCTAGAGATAAGTGTCATTTCACTTACCACTGAGCTTTCTTCCTTTATTGCCACAAAGGCAATTTCATCATCTCCCAATTCTTTAGATTCATTGTCAATGACACCTTCCTCAGCAAGGTAGCACTCCTTTCCTTTATTTTTGAATCAGTTGAACTTTTCTTTATTTTCATTTTCTGGACACCTGGCCGCAATGTGTCCTATCTTATTGCAAGAAAAGCATTTCAATGGAAGTTTCCCCTTGTACTTCCCTTTTCCTCTTGGAAATCTCCTTGCGATGAGTGCTTCAAACTCATCCTGCTCTAGTTCTTCTGAGAGCAAATTTTCAATGAAATGACTAGACTTTCCAATAGAACTATTACCAGTCTCTCTTCCTTTCTTGGTGGAAACAAAATTCACAGAAGACTTAAAAGCAGCATCTAACATGGGTAAGCTGTTATCATAATTGCTTAATTCAAAAGCAGTTAACTTACCGATAAGAGAGTCAAGGGTGAGTTGTGATGTGCTCACTGATCTGAGTTCCTGTATGGCTGAGATCTTGATAGCATATTGTGGCCTTAGCGTCCTCAGTATCTTTCTTATCACATCTTGCTCACTCAGTGTTCCTCCTGCGCTTTTGATGGAGTTCGTCACTTCTTTTATTCTATTGTTGTAGTGCTCAATATCTTCTTCATTCATCTTCATGTCATCATATTTGCCTCTGAGGCTTTCTTCTTTTTCTCTTTGGACATGTGGATTGCCTCCGTACACAGTTTGTAGCTTCGCCCACATTTGGCAAGTTGTAGTCAAATGTTCAATTTCTACATAAACATGGTCAAGCAGCGTACTAGCTATCATATCCATAGCAGTCGTGTGTTCACTTTTGATCTTCAGTTGATCAGCCGTCAAGGTACCAGTGGGTTGGCTGTAATTTGTGATCACATGGTTCCAAAACTGATTTTCGGTGGTTTTCATGTATAGCTTCATTCTGTTACACCACAAACTAAATTTTTCCTTAGAAAACTTGGGGCCTTATTTTCTCATCATTTGATCTATTCCTTGTTGCGGTTAAGCAGCACAGAAAAAGAACTTGGCTCTGATACCAATTGATGGTCCCGACCGGTGCTGAGAGGGGAGGGGTGAATCAACACCCACTAAAACTTAAAAACAATCTAATTTAAGATAACTATTACTGCATGCAGGACAGATCCTATAAGAGAAATAACTATCACAAGATCATAGCAGTAATAAACACCAAATGTATCACGTGAAAACCCAAAGCGAGAGAAAACCACGGTGTGAGTATAACTCACAAATTTTGCACTTTTTTGAAATGTGCCCTATTAAAAGCCTTCCATGTTAAAAGATTACAAACACACTGTTAGATACGACACAATTAAGGGATTTAAGAAATAAGGCTTGTTAAAGCCTGCCTTGTTAGAGGACTTTAGAACATCTACTAGATGTCACTCGATTAAGGGATTTAATACAAGGGACCTATTAATGTCCACCCAAAATACTGAGATTTTACTATTGCAATTGTCAGAGAGCAATAGAGGGTTTGATCTTTTTAGAGATGGCTTTGCTGAGCCTAATAAGATCGTTGTTTCATCCATTGAGAGTCATCACCAGGCACCACACGTATGCTCTCTTCAGGTTGTTACTCTTCCTTGCACACTCTTCTCTTCTTCTTCTTTTCTTCTCCTTTTCTCTTACCATAGCTTTCTTCAGCATACAAGTTCACTCTTTTTCTTTGGCAGAATGAAGGCAAATGATATTCTTCGTTGGTTGAAGAATGAATAGACTTCTTTTGTCTTTCATGCTTTTTGCATGTTGTGGTATCCACGAAGATCTCCTTTGGATCTATCATCCAATCCAATCTCAGTTATGAGAGGAAACATCAGATGCATGTCACACGCTTTTTCCTCAACAAGAGATCCACCATGCAGTTGTGTTTCTGTTTTGTAAAAGAAACATCAAATGCGTGTCACAAACTTTCCTTTACATGAGATTCCACCATGTTTTAATGCCTTCAATTTCGGCGTTAAAACCTTCAACTGTGTCTTGCACCGATCTTTTCGTAACACAAAATACTGCGTGATTTGTGCAACGAATCTCGGTAGAAGAGTCACTTAAGTGTTTGTCAACTGTGACTTTCACCGGTTCACCGGTCTTAAGATAACTCACCGATCAGAGATGATCACTTTCCTCTTTTCCTTATGCAATGTACAGGTTTTTGGTTTCACCTGTCACTTTTCTTTCCTCTATCTATACCAGTTCTATTTCGGTCATATACTTACCAATCACTGCTCCGGTTAGTGACTTCACCAGTCACAGTATACTTCACTTACACAGGTCACTACTCCGAGCAATAAGTGTACCTCAGCTCAATATGTTACTGGTAGGTTTGCCAAACAGTTTCTCTTGTCAGTCATTTACTATTATTGACACTTGTTCCCTATTTGGACAATGTTAGCTAATGACATCAATGACAACACTACTTAACCATTTACCGGTTGCATCCTTACCAATTAATGCCAACACCAACATGCCCATAATGACTTACTATAAATGGTAAGGGCCACCAAAACTACCTCAAATCACCTCAGAATGAATAGCAACCTTAAATTGCCTAGGCCAAATGGCCTCTAAGTCCCTTCTATGTCCTGGTTAGCCTACAGGACCAAAAGGAAATAGGCTAACGACAACATTGTGTTGTGAACTCTACAAAGAGGACATTACAGAATTCCACTGTTTGGTGGCAATTCCCGCTCATAAGCAGCCTATCCCACCTTCCTTACCACTCGATAAGGACCATAGAAGCATGGTTTCAACTTTTCTACTTTTCCCTTAAAGGGTGACTGTCTATAGGGCTACAACCTCAAAAACACCATGTCACCCACCTCAAATGTTCTTTCAGCTCGGCGCCAATCATCATTGCAATTTTGTTGGTTTTGAGCATGTTTCAAGTTCTCCTTGGGAGATACCATAAAAAAGAGCAAATAAACTTGATGACACAAGAATTACCCTGGGAAAAACCCTCCTCACACAGGGAAACGACCCAGCCCACAAAAGTTGTATGTTCTTTATTGAAGTTCAATACAAAATTACAATAACTTGCTGACAGTGAACTGCTTAGCCGAGATGATCAAAGCATCATCATAACCTTGAATACGAAGGCCTTCAAGGATCATGCAAAGATGATAAATCGTAACGCAAATACGACTCACTGGTTTAGCGCACATGCAGAGACACGGCTCACTGGTTGAGTGCACATACAAAGACACGTCTCACTGGTTGAGCGCACACGCAGAGACAAACCTGAAGAAGTTCGAGATGAAAACACACCCATTCGAAATTGCTAAATTCAAGGGTAATGCACACACATGAGAATACACTCTCTGCAAAGCTGACTCTTTTTCACACTTAGAAAAACACGTTGTAGAAGATGCAATGTCAAAGATGAATACACCCAATCATCATCAAAAACGTCAAGGGAGGTGACGCTTCACCTTACTTGGCATTTCACCCAGTAAGGTGAAGCGCCATCACCTTGCTCGTTACAAACAGAGGGAAAGCTCGACACCAAGAGACGGTTGGCAAAGACATTATATGGTGGATCACATAATGTAAATAATAGAAACTGCATAACGGTAACTTACAATGCACAAAGTAAAAACCAACATGACTGTCGTTGGTGGTTACAACCGTGCTTAACCACCAGCGACAGTTATATGAACTGGAAGCTTTCAAAATGCGTTTACATCAAAAGTAACATAAAGACGGTAGCAAGGAAGATCCAGTCAAGCCTCTGTCGCTGCTACAGAATTTCAACACTCTCTCTTAGCGAGAGAGAGACTTTTGGAGAAGTCCACTTGGACAAATGCACTCAGCTGCAAAAGAATCGACATCAATAGACAATCTCAATGTATTTAAATTTAGTTATTTTCATACAAAGGAGTTCACCATAGCTAATCCTAGAGGGTGAAAATGAGAATAATAAAACATCCATCATAGCTGCTTCTAAAGGGTGGATATATGACACATAAAATGTAATTAAAACATTCAGCATGATTATTAAAGATCACAACAAAATCATGGAATTCACACAAATGACTTCCACCATGGCTGCTCCCAGAGGGTGGATCAAGGGCTTTCACCTCAAACTTCTCCCTGAGAAGAATGCATTATCACCTTGCCTACTCGCAAAGGGTGATTCCACCATACCTACTCGTAGAGGGTGGATCAAGGGCCTTCACCTCAAACTTCTCCCAGAGAAGAATGCTTAACCACCTTTCCTACTCGCAAAGGGTGAGACAAGGGCTTTCACCTCAAACTTCTCCCAGAGAAAAATGCATATAAGAGAGGGAACACTCCACCTGAGGTGCCTTCTCAACAAGAGTTTCATTTTCCACTAAGACAAGTTGTTCTTGAAAGTAACAAAACTTCACTTTCGTAATTGGTTTGGTGAGGATGTCCGCAGTTTGCTCTTATGTAGGAATGTACTTCAGTTCAACTGCATTTCTTTGAACCATATCTCTCAAGTAATGAAACTTGATTTCCATGTGTTTGGACCTGTCATGAAACACTGGGTTGACTGAAAGCTTTATACAGCTTTGGTTATCACACATGATCACTGAGGGTTCGAGAGGCTGTCCAAACAAAGCTCCAAGCAATTTGCGAAGCCATACAACTTCCTTGGCAGCCATACATGCTGCTACATATTCTGCCTCAGCTGTGCTTTGAGCCACGCAGGATTGTTTCCTATTGCTTTAGGAAATCATGGCGGAACCAAGATTTAAACAACTACCTGAAGTGCTCTTCGTATCAAATACACAACTTGCCCAATCAGAATCAGAGAATCCCCGCAACTTCAACTTGGTGCAAGAAGAGTACTTAAGTCCATATCTAATAGTACCACGAACATATCTCAATACATGTTTGGCTGCCACAAGGTGAATATGTCTTGGTTCACACATGAACTGACTTAATGTATTGACCACAAAACATATATCAGGTCTTGTGTTGACTAAGTATATTAAGGAACCAATGAGCTAACTATACATGGAGGGATCAACCAGATTTGAATTAATCGAATCATCATGAAGCCTTTTCAGATTTACTTCCATGGGAGTCACCATGGATTTACAGTCCAACATACCAAATCTTTTTAGGATATCAATAGCATACCTTCCTTGACTTAGGATGATGTCATTTGAGTTCTGCCATACTTCAAGGCCAAAGAAATAATGTAACATACCAAGGTCTTTCATCTCAAATTCTGAAGTTAAATCCCTCTTGCATGTGATGATAAGATCATCATCCCCTGTGAGAAACAAATCATCTACATATAAGACCAAGATCAGAATTTTATCATCATGAAGTTTTAAGTATAAATTAGGATCAGCAGCATTCTTTTGAAAGCCTAAGCTCAAAAGATATTTGTCAATTCTCTCATACCAAGCACATGAAGCTTATTTGAGTCCATACAAAGCTCTTTTCATCTTACACACATGAGATGCCCTGTCATGAATAATGAACCCTTCTGGTTGTTCCAAATAGACTTCTTCAATGACTCCATTCAGGAATGTTGTTTTCACATCCATCTGGTGAAGTTTCCAACTTTTTATCGCAGCAATGACAATAATGGTTCTGATGGAGGTGTAGTGAGCCACCGGTGCAAAGGTCTCATCATAGTCTATGCCTTCCTTTTGGGAAAAGCCTCTAGCTACAAATCGTGCCTTGTACTTGTCTATGCTCCCATCAGCTGCATGTTTAATCTTGAATAACCATTTAGATGAGACAATTGATTTGTCTTGAGGCCTAGGGACAATGTCCCACACATCATTCTATATGATAGATTGGTATTCCTCCACCATGGCATCTCTCCACACTTGATGTTTGAAAGCCTCCTCAACATTAGGAGGTTCAAAAGCAATTATATGACTCATTAATGCAACATAACCAGCAAACTTGTGAGGCCGTTTGCTTTCTCTGAAGGTCCCTCGAGGGGCTGCGAAAGGTCCAGCTTCTTCCACAATGTTTCTAGCCCATAGGGGTCTCTTCTTATTGGTGGAAGAAGAGTTGGGACCTGTGGGATCAACTAGGGCATGTAAAGGAGCAGGATCAACAGGGTCTTCATACTTCCTCTGAACCTCTTCTTCATCAACGACAATGTTAGATTCTTTGGGAAGCTTGCAAGCCATGTCTTCATCAAAAATGACATCTCTACTGATCTCAATTTGCCTTTGACCAGGCACGTAAATTCTGAAAGCTTTAGAAGAATCACTGTAACCAACAAAGAACCCTTTCTTACCTGAAGGTTCTAACTTGGACCTTTTCTCTTTTGGAATGTGAATAAATATTGGGCAGCCAAAAATTCTGAAGAAACTAATGTCTGGTTTTGATCTTGAGAAAGCCTGTTCATGAGACATGTTTGCAACAATCTGATGGGGGTTGCAATTCTGAATGAAGACAGTTGTACTGCATGCTTCAGCTCATAAGAAGGTAGGAATATTCTGATCATGAATCATAGCTTTTGTTGCTTCAACAATGGTCATGTTCTTTCTTTCAGCCACACCATTTTGTTGAGGATTATAGGGAACGCAAAGCTCCCTCTTGATCCCAGCATCAGCACAAAAATTATGGAACACTCCAAATACAAATTCCCCACCATTATCAGATCTCAAGGTCTTGATTCTCTTCTCGGCAATGTTTTTAACCAAAGCCTTGAATGTCTTAAAATGGGATAGTACTTCATCTGATTCCTTTGACTTAAGGAAGTAGATCCAACACTTGCAAGAAAAGTCATCAATGAAAGTAATGTAATACCAAAAACCACTAAGAGAAGCAACAGACATAGGGCCACATAAATCTGAATGAATTAAATCTAGAATACCTTTAGCTCTAGATTCACTACTATGAAAAGTACTCTTAGTATTCTTACCTAGAGCACAACCCTTGCAAATTCCTTCATGATCTTGATTCAGCTTAGGAAGGCTAATGACAGCCTTGTCCATAGAGGTCGGGGTTCTGAAATTTAAATGTCCAAATCTCTTGTGCCAAAGAACATTTGGATTAGAGGAACAATGAGAAAGAGCCTAAATAGGACAGGCTAAGAGCTTGTAGAGACTATCATGACAAACTCCAATCTCACAGGCTGAAAGGAAATTTGAGTTCTTCCATGCAAGGACTTTACCATCAATAAAAGATACATGATATCCTTTGTCTTCAAGAGCTGAAATGGATATCAGATTTCTCTTAATGCCAGGAACAAAGAGAACATCACTCAAGTGAAGAGAAACGCCTGAATCAAGTTGGAAGGAAGTGGAACCAGCCCCCTTTACAGAATAGCTAGCATCATCTCCAATGATCACTTAAAGCTGTGAATCCTTTTCTTTTAAGTTGAAAAGACGATCACGGTAACCGATGATGTGACGTGAAGCTCCACTATCAATCAACTAGGTGTCACTGTTGGTGGGAATGTTGCTGGATAAAGCAAAGATGAAACAAAATACCTCAGGGTCGTCACATGATTCCCTCTTAGGAGAAGAGACTTCAACAAGGGCAGCAGAGGCTTGAGGCTTTGGCCTTAAGGTGCAATCTCTAGCATAGTGGCCAAACTTGTTGCATCTGAAACACTGAACTTTTGAGGTATCAATCTTCTTTCTTTTGTGGGAAGAGGCTGAATATGAGTTGTTATCTCTAAATCACTTGAAATATGCTTTCTTAACTTTCCCTTTAGAGGTGTGGACTGCCAACACTTGATCATCTTCATGATGACTTTTGCGACCATTTCCTCTAGCTTCAAGTTTGCATTCTTCTTGAATGCAGTCAGCTCTCAATCTGTCAAATTTAGGGAGGTCATCTCGTCCACTGATGCCTTGGATAAATGATTCCCAAGAGTAAGGGAGACCATTCATGGCAAGCATAACCAAGTCTTTGTCCGGGATAGAGTCACCAATAGCACTTAGCTGGTCCTTGAGTTCTGTGATTTTCATGAAGTAGGATATCACAGATTCTCCTCGAGCCATCTTTATGTGAAGGATCTGACGTCTCAAGGCTAATACCCTGCTTGTATTGTTGAACTCATATAGATCTTTCAAGGTTTGAAACACCTCATTTGCTAATGACAACTTGGAAATAATGGGAACTAAATGATCCTTCACTGAATCAATCAGATTTTTCTTAGCCATCACTGTTCTTTTTCCACAGTGTTTTCTCAGCATCATCGGAAGGTTCTTCCGGGTCAGAATTTACATAAGCAAGAAGATTGTTCTCCTCTAGAGCAATCAGAATTCTAAACTTCCACGAGAAGTTGGAAGAACCGTCAAGTCTATCCTCAACTTTTAAACTGTTAACCATGATGATGCGCGGAAAATAAATGGAAAAGAATGTGAAAGACAAGGTCTATCTAGTTCTAGATCGAAATGCTTAAACCTGCTCTGATACCATGTTGACAATTGAACTAGAAAGATGGCAGAATAAAAGAGAACAAATAAAATTGATGACACAAGAATTACCCTGGGAAAAATCCTCCTCACAGAGGGAAACGACCCAGCCCACAAAAGTTGTATGTTCTTTATTGAAGTTCAAAACAAAATTACAATAACTTGCTGACAGTGAACTACTTCGTCGAGATGGTCAACGCATCATCATAACCTTGAATACAAAGACCTTCAAGGATCATTCAAAGATGATAAATAGTAACGCAAATATGGCTCACTGGTTGAGCGCACATGCAAAGACACGGCTCACTGGTTCAGCGCACATATAGAGACACGGCTCACAAGTTGAGCGCACACGCAGACACACTAAACCTGAAGAAGTTCGAGATGAAAACACACCCATTCCAACATGCTAAATTCAAGGGTAATGCACACACACGAGAATACTCTATGCAAAGCTGTCTCTTTTTCACACTAAGAAAAACGAGTTGTAGAAGATGCGATGTCAAAGATGAATACACCTGATGATCATCAAAAATGTCAAGGGAGGTGACGCTTCACCTTACTTGGCATTTCACCCAATAGGGTGAAGCGCCATCACCTTGCCCGTTACAAACGGAGGGAAAGCCCGACACCAAGAGACGGCTGGCAAAGACGTTATATGGTGGATCACATAATGTAGATAATAGAAACCGCATAACGGTAACTTACAATGAACAAAGTAAAAACCAACATGACTGTCGTTGGTGGTTACAACCATGCTTAACCACCAGCAATAGTTATATGAACTAGAAGCATTAAAAATGCGTTTACATCAAAAGTAACATAAAGACGGTAGCAAGAAAGATCCAGTCAAGTCTCTGTCGCTGCTAAAGAATTTCAACAATACTCACCCAAATCCCACCACTTAATCCACGTTGGTTGCTAACCTATAAGTTTTGTTACCAATTTGATTTTTGGGCTTAAATTGGTGCAGCCATGCTGGCTGGGACTATTCATTCATATCTGAAAATCATGCTTAATGCCCATGACAGTCATTTGATTTATTCTATGAATATAAGTTCACATTTTATGACCAAAAAGTAACACACATATGAAAGAAGAAGAATTACATCTTGTGCTTTTTTGAAAATGTAAATTCGTTTATTCATCAAGTGCTCATTTCGTTTCACATAGGCCGTGAAACTAACCTCATTAAAAGAATACATAAATCAAGTGCTTAGGCAAAAGGAACATAATGCTAAGTACAAGAAGCATGAAATGAAAGGAGGTTCATGGGAGCCAGCCTTTGCTTGGTACTGAAGATAACTGGTCGTGTTGCTGATTGTGTCCCGATGTCCCGTCATGCCTTGCCTTCATGCCAGCCCCTGCAAGATAAATTGAGGAAAAAGAGGTTAGATCTAACGATCTAAGCAATAGCCAGCCAACTCACCATCCTACTCAATACATACATTCATATCCCTGAAATAGCCACCAGTTTTATGCATCCTTCGAATGAGTTTGTTTCCTGTCCAGCATGACGCCAACCACTGACATGTGGACGTAAATGTGGCTCCCACAAGGGTTCGAGCCGAGCATGTCAGTGGTAGGAGTGATTCAGATCAAGCAAGAAAATAGATACAGTATTAAAGGGGGCATGTGTAGTTTTTATGGAACTTTTTATTGTATTCTGAGTGCAGGAATAAATAATTTGAGAAGCAGTCAAGCATATTTCTAAAAAATATTGCCAGTAGAGCAGTTGAGAAAGTAAAGAACAAACAGGTGTTGAAATCAAGAAAGGCATACATAATGTTAAAGCGACATGTTATTTCTGATATGAAACCTTTCATTATAATCAAAATATACAAGACAAGTTTGTTTTAGGGACAACAATCTCAGATTGAAATCATACAGACCAAAATAAATACAGGAAACGGATCAGAAATTCAAAAAGAGAGGACCGTGTTGTAGAGATGCAAAATATCATAAGTTTTTTGATAACAATGCTATCATAAAGTGAACACGTTGCTGCAGTACATCTACAAAGAATAAGTTCATATTGTTGTTTAAAACAAGGATACAGTGTATTGGCCAAATGTTATTCATATGCTAGATTGATTTTAAACAGATTGCATAAAATGACTGGTAATAAATGCTGTCAATGATTGTGCAATAAAAAAACCTTTAACTTTAAGCATGATGGCATGACAAAAACAGGCGCATATATTTAGTGCTCAAACTGTGTGTACAAGAATTCATCTTCAAACTGGAGTATCATTTTACAAACTTACAAGGCATGCATGATATTTTCAGCCATTATGGTGTTTTCAAGTTTGGCAAGGGACGGTCTGTAGTGATACTCTTGAGCCAAAATATGAACAAGTACAGAGCTGGAAATATTAAGGTGACTGGTGTTCACCACAAGAGGATCTCAAATCAATATCATCACAGTTTTAGCTTCATCTTTCAGCCATGTTTTGAAATATTCAGAGAGCCTTGTAAGATCACAATTCCATCAATGGCGGAAACTCAAATATGGTGACTGGTATTGATATGGTTTAAAAAACAGTGACACCTACTACAGATTTATTGGTATCATTGTTATACAGTCTTCAAGACAGCAAGTAATGTGTCTTTTAAAGCTAAAAAAAGAAAAAAAAATAGACAACAGTCAACTAAAACATTCAGTATGTGCAATGATACAACAGCTAGGAGAAAATCTGCAGCATTCATGTAAGAGAAATGACAGTTCAGATTTTATTAAATACATGATGGAGCCTTTTAAAATCATAATCTACAGGACAAAGTAAATGATAGTCGAACTTCACAGATCAAAGTCCAATTAAAGACAAAGTGCCAGTCACAAATAATAATGGGGATATTTCAAACAGATTGCTATCCAAAGTTTATGTAAACGGCAAAGGGAAAAAGAGAAATAAAAAAGGAATACTTATCTGTAAGTATCGAGCAAGTGCTAAGTAGAAAACAAAATCCATGTAATCACCAGTCAAGCAAAAACCAGTTCAAACCTTTCACAGTCCAAGTTTTAGATTCATAGAAGCTGGAGTTTTTACTACAAGTCGTGTTTGATAGCCGACTATTAGCTTTGAACCCGAGATCTTGGGTATGCAACAGCAAAACCGAGTATGCCAGAAAAAAACGTGATTCCTTTCATCCATGCCGAGTTCCAGATTAATACATAAAACTAGAGCTGAGTATGCAAAGGAAGCCGAGTTCTCCAGATCCAACAGATGCAGATCAATATGGTGGCCGCTCAAACCCTACTTCCTCTTCAGAATGCGAAAATGCAAAGTGAGAAAGGCCAAGTGAAAGAAGTGAATGATTTTAGGGTTCGAAAACCCTTTATCCATACTCACGTGAAAATGAATAAAGGCTCTTTGCCTTTATTTTGTTTTATTTCTTTCATAGTCCAAGCTTTTTCGTCCATGTATGGGTTTGTAGCAAAACACAAACATTTTCATTTTTAATGATATCACTTGGATTTATTTTTTTGCTTTGTTTGTCTTTTTATCTTTTAAAATTAAAAAAATAAATATTGGTTTTTTGTATGTAATTTTTTATTATGTAATTTATTTATCATTTTAATAAATACAATTATATTAATGATGTCATTAAGTGATTTATTTAATTATCACTTAATATATTATTAAAATAATTGTTATTTATTAAAATAATAAAAATAAATTATTATTTAATAAATATTAAATAATTTATAATTCATTTATGAAATATAAATTATTCAATAAATATTATTATGTAAAAAATGAATATTTATTTTTCTTTTAAAAGTTAAAAAGGTAGATATTTTGCAGAAAAGTTAAAAAGGCAGATATTTTGCAAAAAATTATGACTAAGTGTTGAGTCATAAATGACGATAGAATTGGCTGAGATACTATTTTTTCAGATATTTTGAGAGGCTAGTGCTGGGAAATTTTGTATAAGTATAGAGTTGAGGCTCTTTTGTTAGGGTTCTTCTTTCTTTGCCTTTGTTGTTTTGTAAGTTTTTCAGAGTTCTTGACAGGAGCAGAGACTTTTTGTAACCCATTTTTCAGAGAGATATACAGATTTGCAGCACCTTTTTACAGTGAGTTTCAGCTGGTGCCTTCTCTTATTTTCTGTGTTTGTGTGTCATGCTGATGCCTTCTACAGAAGTATTTCAGTCTTTTGCAAGTTGAAAGTTGTGTTTTTGAGAAGTAGTTTTAGACTGTGAGGAATTTATCCTCCTTTTAGAGACTGTTATTTTAGCCTTCTTATCAATTGTTGATGCAAGGATTCTGAATTATTGAGTTGTGCAGAGAAGCTTTTTATTACTGTTTTTATCATATGTTGATTATTTGTTAGATCTCGAAGATACTTTTTCTGGTGCATCACCATTTAGGACATAGATTTTATTTTCTATTATCCTTCTACCTCTTTCCTCCAAAAAAAGAATTAGTTTCAGGTAGTATAGAGTAAGTTACCAAAATAGGAAGCCCACCTAGAATCCGAAGGTTCAGTCACACCTATAAGTTTACCCACAAGCTTGTGATTGTTCCCATGTTTTTCCAGAATTGCTAGGTTTCAGGACCTAGCACTTGGGTGCAAATTTTGAGAGATAACAATTTTTGGTACGCCCGGTGGGACTGTTTTAGACAGTTTTTCATAATTTTTATTTGTTGGTTTACTGTGCAACCTGTAAAAAATATCAAACGTATAAAGAGGTTTTTCAGCACAGTTGGCGACTCCATTGGTGAAGAATCAGCAGATATAGTGCTGATAAGTTTATATGAGAAGAATACAGACAAAGAGTTCTAAAAGTTTTCATTACAGAGAGTTATCTCCTCATAGGAGAAAAAAGAGAACAGCTGAGAAAGTTCAAGAGGCTCTTGTTTATACAAGAAGAACACGGTCAACACCTCCTGTAGCAAGAAGTTTCACAACAGCAAGTAGTTCAGTTGCTCATTTTCAAATACCAAGAGGAAGGAAGACTCAGCAAGCTCCAATGGCTAGAGCTTTTGCAGCTTTCAACCAAGGCAGCCCTTTGAACTTAGTTCAACATGATCCTATCCCAATGGCTGCTCTCAAAAGCTTACCTTATTTTTTGGTGAGGATCAGGTTACTCCTATAGAGCATATACAGGATATAGCCAACTTGTGTCCCCTGCATCATGTCACGGAGGACAATGTGGTAGTAAGGTTGTTAGCAGCCTCTTTTAGAGGGAAAGCACTTGAATGGTACAAAAGATTGACTGCATGTCATGTCCCCATTCTGGCTGACATCGTTTTGCGTGCCGAATTTGCCTATTATCGACTCTCGTAAGCAAATGATTTGGAGAGAGAGTCATTGTGCTGATCATTTGATTGCATATTGCTGACAGAGCCTACATTCGATAGAGCCTACATCCAGTTTGAGGCCTACATGCAGTTGTAGTGGAGCCTACGTTCAGTTATGAGACTTTTGGGGCCTACATTGTTATAATTTTAAGTTGAGATTGCACTTTTTTTATATTATAAAGTTACTTTATTATAAAGTGCATTATAATATGATTTTATAAAGGATGTTTCTAGAAGTTCTTAGCAACTTCTCCAAAAAGTGAATAAATAGAGCGCTGGGCCTCTCATTTGAACATGCTTGGATTTGAGATCTCTTCTACTTCTTCATTGTGAAGCCATTTGTGGTCTTTGGATCTGCAAATACTATTCGATCTTTGGGAACGAATCACTCCCCTAGATTGGCATAACTGAGGTAGTGAAATATCTACTGAAGGGTTGCATTTGTGGAGTTGGTATTCAGCCATCTCATTTGTACTTCATTGAGAATCAGTTGTAGGGTTTGTTCGTGGTTGGAATAAGGGTTTGAATTCATCATAGCATTGGTGAAACATTTGACAAGGGTTTGAAGACAGAAATTGACCATTTTCAAAATTGCAAAAATCAGGGTTTGGAACCAAAAATATGTTCATATCTCCTCACCACATTGGAGAATAATTTTATGCTTCCGGGAGGTCACAATATAACCCTAGGCGCTCCCATTTTGAGTATTTTCGGCTACCAAAGGTTCTGGATTTATTTTTTATAGGAGCCGTACAAGACAGTACAGGTATGGCCTGTACCTGCAGACCGTACAGCAGGTAGAACAGGGGCAGTTCGTGGAGCAGGTCTGGGCGTCTATCATCAGCATTTAATCCCTGCAACTGCAGCATCATTATCAGGGTATTGAATGCGGTTAAGGGAAATCACTGTTTGTAACAGTCCGCAGATATGCTTGGCAAACAGACCTCATAATTAGTCCTGGCCATTATTTGATTCGGTCATCATCAGCAGGACATTGAGAGCGGTTTCCAGGTGCACATGTGATAACATTGAATTGCATAACAGTCATTAATACATCAGTCTGAAACCGTACTGTTGTTGCATTAAATTGATTGTTAATTCCAGTCATTATCTGCTGTTGTAAAATCAGTCATCTATCAAGGATATTGTTCATTTCCTAGCATTGCATGGTCTTATGTGACAAGGGCTTATATATTGTAATTCTGCATTGCATAGTTGTGGCAGTCCACACAAATCTGATATTGTATTCAGACATTGGAATTCACATGATTGTATGCACAGTCCAGTCCACTATTATCAGAGATTGCAATCAGAATTGTATGTTTTGATAGGATTGCATTTATAGGTTTTTCATATTGTCATCAATCTATATTCATATGCATATGTATTAGACACCACAGTCCTTATATTCTGAAAAGTATCAAATCTGAGAGTTGCCATATTCTGAATATTGTTATTGGTACTGTTATTGTTCATTACATTACATTTCGATTGGCATTGTACCTTGTGGTTTTGTTGCACAACAATTAGCCTTATTCGTAGCCCTATTCAGTTACATGCCAACTGTTTGACGAATTGACAAGGATCAGATTTGGGGTTTTTAGTGGCCTTTATAGTAAGGGTCATTACACTGCAGGAACAATTACCAATTGGGATCAACTTGGAGGAGCTTTATGTGACTTTTTCAAAGATAATTCAGATTATTTATCATTGGTACAACAACTTTCCACTATTAAAAGAGCACCACATGAACAAATTTCAGATTTTAACTTTAGATTTCAGAAAACTTGGAAAAGGATTCCTGTAGCAATGAGGCCTACAGCCGAGCATGCATTTTTGTATTACTTGAGAGCTTTCAATAGCAACATTGCTGTCATGATTCAATCTTTGGGAGGTAACACGCTGCCCGCAGCCTATCAACTGGCTATTAGAGCAGAAAATAACCTGATACAGGCTGGACGAATAGCCCCAAGGCCGCCCATGCCCATTTTTCCTGTAGCACCAGTTCCTCAGCTTGTAGTGCCATTACAAGAAATTCCTTTGGCAGTCATACCAGCAGTACCAGCGCTGCCATTCCCAAATGCACAGCAGGCAGCTCCTACAAACATTGCTGCATCTCAACCAAATGATTTGCAAGAAATCAAAGGTATTTTGCAAATGTTTGGTAATGAGCTGACCAACATTAAGAAGCAGCAATTTCAAAATCCAAGACCTTACCAGGCAAATAATAATTTTCAGCAACAAGTTCAAAGTCAGCCATACTAGAACAACAGGCAGAATTACCAAGGTGGTTACCAAGGTAATAGGCAGAATTTTAATTCAAGGCCATTTCCAGCATACAACCCTGCCACCATTAGTAATTCAAAAGAGTTAGTACCTGCTCAGAATAATCTTGTTGCAGTATGAATGGTGTTTTCCTTGTAATCAGCAACATAATCAGAATATGTGCCCAAATGGTGTGATTGGTCAAGCATTAATGGTTCAAGGAACATCATCAGCACAACAAGATCCATCCCATGCTGAAGATTCACAGCAGCAGGATCAGCCGCAAAATGAGATTGGCCTTTTTAATTGGCAAAAGGAGAAATTTTGTGGCGTAAACACGAGTGAGACTTGTTAAGATATAGCTTCATTCGTATTATTATTATTATATATATATATATATAATACAATGTTAATAATGAAGAGTTGTGATTATATTATTACTATCATATTATCATTATTATATTTATAATATAATAATGATAATACCATAGTTATATATTAATGAGGTCACATTGATATTGATCGAACTATGTTCGATAATCTGCAAGCATCGACTAATGAGTCAAATGCATAACCGAACACATAGCATTCGTTTGTTAATGCAGCGATCTTAAAGTAAACTAAGTCGCTGTTATTATTAGTACTAGCGACTGTTGTTAACAGTCGCTAGCACTAATACTAACAGCGACTTCACAAAGAGACATGACTGTTCGGTATTAAGAGACACATTGTTTACAAAGGTGACTGTTCATCAGCATATATATATATATATATGCTGTGATCGCAGGGTTGAAACAATCAATTACAATGTTCATTGCTTCCTTCACCTGCGGTCACAGCATAATATATATTCAGTATAATTTATAAAAGCATCACAATATATTTATATATCAAAACAGTTATTTATCAGTAATATAATAAATTTCCAAAGATCTGATTTCCTAACATGGTATCAGAGCAGAGTTAAAGGGAATTAATCTCTGAATTATTCTTTGACTGGAATACAAAATAAAATATTACTTAAAAGTAAAGAGTTATCATAAATCATAAAAATGACTACCGGAATCAGAATGGAAGACAGATTGGAAGGAGCATCAAATTTTCTATCATGGAAAATTAGGATCACCACACTATTGCAAGAATTGGAATTAGAATAATTCATAGAAGTGGAAAAAGAAATGCCTACAGACGAAGCAGAGAAAACAACTTGGAAAAGAAGGAACAATAAAGAAAAGAAATTAATAGTTGATTCAGTTAAAGATTCCATTCTCCCAAGTATAGCAAGATTAACAACAGCATATGAAGTCTTCAAGAAAATTCAAGAATCGTATGAAATAAACAATACAAGTCGAATATTAACCTTGAAGGAACAACTATTGACCATAAAGATGAATAAAGGGGAAACAGTTACATCTTATTTCCTAAGAATTGCTGAAAATCGAGATCAACTATTCTCAATTGGTAACAATATAGAAGACATGGAATTATATCTAATAGCACTAAGCGGACTACCAACATCTTGGGAGAATTTCATTCAATGTATAAGCACTCGTCCACCATTACCAAAATTTGATCAACTTAAAAATGACTGCACTCAGGAAGAATCAAGACTCATTACCAGAGGACTAGGTTCAAAGAAAGAGGGAGAAACACAAGCTCTCAACACAAAGTCTCACAACAAGAAGAAAAAATCCTTCAAAAGAAAAAGGGGATACAAAAGAGATTTTTCTAAGATTCAATGTTACAAATGTGATAAATATGAGCACACTCATCGACACTATCTTGAAAGACAAAAGACTCAAGCCACAATAGCTGAAGCAAAAGAAATTCCACTTTTCTTTACAGCTCTCTCAAGTGAACTAAATTCAAACAATAGAACTTGGATAATTGATAGTGGTGCATCAAGACACATAACCGGATTCAAAAATCAGTTTGAAACACTTGAAAATTATTCAACCGAAGAAGTAACTATTGGGGATAACTCCACCTACCCAGTAAAAGGAATAGGGACCTGTACTATCAAGATAAAGAATGGAGTATCCTTACAACTAAAAGATGTTCTATTTGTACCCGGAATCAAAAGAAATTTAGTTTCTATATCAGGACTAGCAGATCAAGGATTTCGTGTCACCTTTAATGAAGACAAAGTTCTATTATGGCCTAAGAATTCAAATATGAAAAATGCCACAATCATAGGGACAAGAGATGATAGTCTATACAAACTATGTAATGACCAGAAAGCTGCACTAACTCATGAAATTACAAACCACAGTGAATTATGGCATAAGAGATTGGGACATCTAAGATATAATGCCCTACCTATGATAAACAAATTACTACGGGTCTTCCACACTTAAAAGTTGATCATTCTGGTATTTGTAAAGGTTGTGCACTAGGGAAGAATATAAAAGGATCATTCTCTACAAGTGAACACAAATCTAAAGTAATCTTAGAATTGATCCATACTGACTTGTGTGGACCCATGTCAACACCTTCATTAACAGGATCACTATACCATGTTATCTTTGTTGATGACTATTCTCGGAAAACTTGGATATACTTTCTTAAGGTTAAAGAATCAAGTGAGGTACTATCTAAATTCAAAGAATTCAAAGCACTAGTAGAAAATCAAATAGACAAGAGAATAAAAGTATTAAGATCAGATAATGGAGGTGAATACAAATCTAACATATTTAAAGAGTTCTATAATTTTGTTGGGATTAAGAGGGAGTATACTGTGCCGTATAATCCTCAACAAAATGGAGTAGTAGAAAGGAAGAATAGATCCATAATCGAAGCAGCAAAAACCATGATGCTCGATCAAAACCTTCATACTTCTTTTTGGGCAGAAGCTTCAAATACAGCGGTATATATTCAAAATCGGAATTGATTAGGACATAGTACCCAGACCTAAAAACAAAACCGTTGTCTCTTCTAGATGGCTATTCAAAACTAAATATGCTCCTAATGGAAGTATTGAAAAACATAAAGCTCGGTTTGTTGCTAGAGGGTTCTCACAGAAAGCAAGTATTGATTATGAAGAAACATTTGCTCCTGTAGCTCGGTATACATCAGTCAAAACCATTATTGCTATAGCAGCCTCTAAAGGGTGGAAGATACACCAGATGGATGTGAAAACGGCATTCTTAAATGGCACTATTGAAGAAGAAGTATACTTAGAGCAGCCAGAAGGGTTCATTATACATGAAGCATCAAAATATGTTTACTAAAGAAAGCACTATATGGATTAAAACAAGCTCCTAGAGCTTGGTATGAAAGAATAAACAACTATCTTTCAAAGTTAGGATATTCTAAAAATGATGCAAATCCTAACATTTACTTCAAGATATCAGATGGCAACATGGTTATTTTGGTTCTTTGTGTAGATGATCTCTTGATTACAGGAGAAGATCATCTTATTGCAAAATGTAAGCAGGAGCTAATTGCTGAATTTGACATGAAGGATTTAGGACTCTTACATTATTTCTTAGGTTTGGAAGTTTTTCAAAAGAAAGACTATATTTTGCTAAATCAACAAAAGTACACTATTGATATACTAATCAAATTTGGAATGATGGAATGTAAGCCTTTATCCACACCTATGGAAACAAATTTGCACAAACTCAAAGTTGAAGCAGAAGAGTCTGAACCCACTAATCCTACGTTATATAGAGAAATTGTTGGATCCCTTATGCACTTGGTGAACACTAGACCTGACATCTGCTATGCAACTAATGTAGTGAGTCACTTTATGTGTGAGCCCAAGAAAATACACTTAATGGCAGCTAAGCACATTTTGAGATATCTACAAGGCTCTATTGGATTCGGGCTAAAGTATGAAAAGGTAGAAATCAATCTTCAAGGTTATTCTGATTCTGATTGGGCTGGAAGTACTATAGGGTGTTGTTTTAGTCTTGGGTCAGCTATGATCTCTTGGTTCAGCCGGAAACAGTCAGCAGTAGCACTAAGCTCCATTGAAGCTGAATACATGGCAGCATCCATGGGAGCACGTGAAGCTGTATGGTTAAAAAAGCTATTATTTGGATTGTTTGGAAAACCTCTAAATCCAACTGTGATTCACTATGACAATCAAAGTTGTATCAAGTTATCTGTTAATCCAGTTTTCCATAACAGGTCCAAACATATTGAGATTCCATATCACTACATAAGAGATATGGTAGAGAGAAATATCATAAAGTTAGAGTACATTAGTACTGAAGAACAGGGTGCTGATATTTTCACTAAGCCTCTTGCAAAGCTGAAGATAGAATACTTCAGAAACAAACTTGGCATGATCAAGTTGTAATGTATGGTTTAAATTCCTCTTAATTGTAAGTTTTTTATTCATGAATAAATATAAAAAATATATATTGCAATATTGTGTAAAAATGATCATTTTTGTGTGTGGGTTAATATTTCAAGGTGACGATCTTGTAAATAGTTAACCAAAGTGTCAAGATTGACTACTTAAGTGTGAGTCCCAACTGTGCGGAGATCTTGACTCTTGTTATTACTGGTTGTGTAATAACAAAACTATATCATGATAGACTACTTAATTGTGTGTCCCGACTGTGCGGAGATCATGATATTCAAGTCTATTTTCATGACGAGACTACATTAACTTGTGTGTCCCGAAGTGGTGGATGTCATGATAGACTTTTGATATTTAATACTCACTCGCTAAGAGGGAGTGTTAAGATATAGCTTCATTCGTATTATTATTATATATATATATATATATAATACAATGTTAATAATGAAGAGTTGTGATTATATTATTACTATCATATTATCATTATTATATTTATAATATAATAATGATAATACCATAGTTATATATTAATGAGGTCACATTGATATTGATCGAACTATGTTCGATAATCTGCAAGCATCGACTAATGAGTCGAATGCATAACCGAACACATAGCATTCGTTTGTTAATGCAGCGATCTTAAAGTAAACTAAGTCGCTGTTATTATTAGTACTAGCGACTGTTGTTAACAGTCGCTAGCACTAATACTAACAGCGACTTCACAAAGAGACATGACTGTTCGGTATTAAGAGACGCATTGTTTACGAAGGTGACCGTTCATCAGCATATATATATATGCTGTGATCACAGGGTTGAAACAATCAATTACAGTGTTCATTGCTTCCTTCACCTGCAGTCACAACATAATATATATTCAGTATAATTTATAAAAGCATCACAATATATTTATATATCAGAACAGTTATTTATCAATAATATAATAAATTCCCAAAGATCTGATTTCCTAACAAGACTCCAACTGCAGTTTATTCTAGAACAAAGAAGAGAGCTGTTGAGCTCGATAAAATAGCTGATAAAGGGAAGGCAGTTGCAGGGACATCCATGCCACCACTTCAACAAGTCCATATGTTACAAAGAAATCCTGCCATTGCAAGCAAAAGACAGCAGCATCTTCAAGCTGATCGTGATGCTGGGAAGATCCATCAGAAGACGAATCCTGTTGCGCCTTTCAATATTGTGGACAGCATGAAAAAGTTGAATGTCAATATGTCGGTGTGGGATACATTGAATATTCCAGGGCAGAAAGATATGCTACAAGTTGCTTTGAAGGGCAGAAAGAATTGTGCCTGACATAGCAATAAAGACCCTTTTAATGCAAAACGAACTCGGAGAGAGAAGAGGAAAGTGGGTCGCCACTATCCAGGAATATGACATAGAGATTCAACCAATGAAGTTGGTCAGAGGTCAACAGCTAGCGCAGACCATGGCATCGGAGGGGCCTGGACTTGTACAACAAGTATATGAGTTGGAGGATGTGCGTCCCGATGAATGGTACCAGGACATAATCAATTATTTGCTAAATCATCTGTGCCCTTCACATTTGAATCCAGTACAGAAGCGGGCATTGAAATTCAAGAGTAAAAGGTATATGTTACAGGGAGCAGTATTATATAAACAAAATCATGAGGGAATATATTTGAGTTGTGTTGGAAAAGATGAAGCTAGAAATATTTTGGAACACTTTCATGATAAATGGGGAACAAGACATGCATCGGATTTGGCCACAGCACATTGGATACTAAGAGCAGGATACTATTGGCCAACCTTATTCAAGGATACCCACGAGCATGTGAAGACTTCTCATGTTTGCCAGACTTCAGCAAAGAGGGAGAGGAACCCAGCAATGCCTTTACAGCCGGTTACTGAGGTGAGACCTTTCGCGATGTGAGGACTTGACTTCATTGGTCCCATTAATCCACCTTCCTCAGCGCAACACAGGTATATTCTAACCGCGACTAACTACTGTACTCGGTGGTCAGAAGCTCAAGCTTTCAAGAATTGCACTGCTAAGGTTGTTATTAAGTTCTTAGAGGAAAGAATCACTACAAGGTTTGGATGTCCTTCTGCTTTTGTATGTGATAATGGTTCTGCTTTCATTTCACTGAAATTTCATAATTGGGCATTTGATCATGGGATTATTTTAAAATTTTCATCAAGATACTATCCCCAAGGAAATGGCCTAGCTGAATCTACAAACAAGAACCTTTTGATTGTGATCAGAAAACTTTTAGACAGAAACCCAAGGGATTGGCACACACAGCTGAGATACGCTTTGTGGGCAGATAGAACAAGAGTTAAAGATTCCATAGGAATTACTCCTTACCATCTGGTTTATGGACAGGACCCGGTGTTCCCTATTCAATTGAAAATCCCAACTTTGAGGTTCATACAAGACTACTATGATGAGAATGAAGACAGAGTCCAAGTCAGGTTGGCTCAACTGATGCAGTTAGATGAAAGAAGAGATGAAGCCCTAGAAAAATTTGCCAAACATCAAGGGGTAGTAAAATGTTGGTTTGACAGGAGAACACAGAACAAGGCCTTCAGGATCTCTGACTTGGTCTTATATTGGGATAAAGCCCATGAGAAGAAAGGACAACATGACAAATTTGACAAACTATGGAAAGGTCCTTTTCAGATTGCGGAAATTGTCGGGGACAATGCATTTAGGCTTAAGACACTCACTAGTAGGGATGTCTCGTTGCCCGTCAATGGGCAATTCCTCAAGCATTAATTCCAAGCCTAGGACTCCGTCTGGAGCCCTTTTGTACATAGTACTTTAGTTTGCCTTCAGTTAGTAGATAGTTTACTTTCTGTTCTTAGAGTAGAGTTTGTCTTGGACCACTTGGCCCAGGGGCTAGAGTAGTTTCCTATCAGTTGGTTAGAGTAGGTTTCCTTTTGGTTGGTTAGTTTAGGTGTTTGAGGGAGCTCGAGTTTAATTTGCATCAAGTCATTTGACTTGGGATCTTTTAGCTTCCCTCAGTCGGAGAGCAATTTTTGGTTTTGGAGCTTTGCAAGCACAAGGGATCTAGGTTATCACTCGTGGGCGAGGTGTGTAGATCTTACACTTTTGGTGACAAAACAGGAGTCCGTCTTGTTCATTTCTTGAATATATTTGACAAGGTTCGGAGATTTTAGGATGTGCTTAGCCGTTGGTCTATCGTAGGACTTGTACTAAATTTGGGTCAAGCTCGATAGTGGTTCTTGAGTTACCTTTGACATTGTTACAACATTATACTCACACTTAATTGCTCCGAGTTCTTGGTGTTTCGAAGTGAAGATGGACTCAGTAAAAATCATACACCTGCTTCAGCGCCACTGTGGTCTTCCAAACCCTCCGTGGGCTTCATTGCCTGCAAGCCAAACAAAAGATTGAAAACAGAGAAATATCATGACAAAAAGAGAAAAAATTTAGTATAAAGGAAAGGTAGTATCAAAGTAAATAAAGATGAAAATTGGCTTTAAAGGGCGTGCAATCATCTCTACCGGTGCTACTAAGTGGTCACTAAAGGTAGAACCGTGATTGTGGGGCCACAACGATAACTCCGTCGGGGCTATGGACGCCTGACTGGCAGCGGGGCTCTATCCAGGATGCTTTTGAAGTAAGGATATTATAATAGCTAAGTCTAGTGGATCTGAGAGATTATCAAGTTCTTGTCAAGCGGGGAATAAATCATTTGCACACACGTGAGTAACTTAAGGTTAGGGTGCTTAGGTTCAACTTGAGAGTTCTTTCCCAGGTTGAGTGTTTGTCCTTCAATAGATTTTCGGATAGGTCATCCTGAGATTTTTGTTCTAAGTTATTTTGTTCTTGAAATGTTCAGGAACATTTCACCGGTGGAGTCGCCAGATGTTGTGAGGTTTCACATCATCGCCCCAAAGAATTTGGAGACCCCCAATTTTCGAGCAAGCCTTGGCATTTTTTTCCTTGGTCCTGGCATTCCGGCCTTAACAATTTTTGGACTTATATGGGTGAATTTTGAAAATTATTGAAATTGAAGTGCTTGGCTTTCGTTTTCGAATTTGGTTGTGATTTGGTCTTTTTGGAAATCTTGCAAACTTTCGATCTTGAAATGGATTAAATGGCCAAAAATATTTTGATTTGCCAAATAGAAATTTGAAACTAAATTAGACCTATCGCCCTAAATAAAAATAAAATCTGGGCATTTAAACTTGATTTATGCAATAAAAACACAATCTTGGCAAATAAATTTGCAAAATTTGGCCACTTAAATTCGAAAACCTGGGCCAATAAATCCAATGGTTTGCATTGAAATCTTAAAATTATAGGTATTAAAATTGAAGACCTAGCCCTTTATTGAAAATCTAGACATAAAAAATCAAAATTTGGGCAATAACATTGAGAATTTACATAAAAGCTGCATTAAAATCAAAATCTGGGCATTTAATTTCAAAAATCTGGCCCCAAGTGTGGCATGTGGCATTTAAAATAAAAGATAGAGCCCTTTTGTAATGGCGTGTGGCTATTATGGCCCAATTAAATTCGAAATCTGGGCTTAACAAATTGAATGTGGCTTCATTTAATTGTAAGCTCGATCTGTCTAGTAGGTCGGCCCTCTTTTTTTTTTTTAATTATAATTTTGTTGTTTTTGGGCAGGTCGGCCCTCTTGTGGGAGGCGAAAGTTTAGTATAAGAGGGCGCCCCTCCCCTCCTCATTCTCACCATCCTTCCCAGCGAAAATTCAAGGCATAGGAAGGCAGCGAAAATTATAAGCATAGGAGGGCAGCGACAGTAGAAGGCAGCGAAATTGGAAGAGCCAGCGACATAACAGTGAGGAGCAGAAAACTTGTGAAGAAGACTTGCGACATTTGATAAAAGTGGCAAACCTGCTATTTGATAGAGGGCTGTAAACTTCATGCCCTAAGAGCAAAATTTTGCAAGGAGGAGTGCATTTAGCCAGGGGTGATTTTCTTCTTTTGGTGGAGGAGTGCATTTTGGTGTTGTCTTCTTCTTCTTTGGAGGAAAATTTGTTGGTGTAGAGGAGGATCTTCATGCTTGAGGGTGAAGGCTGGTCTAAAAGGCAGATTTTCTCCTTGTTCTTGCTTGGTACATTTTCCCTATTTTCTTGCTTGCATCATCCATCCATCACTTCATCATTTCATCTAGGGCTTGAAGCTGGGAGATATAAGTGTAGTTTTCATCTAGGATTTGGAGAAAGGAGATATAAGTGGTAGTCCCACCCCTAAGAACGAAGTTGAGAGATATAAGTGTAGTCCATCTCATAAGTTTTCAAGAGGCACAAATAAGTGGTAGTCCCACCCCTAGGCGGAGAGGCAGAGATAAGTGTAGTGTGATAGGAATCGGCGAGGCAAAAATATGTTAGTCCATCCCTAGGATTGGAGGGGCAGAGATAAGTGTAGTCCCACCTCACTATAGAAAGAAGGGGCAGAAATAAGTGTTAGGATGGCGGATGCTAGTGCAAGCAAGAACCCAAAGGGAATGAATACCAAGAAAGACAGGGAAGACATGATGTCCAAGACCACCTTCTTCTCAAAATTGAAGCGAGTCGATGACACCAACATCGGCACCATAGATATGATACAGTTGAGAGATAGGTTGAAAGGGGGCCAGTCCTCTATGGCAAAGAAGATCTACAAGTGTGGAATTGTGCAAGCTGCCATCTTCCCTCCTACCTTGCCTTGTCCAGAGTTGGTGATGGAGTGTGCATCTCGGCTAGATATTGTGACCAAGTCCATCATCTTTGGTGAAGAAGTGAGGATGTTGGCTAACATCAGCGGGCAGGTGGTAGAGGAAGTGTTCAATATACCCCAACAGAAGGGCATGATAGTAATGTTGATGATCAAGCCGCCAGGTTCTTTCAAGACAGTGAGGATGCCTACCTCGCCCTACTAAAGCAGAATTGGTTGCACAAAGGCAAGAAGGGAGTCACCAAGTCATCAAGGCTCACCAGGTCAGATTTCAAATCAGAGTATGGCGATCTTGTTATGCTTCTCAACCGAGTCATGGGCTCCGCTCAAGGTATGCAGTTTGAAACTTGGATGTACTATTTTATTGAAGGAATTGAAAATGGAAAAGAAAGTTTGATTGGGCTAGAATTATAAGTGAAAATTTAGAGTTGCAACTTAGGATAGTGCAAAATCAGAAACAATTCTATATGGGGTCCTACCTTTTCTATTTAATTGCAAGACTGTATGAACATCCTGGACTTAAGGCTAGAGGGGTGATTGGCAATGGGCCCGAACAATGCTTGGTGCATGAGTGCTATCCACAACTTCATTTGCGCAACACCAAAGATTACAAGATATTTTATGATGTCTTTGCCATGAAGACAGTAAAGATACTGCAAGAGACACCCGCAAGGAGGCTCTCGCCGGAGGCGGAGACAAAAGTCAAGAAGTTTGGGAGTTGGTTCATCCAATTTCCGCAATTCACTTATATCAGAGTGGCTGGATGCACGGCTTGTCCCAAGAGGCTTCCAAGGTACCCACCCGATAGGATAGTTTTGATGGAGTTGGCTAGGCAACTTGAGCAATATGACAAAATGATGAAGCTCAAAGGTGAGACAGGGGTTACCTTCTCACTCGTGATAGGTAATGATAGTTGTCCCAATCCTGTTGCCTTTGTAGCTACGGAGAAAGAGTTAGAACAATATCATCTAGGATGGTATAGGGCAAGGCAAGGATTTGATCCTAATGGTCTAATCAAGGCATCTCATGGGGATCCATTCAAGCATATTCCTACTTTGGAGGATTTTTGGGCCAATGCACAGGATGACTTTCATGTGAGGAAGTTGGCTTTCTCAAGGTTATCGGTGGGCATGATGAGGGCCATCAGATGGAGAAATCTTGATATTTCGGATCAACTGGAAGAGGATGAAGATGTGCTAAGGGAAGATTACAATACAGTAGAAGGAACAGAGTTGAATCCAGTGGATTGGGATGATCCTCAGGATCTTTCCTTAGATGCAGTAACAAGAACAATTGAACTACACACTGAGTGGTGGTACAATAGGAAGTTTAGGCAATTGCAAAGTTGGAAGGTACACCTTACCTATGAGAAGATGAAGCCAGAGAAGGAGATTCTAGTAGAATCAGTCGGACAGCAAGGTGGGGGTGGTAGCCAGCAACAAGCAGTTAAGACCAAGAAGAGGAGCTTGGAGGTTGAGAAAGATAGAGAACATCAAGAGCCTCCAGCAAAGAAACAGAGTAAAGTACCATCGAGAGAGAGCATAGTTGAGGCTAGGAGCCAAGAGTTTGGTACAAGTGAGCAGTTGTCTAGGGCAGCGGTAGAGGTGAGCTCTGGTTCAGAATCAAGTGGTTATAGTAATAGTACAAGGTACTCTCCTCTCTCGGAGAGCCAAGTTGAGGAGGATATGGCAGTCAGTGATGAAGGAGATAAGCCAATTGACATTGAGGCTCTATCAGCTGAGGAAGGAAGACAAGCGCCCAAGGCCGTTGGTGATGTTGTGCTAGTCGAACCGAATCCAGATTTGGGGAGATGCATTGCACCACTATGGTTGAGACAGATGCTTATGCCAAGGGGCGAGGTTGTGGCCATCCGAACAGTTGAGGATATTCAAGGGTTAGTGGAAAAGGAAGATGATGTCGAACAGAAACAAATTGCAGGAACAGTGGCAAAGGTAATCAGGAATGATGAGGATGGTCACTGAAAGGTTCAGATTGTTGTACCAAAGGTTAGCAAAGCAGTAGACAAGATTGTGGCCCAAGATTATGAGATAATGGAGCATGACATGGGAAAAATCACGGATGACATGGAGTGTGAGGAGGTTCAGGAAGGCATAAGCTTCAATTAGAGAAAGGTTGAGAAAGGTGAACGAAAGGATTGTAGAGTTGGAGATTGAAAACAAGTATTGGAGGGATAGCTATCATGAAGTATGTCAACCTATCCAACAATTGCCTCAGGCGGCCCTTCCACAAGATAGTGGGAGCAATCTGGAAGAAATATTAGCTCGAGAGCAAGAAACTAAAAATTGGATCAATAATACAATTCAAGAAGGGCGAAAGTTCTTGCCTTCCTTTATCTCGACATTCAGGTCATTTGTGTCTCTTAGGGACAAATTCAGAGCATTTGAAGGGGAGTGGAAGGATTTCCTTCCAATCCGTGACTTAGCCATTCCCAAGCTACAGGCGGCCATAAAGCTATCAGAGGGATCTTTGGTGAAGGCCAAGTTGGTCAATGAAGGAAGAAAGAGTATTGTTGAGTCCTAGTATGTTACCTTGACTACCAGATCGAGGGTACTCGAAGAGATACAGGATGAGATTGCACAATACAGTCCAAGCATCGACACTTTCATTTCAAACATGCTGAATGATGCGAGGATTGCACTTGATTTTGAAGAAATCAAAGAGGAGAATTTTAATGAGACGGAGTTTGGATTGAGACTGGATGAGTTGGGGAAGGTTGTCGCCAGAGAGAAATAGTTGGGCATCCTTGCCTCTCTCAAGGCCCTTATCGAGTTTGCAAGAGATGATGAGAAGGAGAGTGAGAAGACACTGCAAGCAGCAAAGAACATGATGAACACAGCTGAGCTCAGGATGAGGCATACACCTTGCCCTCCCATGGAGGAAGTCAGCACCATGTTAGCCAAATTCATTGCTTATGCTAAGAAGATGAAAAAAAAGGGTAGAATTGTATTAGAAGATCATTTGATGTAAGCCCAAGTGGCAAATTCTCCTTTCTTCTTGGGTAGGGTAGGTGTCTGATTCTGATTGGCTACCATTTTGGTGCCTTCTCATTGGTTGCCACTTTTCTTTTTTTTCATTAGTCCATTGATGAGGTGGCGTCTTCTCATTGGCCGACGGGGTGGCAACCCTAATTAGGGTTTTTGGGATTTAATCTGGATCATTGATTTTGCCTCTTAATCTCTATCGTTGGTTGTAATTTTGAGCCTCTATATAAGGCCAAGTACTCTCATTTGTAAAAGGTTGAAGAAAGTTGTTGCTAATATAATACCAAAATTGCTTCTCTTGTCATTGTTGTGTCTTGCATGGTGATTAAGAACACTTGGTGTTATTGCATGGTTTCTACTTCCAATAGTTAAAGTTAGATTTCATTGAGTTGTTAAAGTAGATTTCATTTCAAGAAAATTGTTAAAGTAAGGATAGAAGTAGATGGCTAGTGGTATGGTGATATTGGTAAATGTTTGATAGGGATCTATATACTAGGCCACTAGCATCTTAGCGGCTTGTTAAGGAGCCTTGTGTGGTAATCTAGTCTCATTCCCCTTGAATCATTGCATCTGTGGAGGTAGTGCCGCTGGCAAGCTTTCATTAGGTTGATCCCCGTCCATTTGCTAATCTTTCCATTCCATACGAGTAGTAGTAAGGCAGCAAGTAGCTTAGTAGTTAGAGTTTTGAAGAGCAAAGTTGGAAGTGATATAAATTTGAGTATACATTGCAAAGCTAGATCCTATCATCATCATAACGAGAATTTGACACCCTTGAACAAACAACGTAAGCCCGTCTACATGATTAACCAAAGAATCACATTAATATAACTGAGTTAGTATCCACAGGTGTAAGGAACCTTGGAGTTTTCTCATGTTCTTCATGAGTATATACTTTTCAAGAGAGGGTTGAGTGTTTGGTATTCTATATCAAGTATTCAATTGCTATATGTTATGTAGTGGTACAAAACTGACATCAACAGTTATTCGGCCTTCAATTCCGGATAATGATGTCAATTGGCAAGTTTTTGATAGTGATGAGTAGGTTTTAACTTTCTTGCTAGAAGAAGAGCAGTTTGCTATCACAAATCAGGATAAAATGAAACAGCAGTATGGTGACCAGCTTATCCAACTGAGAACAAACAAGGTTCCAAAGGGTCTAGTTGCTTTAGAATCCACTTTTAATAGTGATAATCAGCTCAAGAAATGTAAGGCTGGAATTCAGGTCAAAAAAGATCATTATGAAGAGCTGGAGATAGCAGAAGGAAAATTCTTCAAAATCGGGAAGGTATGTTCTAAGGAGAAAAAGCAGCAATTTAAAGGTTTATGTCAAGAATTTCCTAAGGTTTTCGCTTGGCAATATTCTGATTTAAAGGGTTTTGACCCAAGTATTGTTGAGCATACAATTGATTTAGATCCAAGTTCTAAACCTGTTAGACAGAAACAGAGGCCCCTGAATCCAAGGTTAGAACCCTTAATGATCAAAGAATTGACAAAGTTGGTAGAAGGAGGTATTATCTTTCCTATCAAACATACGTCATGGGTTTCTAATTTGGTACCGGTAAGGAAAAAGAATGGTGAAATCCAATTGTGTGTGGATTTCAGAGACCTCAACCGAGCATCATTAAAGGATCATCACCCGCTGCCTTCTATGGAGCAAATTTTACAGTTAGTGGCTGGTTCAGAGAGGTGTTCTCTCCTTGACGATTATTCGGGTTATAACCAGGTGCGTGTTAATGAAGCTGATCAGTTTAAAACAGCGTTTACAACAAAGTGGGGAACCATGGCCTACAAACGGATGCCTTTTGGGCTATTCAATGCTGGTGCTACATTTCAGAAGGGAATGGAGCACGCGTTCCAAGGTCTGATTTATAAATTTCTGCTGGTTTACCTTGATGATGTGACAGTTTATAGCAAAACTACAACTGAACATTTGCAACATTTGATGCAAGTTTTTGAAAGATGCAAGGAGTTTGGCATCTCTCTTAATCCGAAGAAGAGCATATTCATAGTGCATGAAGGAAAACTTCTTGGACACGTTGTGTCCAAAGCTGAAATTACTATTGACCCTGAAAGGATACAAGCTATTCTTGAGCTGCCACTGCCTAACCATAAAAAAGAACTGCAGAGCTTCTTAGGGAGGATCAATTTCGTAAGAAGATTTATCCCTGACATTGCAAATTTGCAGCAGCCTTTAACTGCAATGTTGAGGAAGAATATGGCTTTTAAGTGGTCTAAAGAAGGCAAAGATAGTTTCCAAGCTATCAAGGAGGCGTTATCATCAGCCCCTACTCTGGTAAACCCAGATTTCTCACAAGATTTCATCCTTTATGCTTTTGGCAGCATTGACAATATATCTGCTATGTTGGTGCAAAAGCACAAAGACAACTATGAGCAACCAATTGCTTTTTTCAGCCAGTCTTTAGCTGATTATGAGACCATATATACTTTTGTGGAGAAACATGTACTTGCAGTGGTGCGTAGTTTGAAGAAGTTCAAGCCTTTAATTTCTGGTAATAAGGTACATTTCCTTGTGACCCATCCAAGTGTAAAAGAATTTCTTTTAAGAAGAGATTTAAATGATAAAAGGGCTAGGTGGATCACAAAAGTCATGGAGTTTAACGTAGACATCAATGTTACAAAGCTGGTAAGAGGTAAGGGGTTATGTGAGGAGATGGCTGCAACTCCTGAAAGCAATGAAAGTGAAGATTCAATTGCTGTTTTGTTCAACAGCGATGATGTTCAAGTTGATGGATCACCACAAAACGAAAGTTGGGTGCATGACATGACCCATTTCTTGAAGACTGGAGAATGCCCACTACATTTAGACAAAGCAAAGAGAAGGTATTTCCTTTTGCAGTCTATTCCTTATGTTTTGTTGAATGATGTTTTGTTTAGGAAAGATGTCAATGGGATGTTATTGCGGTGTATTGACTCTGATCAAGTGGAAAGAATCTTAAAAGAATTTCACGATGGAGATTCAGGGGGTCACTTTGCCCCACGAACAACTGCATGGAAAATCATGCGTGCTGGTTATTTTTGGCCAGAATTGTTTAGGGACTGTTATGCCTGGTCTAAAAAATGTGTGAAGTGTGCACTCTTTGCGGGCAAGGAGAAACTCTCAGCCATGCCTTTACAGCTAGTTCAAGTGGACCAGCCTTTCATGAAGTGGGGTCTTGATTTTATAGGACCTATTAATCCACCATCTAGTGCTAGTCACAGGTGGGTGCTTACAGCAACGGATTATTTTACAAGGTGGACCGAGGCAGTTGCTTTAAGGGAATCAAATGAATTTGTTGTTCTAAGTTTTTATGAGGATATAGTTACCAGATTTGGTGTCCCAAAATCTATAATATCTGACAATGCACTGACATTTGTTGGTTTTAAAATAACTGATTGGGCTATCAAGCATGGTATCTACTTGAGTACGTCTTCAAACTACTACCCTCAAGGGAATGGTTTGGCTGAAAGTACAAATAAGAACTTAATAAGAATCATTAAGAGGACAATGGAGGAAAATCAGAGGGTTTGGCATTCTCTTTTGAAGACTACATTATAGGCAGACCGTATAACTCCTAAGTGGTCAATTGGTAATTCTCCATATATGCTGGTATATGGAAAAGAAGCGAGGTTACCTTTATCAGTTGAGCTTCCAGCTCTTGATATCATGCATCAGTTACAAACGTTTGAAGAAGAAGATCCTATGGCAGTCAGGTATGCTGAATTAATGGAACTGGATGAAGTTAGAAGAAAAGCTATGCAAACTTTGGAGTATCAACAGCTTCAGACTAAAAGAACATTTGATAAGAGGTCTACTCCTAAGGTTTTCAATGAGGGAGACGTTGTGCTAAAGTGGGAGGTGTTGAAAAGCAGGCCAGGCAAACATTCGAAGTTTGACAACTTCTGGAGTGGCCCTTTTGTTATTACAGAATGTAAGGAACATAACGCATATCAGTTGTCAACTATGGAAGGAAATGTGTTGCCAATACCAGTTAATGGTATTCACCTTAAACACTGTTTTGAGGTATGATCTTGAAGGTTCTTTGTAAATATCAGTAGGTTGCAAATAAGGTGTTGTTGCACCATGTTTTGAGTGTTGTTTTTTTTTCCTAAGTGTTGTTATGCACAGTTTTCCTAGGTTTTCCTAGTGTTTCCCTGCTTTCAATAAAGGTTTCCAAGTCTTCAAAAGAGCTGTAGAAAATAGAACAGTCCTACTCGCATGCAAATACAATAGCCAATTAGGCACATTCATACATGTGCTCATAAATAGAAAGCTGAACAATTCATGTGTATTGATGCAACACATATATAAATATGACTCCCTAGTCATGATACCTGCATACACCTAGCCTTGCTCTGTTTTGTACAATCCTGCTGTTTTAATGTATTTTGCAGTCTTGAGATGAGTCATCCTTGTTTTCAGTCCGGAGTCATGTACACCATGCATAATGATGAAGGGGAGCCTACCTAATCATTATGAATAATGCAAATCACACAGGGCTGAAAACAACAATCACTCAAGCAAGGAGAGTAATATGAAAATCTGTTATTGACTCCTGGCCCAATGGAATGAATAGGCTACTGGTTTTTTATGTCTAGCAGGCAGACACCCATCCGAGGTTGCCAATTTTGTTACCAATTTGATTTTTGGGCTTAAATTGGTATAGCCATGCTAGCTGGGATTATTCATTCATATCTGAAAATCATGCTTAATGCCCATGATAGTCATTTGATTTATTCTATGAATATAAGTTCACATTTTATGACGAAAAGTAACCCACATATGAAAGAAGAATTACATCTTGTGCTTTTCTGAAAATGTAAATTCGTTTATTCATCAACGTGCTCATTTCGTTTCACACAGGCCGTGAAAATAACCTCATTAAAAGAATACATAAATCAAGTGCTTAGGCAAAAGGAACATAAATGCTAAGTACAAGACGCATGAAATGAAAGGAGGTTCATGGGAGCCAGCCTTTGCCTAGTACTGGAGATAACTGGCCGTGTTCCTGATTGTGTCCCGATGTCCCGTCATGCCTTGCCTCCATGCCAGCCCCTGCAAGATAAATTGAGGAAAAAGAGGTTAGATCTAACGATCTAAGCAATAGCCAGCCAACTCACCATCCTACTCAATACATATATTCATATCCCTGAAATAGCCACCAATTTTATGCATCCTTCTAATGAGTTTGTTCCCTGTGCAGCATCACGCCTACCACTGACATGTGGACGTAAATGTGGCTCCCACAAGGGTTCGAGCCGAGCATGTCAGTGGTAGGAGTGATTCAGATCAAGTAAGAAAATAGATACAGTATTAAAGGGGACATGTGTAGTTTTTATGGAACTTTTTATTGTATTCTGAGTGCAGGAAGAAATAATTTGAGAAGCAGTCAAGCATATTTCTAAAAAATATTGCCAGTAGAGCAGTTGAGAAAGTAAAGAACAAACAAGTGTTGAAATCAGGAAAGGCATACATAATGTTAAAGGGACATGTTATTTCTAATATGAAACCTTTCATTATAATCAAAATATACAAGACAAGTTTGTTTCAGGGACAACAATCTCAGATTGAAATCATACAGACCAGAATAACAACAAGAAACGGATCAGAAATTCAAAAAGAGAGGATAGTGTTGTAGAGATGCAAAATATCATAAGTTTTTTGATAAAAATGCTGTCATAAAGTGAACACGTTGCTGCAGTACATCTACAAAGAATAAGTTCATATTGTTGTTTAAAACAAGGATACAGTGTATTGGCCAAATGTTATTCATATGCTGGATTGATTTTAAACAGATTGCATAAAATGACTGGTAATAAATGCTATCAGTGATTGTGTAATAAAAAAATCTTTAACTTTGAGCATGACGGCATGACAAAAACAGGCGCATATATGTAGTGCTCAAACTATGTGTACAAGAATTCATCTTCAAACTGGAGTATCATTTTACAAACTTACAAGGCATGCATGATATTTTCAGCCATTATGGTGTTTTCAAGTTTGGCAAGGGACAGTCTGTAGTCATACTCTTGAGCCAAAATATGAACAAGTACAGAGCTGGAAATATTAAGGTGACTGGTGTTCACCACAAGAGGATCTCAAATCAATATCATCACAGTTTTAGCTTCATCTTTCAGCCATGTTTTAAAATATTCAGAGAGCCTTGCAAGATCACAATTTCATCAATGGCGGAAACTCAAATATGGTGACTAGTATTGATATGGTTTAAAAAACAGTGACACCTACTACAGATTTATTGGTATCATTGTTATACAGTCTTCCAGACAGCAAGTAATGTGTCTTTTAAAGCTAAAAAAAGAAAAAAAAACAGACAACAATCAACTAAAACATTCAGTATGTGCAATGATACAACAGCTAGGAGAAAATCTGCAGCATTCATGTAAAAGAAATGACAGTTCAGATTTTATTAAATACATGATGGAGCCTTTTAAAATCATAATTTGCAAGACAAAGTAAATGATAGTCGAACTTCACGGTTCAGACTCCAGTCAAAGACAAAGTGCCAGTCGCAAATAATAACGGGGATATTTCAAACAGATTGCTATCCAAAGTTTGTGTAAACGGCAAATGGAAAAAGAGAAATAAAAAAAGAATACTTATCTATAAGTATCGAGCAAGTGCTAAGTAGAAAACGAAATCCATGTAATCACCAGTCAAGCAAAAACCAGTTCGAACCTTTCACAGTCCAAGTTTCAGATTGATAGAAGCTGGAGTTTTTACTACAAGTCGTGTTTGACAGCCGACTATTAGCTTTGAACCCGAGTTCTTGGGTATGCAACAGCAAAACCGAGTATGCCAGAAAAAACCGTGATTCCTTTCATCCATTCTGAGTTCCAGATTAACACATAAAACTAGAGCTGAGGATGCAAAGGAAGCCGAGTTCTCTAGATCCAACAGATGCAGATCAATATGGCGGTGGCTCAAACCCTACTTCCTCTTCCAGATGTGAAAATGCAAAGTGAGAAAGGCCAAGTGAAAGAAGTGAATGATTTTAGGGTTCGAAAACCCTTTATCCATACTCACGTGAAAATGAATAAAGGCTCTTTGCCTTTATTTTGTTTTATTTCTTTCATAGTCCAAGCTTTTTCGCCCATGTATGGGTTTGTTGCAAAACACAAACATTTTCATTTTTAATGATATCACTTGGATTTATTTTTTTGCTTTCTTTGTCTTTTTATCTTTTAAAATTAAAAAAATAAATATTGGTTTTTTGTATGTAATTTTTTATTATGTAATTTATTTATCATTTTAATAAATACAATTATATTAATGATGTCATTAAGTGATTTATTTAATTATCACTTAATATATTATTAAAATAATTGTTATTTATTAAAATAATAAAAATAAATTATTATTTAATAAATATTAAATAATTTATAATTCATTTATGAAATATAAATTATTCAATAAATATTATTATGCAAAAAATGAATATTTATTTTTCTTTTAAAAGTTAAAAAGGCAGATATTTTGCAAAAAATTATGACTACGTGTTGAGTCATAAATGAGGATAGAATTGGTTGAGATATTATTTTTTCAGATATTTTGAGAGGCTAGGGCTGGGAAATTTTGTATAAATATAGAGTTGAGGCTCTTTTGTTAGGGTTCTTCTTTCTCTGCCTTTGTTGTTTTGTAAGTTTTTCAGAGTTCTTGACAGGAGCAGAGACTTTTTGTAACCCATTTTTCAGAGAGATATACAGATTTGCAGCACCTTTTCACAGTGAGTTTCAGCTGGTGCCTTCTCTTAGTTTCTGTGTTTGTGTGTCATGCTGATGCCTTCTACAGAAGTATTTCAGTCTTTTGCAGGTTGAAAGTTGTGTTTTTGAGAAGCAGTTTTAGACTGTGAGGAATTTATCCTCCTTTTAGAGACTGTTATTTTAGCCTTCTTATCAATTGCTGATGCAAGGATTCTGAATTATTGAGTTGTGCAGAGAAGCTTTTTATTACTGTTTTTATCATATGTTGATTATCTGTTAGATCTCGAAGATACTTTTTCTGGTGCATCACCATTTAGGACATAGATTTTAGTTTCTGTTATCTTTCTACCTCTTTCCTCCATCAAAAAAAGAATTAGTTTCAGGTAGTATAGAGTAAGTTACCAAAATAGGAAGCCGGCCTAGAATCCAGAGGTTCAGTCACACCTATAAGTTTACCCACGAGCTTGTGATTGTTCCCATGTTTCTCCAGAATTGCTAGGTTTCAGGACCTAGCACTTGGGTGCAAATTTTGAGAGATAACAAGTTTATAACACAGTTTCTCAAGTAACCCTCTATCCACTTATTCACTATCTCAGTTTGCCCGTATATTTGTGGATGGTAGCTAGTGCTAGGTATCAATTCAGTCCCTTTCAAACAAAAATGTTCTTACCAAAACATGCTAAGGAACCTGTCATCCCTATCACTTACAATTGTTTTAGGCAATCCATGAAGTCTAAAAATCTCTTTAAAAAATTGATCTGCTATTGTAATATCCCACACTAGCATATTCCCTCAATTCTGATTTTAATTGTCAATTTTGAATATTTGACATTTAATCAAACACTTTACACGCAAAGTTGTAGCTTGTTGATAGGAATTCAGTTTGTTGTGTATGCTCTTAAGCAAGTAGAAATGATGTAAATGCTTTGCAAAGAATGTCAAGAAATCCAACAATGAGCTGAAAATGAAATGCACTTGTTTTTTTACTCATTTCAAATGTAAATACACGAGTCCTGGAGGTAAAATACATATCTACAACCAAGTAACATTTTTTGCAAACACTTGGCATGTAAACTAATGTGCATCTATAGTAAGCTATTAAGACTGATTTAATTCAGCTCTTCAAATGATTCAATTCATGGTACTTGCAAATATTCAAATGACAACACCTTGATTTAATTGCAAACAGAGCACTTTTGTTTTGAAATGTAACATTCTAGAATTGGACGCAGCCTGTATGTTGTACGCAGCTATTTGAATAATATCGCTGCTACCTAGAGAATGTTCACAGCCCCTCAATATTAATGCAGCCCTTAAAATTCAATTGTTGCTACCTTAAAAATAATCCCAGCCACTAATGGGAGCATGACAGCTCACCATTAGCTATTTCACAGCCCACATAAAATAAATCGCAGCCTCCAGAGTCTGCCTCAAATTGCAAATGTGATCCAAATCAGAAGAATTTTGCAACCTTCAAACCCTTCCCAATTTCATCAATATGAATGCATAATAATGACAATTCTGGTATACAGCAGCACCAAAATTATCAACGACATTCAGAATTAATTCTCAAAATCTAAAGCACAATTCACCACCAAACTAGTGATTCAAAGTGCAAATAAAGGGGAGGAATCAGTTCTCAAACCCTAGCTGAAGAACTTCTCAACTATTTCTCCAAATGATAAAAAGAAAAGCCAATAATGAATGATTTCTCCATAGAGTCTTATTTTTATAATAAAAGAAGTGTGGCTTCTCCAATACACTTCTCACTTAAGAAGCTTCTCGCACACACTTTCAAATTAGAAGCCTTTATTTAATAACCTTGAATTAATAATGAATAACTCCCAAGCTAAAAGCTTCATGAAGACACTTTTGACTTAAAAGGCTTCTTCAACACACCTTCCAATTATAACACAAATGATAAAGTCATTTATTAAGATAAACTTAATAAACAACTTATAATATGAAGCTCCATCAAATAGACTCTATTATATGCTCATGATGCCCAACACCCTGTACCTCCACTGCACTGCTAAAAATAGCAACCGCCCAAAAAGACTTACTAAAAATAGTAAGTCCCTCAAACTGAGAACTCTTCAAATGAATCCATAACTCCACTGGTACCAATGCCCAGGGGCTCTGCTAAAAATAACAATCATGATGATCACCCCAAAAAAAGCACTTACTATAAATAGTAAGTCTATCAATCTGACTCAAACAAAGAGTAATCCTGACATCAGAGACCTCCAGGGTGGAAACTGACCATTGGCTCTGCCACACGACCCTCTCCAACATCCTGATTAGCCTATGAAGGTCACAGAAATAAGCTAATCCCATGTGCCTAAAAATGGGGACATTACAGTCCTCCCTTCCTGAAATTGCTTGTCCCCAAGCAATCTCAAAAAACAAATACAAAAGTCCACCCGGATCCCAAGGATAGAATGGAGCAATGTCCCTGCAAACTCCTACAAAGAAATCATCATCCACTGAGCTAACCAAAGCATACTGACATCATGCCAACCATAGTGATCCAAACAATCTGCAGTGCTAAACCCCACACTACCTGGATCCCCGCAGAGATGAAACTCAGAGCCATCCATAACAAGGGAGAATGGATATCCAAAACCATCTAACAAACTAGAGGTCTCTGCACACCCTCCCAATTTGCTCTGTATACTCATGTAATCCGAATATCCATCCACTGTAAAACCATCCTAGATGTACTAACCCTGCAAGTCATCTCCTACTAGCCTGCAGTAACCATCTGCATTAACTGCAGATGGAGAAAACCCATCCCATAATGGATGATATAAACCTGGAGCCAACCCACACCAACGTACAACCAAGTCCTCAACTGGTGGGTCAAAAGAGAAGTGATGAATGCTCCTCACTATATAATCATGATGAAATGCTCCAATCTCTGACAAAGGCTCATCAACAACAATCCGAGAATCAAAAGATGTCTCCAATCTCTGACTCTGAACAACTGGTTGGGAAGGATCCTGAATAACCTTCTCAACAAACCCAACCACAAAATCCTTGTGAGGAAGCATTGTAGTCAAGGTTTCTACAATTTTCCCCACTAAAAGTTCAATATTGCGAGAACCCCGAATGAGAGTACCCTCAAAAGCTCCGAATGGTCCCTCCTGCAAAACTGGACTCTCAAGCAAGCATTCCATGAAAGACTCTGTGCATTAGAAATTATAAGAAGCAGCATCAACCTACTCCCCTACAAACCACAACTGATATCTCTGAAATCGTGGCACTACCTACTGCTATCAGCTATGTGATAAGAAGAAATAGATTTGCTTCCAGCAAAAGGAAACAAATCATCATGAGAACTAGCCTCAAAACCAGATGATACTTTGTCCATGTCCTGTGAAACATCGGGAGTAGTGTCAAAAACTAGCACACAACTCACTAGCAAATCCGCTCTTGCTATCTCAGTACTCTCAACAATCAGCTCTGTATCATTCGTCATCATGCTAACAACTGGAGAACCTGATACCACAAAACTCTCTTTGTTGTCCTCCATTGATGCACTCACCTCAACTGTATCTACTACATCTATCTCAAGGATAGATGTAACCATGTCCCCAACACATCCATCACTGCTAATTGTGGAACATCACTACTATATGCACTACCTACTGCTATCAGCTATGTGATAAGAAGAAATAGATTTGCTTCCAGCAAAAGGAAACAAATCATCATGAGAACTAGCCTCAAAACCAGATGATACTTTGTCCATGTCCTGTGAAACATCAGGAGTAGTGTTAGAAACTAGCACACAACTCACTAGCAAATCCGCTCTTGCTATCTCATTACTCTCAACAATCAACTCTGTATCATCTGTCATCATGCTAACTGGAGAACCTGATACCACAAAACTCTCTTTGTTGTCCTCCACTGATGCACTCACCTCAACTGTATCTACTACATCTATCTCAAGGATAGATGTAACCATGTCCCCAACACATCCATCACTGCTAATTGTGGAAGCTGGCTCACCACCAAACACTACTATATGCAACTAAACAGGATCTATGGTTAGCAAAGACTGAATCCGCTCCAACTCAATAGTCACCTCTCCCAACTTCAGCTACAACTCCTGAAGAGCCCACTGAGTGCCCTCTAAAGCCTCAGAAGTCATTGTGAGCTCCTAAGTAAGCTCACTCACCTCCTCTCTGTCCATCAGTGCCTCGTATGTCGTACTCCCCCACTCAACTAGGTGATCTCGGTCGGCTACCAACTATAAATAATCTTGTCTCAAAATCCTGACAGTCTCACGCAAGGAATGAATCTCTATCAAGGAAAGGTAACCACCACTGTGTCCATCCGTCATAGGAGCACCCCAACCATAAACAACCAACAACTGACGAGTGGCATCAAAATGCTCGAGAGCAGAAGTAATCTCTCTCACCAACCCTCAACTAGCTAGTCACATGATGACTCTACACAACGGGTCTCCTATGCAAAATCTCAACTGTACTATCCACACTACGGTAGGAAGTTGTATCGAACAAATCCCCCTCAAGATCACCATATCTTTGTGTACTATCAACTGAGCACACATCTACAAACTAAGTATTGACATCCGACTCATCCTCATCTACCCCCGAAGAAGCTGCTGCTAAATCCATCTCATCACAATCCTCAGCTACCTCGTCCTTTGCAACCACGTGAAAATCCAGATCCTGGGACCCATCCTCACTCACAAACAACTTAGAGTCCTCCCCCAGGGTCTGATAAAACAAGCATGACTCGCTGCAGGTAGAGTCATCCTCATCAGTCACCAAGGAAGCAACCTCATTATCTCTCTCCTCATGTGCACTATCAACCTCACACATGTCCACCAACGAGGTATCACCACTGGGTACCTCTACTAATAGCTCAATTGAAGGAGTGGAAGCCCTGGCTGAAACAAACTCCTGCCACTCATATGCCTCCCTGTCCTCATCTGTGAGTCCCTACAGAAAAGGATCCTGGAACCCACCACCATTGGATGACAATGATGAGTCCACACCTAAAGTCTAATATAAAAAACCAGAAACACTGCAGCACCCATCATCCTCACTCTCAACATCAAAGTTATCTACGATGCTAGTATCAACATCATCTATCTGAAACCCCTCTGCTATCTCCGATTGCATACATGACTCAATGTCATCGCGCAAATCACCTACACTATGGCATGAATCTGTCACTTGACTCATCTGTAACACTCCCATCATGAGTGTCATCACTGGATAGCTCCATGCTCACATCCTCAATACAGGAAAAGACTGTTGTCTCCTGCACTGACTCCACACTACGACTGTTGTCATAAACATCAGAGCTATCAGAGCTCATATACTCCTCACAGTCCTCAAAGATAAAGATAACACCATCATCTATGGTGTCAGAATCCACAGTGGTATCTACAACATCCTCCACTCTCACCCTATCCATGACACCAACAACATGCTCACATAATGGATTGTTGTCCTGAAAATCAGACCCTATGTCACTAACTCTGATAGGCTTGGGATGTTAAAACTCAGTACCACTATCTGCCAACAAGACAAGCACATCCACATGTCCCTGTAAAGAGTCTTCAACATCATGTGTGCAAATAGGATTAGTGGTTATCCTACTAAGAACAAGATCATCTCCACAATGATGAGTAGTTGTTGAAAACTCATCAAGAAGATTTCTAGATGTCTCACCTGCGAGAACATCTTGTTTCTCTTCCTGCAGTCTTCATGAGGAAGACTTTCTGAAGAAGGAAACCATAAAACTAGTTGTCCCTTGTCAACAGTGGCCGGATCTGAAAGTTGTGCTTTTAGTCTTTCCTGTGTTTGAGGTCTTTCCTGTGTTTGCCTCAATTTCTCCATTTCATTTTCCAGGGCACTTGATTGTTTCCTGAACCGTGACACTGCTCAACTGGTTTCCATATTTACTTGGTTTTCTATATTTATCCATGGCTGAAAAATAAAGCTACAATGCTGATCACTCCAAACAAATGTGTGAGCTCAATAGTTTTCAACCCAACAAGATGGCAGGAAACCGCTCTGATACCACTGTAATATCCCACACTAGGATATTCCCTCAATTCTGATTTTAATTGTCAATTTTGAATGTTTGACATTTAATCAAACACTTTACATGCAAAGTTGAAGCTTGTTGATAGGAATTCAGTTTGCTGTGTATGCTCTTAAGCAAGTAGAAATGATGCAAATGCTTTGAAAAGAATGTCAAGAAATCCAACAATGAGCTGAAAATGAAATGCATTTGTTTTTTTACTCATTTCAAATGTAAATACATGAGTCCTGGAGGTAGAATGCATATCTACAACCAAGTAACATGTTTACAAACACTTGGCGTGTAAACTAATGTGCATCTACAGCAAGCTATTAAGACTGATTTAATTCAGCTCTTCAAATGATTCAATTCATGGTACTTGCAAATATTCAAATGACAACACCTTGATTTAATTGCAAACAAAGCACTTTTCTTTTGAAATGTAACATACTAGAATTGGACACAGCCTGTATGTTTTACGCAGCTCTTTGAATAATATCGCTGCTACCTAGAAAATGTTTGCAGTCCCTCAATATTAACGCAGCCCTTAAAATTCAATTGTTGCTACCTTAGAAATAATTACAGTCACTAATGGGAGAATCACAGCTCACCATTAGTTATTTCACAGCCCACATAAAATAAATCGCAGCCTCCAGAGTCTGCCTCAAATTGCAAATGTGATCCAAATCAAAAGAATTTTGTAGCCTTCAAACCCTTCCCAATTTCACCAATATGAATGCATAATAATGACAATTCTGGTATACAGCAGCACCAAAATTACCAACGACATAATCAAAATTAATTCTCAGAATCCAAAGCACAATTCACCACCAAACCAATGATTCAAAGTGCAAATAAAGGGGAGGAATCAGTCCTCAAATCCTAGCTGAAGAACTTCTCAACTATTTCTCCAAATGATAAAAAGCAAAACCAATAATGAATGATTTCTCCATAGAGTCTATTTTTTTAATAAAAGAAGTGTGGCTTCTCCAATACACTTTTCACTTAAGAAGCTTCTCTAACACACTTTCAAATTAGAAGCTTTTATTTAATAACTTTGAATTAATAATGAATAACTCCCAAGCTAAAAGCTTCATGAAGACACTTTTCACTTAAAAGGCTTCTTCAACACACCTTCAAATTATAACACAAATGATAAAGTCATTTATTAAGATAAACTTAATAAACAACTTATAATATGAAGCTCCATCAAATAGACTCTATTATATGCTCATGATGCCCAACACCCTATGCCTCCACTGCACTGCTAAAAATAGAAACCGTCCAAAATAGACTTACTAAAAATAGTAAGTCCCTCAAACTGAGAACTCTGCAAATGAATCCATAACTCCACTGGTACCAATGCCCACGCGCTTTGCTAAAAATAGAAATCATGACGATTACCCCAAAAAAGAACTTACTATAAATAGTAAGTCTGTCAATTTGACTCAAACGAAGAGTAATCCTGACATCACAGACCTCTAGGGTGGAAACTAACCATTGGATCTGCCACACGACCCTCTCCAACATCCTGATTAGCCTATGAAGGTCACAGAAATAAGCTAATCCCGTGTGCCTAAAAATGGGGACATTACAGCTACTTGAGGTGCTCTAAACTTTGATGATATCACATGAAAATGTGCATACTTTGTGATTCTATCCACCACTACATATAAACAATCCTTACCTTGGACCCTCAGCAATTTTGTGATGAAATCTATAGATATGCTCTCCCATTTCTGATTTGGAAAGGGCAGAAGCTGCAATAACCCTATTGTGAACAAATGTTCCTCCTTATTTTGTTGACATTCCTTGCACTCCCTTACATGTTGCATTACATCCCTTTTCAATCATTCCCGAGAAAAATGTTTCATCACTTGTTTATATGTTTTGGAAAAACTTGGATGACTAGCATGTAGGGTGTCATGGCAAGCTTTTCAAATCCTTTGCTTCATTTTAGATTTAGGTGTGATGTACACTCATCTTTTGTAACGAATTAGCTCATCGGCTATTTTGAAACTATCATCTTGCACCTTTCCTTCCATAGTATCATTAGTGAATAATTTTTTGGCATATTCAGCTGTAATTAATAACCTCCAATCAGAAGATATATCATAAATGGAATGCAAATGAGGTTTCGTTAATAATGCTTTAGCCACCACGTTGTTATTTCCTTTAACATATTCAATATCAAGCTTACCCATTTTTGTTGCCAATCATTCAATTCACTTTGGTTCAGAAAATATTTCAAACTATTAAGATCACTTCTAACCACAAATTTGCTACAAACCAAATATTGCGTGAACTTGGATAAAGCATGCATAATGGCCAGCATTTATTTATCATAAATTGAGAATTTACGCTCAACGTCTTTTAGCTTCCTACTCACATATGCTATGGAGTGTTTATTTTGCATCAAAACAGTCCCTATACCTTCACCTAAAGCATCAAATTCCAACACAAAAGGAAGTGAGAAATCTGGAATTGCTAAAACTGGACAAGAACTCATTACCTCTTTGAGTTTGTCAAAGGCATGTTGAACTGTAGGACTCCATAAAAATGCTCCTTTCTTTGTTAGGTAAGTTAAGGGGGCAGCAAGCTGTGAGAAACCTTTTAGGAACATTCTCTAGTAGCTACATAACCCCACAAAACCTCTAAGCTGAGTTAGATTGTTTGGTTTAGGCCAATCTTGAATGGATTTGATTTTCTCTTCATCCACCCTCACCTCTTATTTACTACTCTTAAATCCCAAATGCAAAATTTCTTGCAAACCAAACTCACAATTGGCTTCTTTAGCATAGAAAGATTGTTGTTATAATATACTCAACACCTCATCCAAGTGTTTCAAATGATCTTCCCAAGTTTTTCTATAAATTAAGATGTCGTAAAAGGAGACCAAAACAAACTTTCTCAATTGGAGAATAAATACATGGTTCATACATGATTGGAAACTTGCTCGTGCATTTATAAGACCAACTGGCATCACCAAGAATTTATAGTGCTCGTAACGACACCTAAAACGTTGTCTTGTGCACATCCTCATCTCTAACTTTGATTTGGTGGTATATTAAATGCAAATCAATCTCGGAGAAGTATCTAGCCCTATGTAGCTCATCAATTAATTCATCAATGTGTGGTATTAGGTAGCAATTCTTAATAGTCCTCTTGTTAAGAACTCAGTAATCAATACACATTCTCATGGTTCCATCTTTCTTCTTGATCAACACCACGGAAGATGCAAAGGGACTGAAGCTAGTCCTTATATGCCCCATATCCAAAAGTTCCTTGATTGCCTTTTCAATCTCCTCCTTATTCACCTTGGGATGTCAGTTGGTGTGATCATAATTGGCTTGGCTCCTTCAAGTTCAATGGTAAGCTAGAAACCTCTATCAGGGGGCAGTCCTAGAGAGATATCTTTGAACACCTTACCATATTTTTCCAAGATGGACTGAATCTATACATTGTTGAATCCTTCTTTGATACTACCCATGCTACTTGTCCCTTGTGGAAGACTTGTTCCATTCTCTTAGCTGAAATCTCCATAAGACCCTTACTGGATAACACATGTAAGACTACCTTCTTCCCATTATGTTGGAAAGAAATATCCATGGTTCAGTGGCTAGTCTTATATTTATCAATGGAATACAGCCATTGACACCCCGATACTACCTCCATATCCATGCTGACCACATAAAAGTCATCGTTCAATTTGTATTCTCCCATTGTCAACTCCATTTGGGGCACTTTCCTAGTGCATGAAAGAATTGTTCTACTTGCTACCTTAACATCAAACCCTTCTATTGCCTTTGTGTTAAATCCAAGCCTCTTCACCACATCTTCACCAATGTAATTATAAGTGGCCCCACTATCAATGAGTATGGTCACCTTTTGTCCCTTTCAGACACGCCTTAAATGAAAAACATTATACCATGGTTTTCATGTGAGTGCTGCAAGAGTGCCTCCCAAGGATCCTTCTCCTTGATGTGGAGGTTCTATTTCTTGGTCAGATTCAATTTTCTCACCTTCTACATCTTCATTGGAAACAACGTCAATGTAATGGATTTTCCCTTTTCCTAAACATCGATGTCTTGGCTGCCAAGGTTCCCCAACATTCAAAACATAGCTTCTTCCTTCTAAGCTCATTCTGGGTTGCATCCATTTGTTACATCTTTTCTATACATACCTTGGGTGGTATTGCATTTCTCTAAAAAGGCCTTTTGGGCAGCATAGATGGAGCTCTCTTCTTACTACTAAAACTGTCCCTTGCCACAAAATCTTCTAAGTTAAAGGTTGTGGTGACTGCATCTTGAAAAGTTGTAGGCTTTAGTGTAACATCCAAAAATTCTAATAACATAATTAAGTAAAAATAAATTATTAATTGCTGAACATGAAAACTGAATTTACAACTAACTTTTAATTTCCTAAGAACTTGACAAGAAACAGTTAAACTCCAATTGGCAGTTACTAACTACTTTCACATGAAACATAAATAAACTAACTTTCAATTTTATTTTCAAGAAATAAAGAATGCATAAATAGAGACTTGAACTGAATTGAACCTGATCATGCTGATCGAGTCACTTGATACTTTCTAGAAAGTAGGATCATCTAGGGCGAAAGATTATCATCAGAGGTTTTTTCCACCCAACCATGGATCTTTCGATTGTGACCAACTGCCACCCGTACAACTTCCAGAGGAAGTAGCCCAGCCCTTCCTAGGGCACACGAGCACAATATCCATTTTCTTTCCATCCGAGACTTGGTGTAGAGCCCACAACAGTCACAGCCACTCAACCTAAAGACATCCTTGCCTACTAGGTGACCTTCCTAGCTGGACATTGCACTATTGGTCCTAGTGACAGACATATACTACTCATAGCATAGTACCACCTTGACCAAGGTTTTTGGTAAATACAAGCACATGCCCTATGTAGTCAATGTCACCACCAATATTGTCCCATGGACCTCCTGGTCCATTTCATCCGATATTACTATCCAAATGTCATAAACCCCTATGTTGGTAAGCCTTTAGGAAGTCTATATTTTACCCATCCTAGGGTTGGTCTTAGATCAAATAAGGATAAGAGTTCAAGGTTCATTCTAACTCAAGTTGTAGGTTCTCACACCATTCAGATATGACTCAGAGAAGCAACACAAAAGGGAGACCAATCAAACAGACCTCAGCTAGAACCGTACGCATGTTGATTAAAACCTTAAGATTCTATCCTAATAGAATGGTTCTCAGATTTCATTTCCTTATTCCAAATCAATATATCCTTAATGTGTACTGCTTGCATATAAGTGCAATATGTTTCAAAATCAATAATAAATGCATGAAAATACTCTATTCATCCAAATACAGATATTGACATAAAAGCCATTAACCAAGAAGCATTCGCATGAGGACATGCAGCAAGATCGTAAATTCTTGATACTTAAATGCTCTATTATTATGCAAATATAACATCATAATGCTGACAATAAGAGCTTGATACTAATAGAGATGCCAAAATACGACTCAATGTTATCATGATGCGAATTCAAAACTATCATAGCAACTTGATGTGAACAGGATGCTATAATGCCACTGGCGTGTAATCCATGTTGCAGAATGAAACTATGATGCTCCCAAAGCAAGCCTCGAGAGGACTATAAGTTGGCAATGCATGAAGAACGATTCAGATGCAGATAGAAAAAAAAAAAAAAAAAGAAACCAAAGACAAATATGTAGTTTGAAACCATAAAAATAATATAACTCCAGTGCCACAGAATATAAGTAAATTGGTTGGCAGCCATGCATCTATTTCACAATCAGTTGATCATATAAGAACATGATCAAATCATTCAAATGTACTAGCTTCCACATATTCAACATCGAAATAAACATTTACATGCAAGTTCAATTATTAGAAGTTGATGATGATCAAGCTGCACAAGCTCTCACCAAAACAGGTTGTATCCACAGTAACCAGTGATAAGAAAAACAGAAATGATGCTTCCGTCCAGAATCCTCCGCCCCTCTCCCAAATGAAAAACAAGAAGCAAGAATAATAATCCCTCTTCGCCGTCTACCAAGCCTTTTGCTTAGTGGTGGCAAGCATAACCTCCTCTTGCCAAGGTGGCAAGAGGGGGTTACTATTGCCACCTACGGCAAGAGTTACCGCCATAAAATCAATCAAAACATAATCTTCTGATATTAAGAAATCAGAATAGCTCATGAGGAAATAATGATGAGCGCCACATTAAATTAAACAATAAAATATATATGTCCATATATATTTATGAGTATGCAAACGTGTGCATACTTGTATATATAAATATATATATATACATATAAGCAATACAAAATAATGCTAGATAACATATATATATATATGCATATCTTGTACATGTGTATATATGTTTATGTTTATATGTTTATATATATATATATATATATATATATATATATATATATATATATGCGCTTGTATCTGATATGTATACATTTATTTATGTATATAATATGAAATGCAAGGATAGTTAATTAGTGAATTACTAAGGTTGTTATTTAAATCGATAAGATAACCAAACACCAAGGACCACTTAACCTCCTAGACACTCAACTATCACTAGCCCTTCCTAAGGAACTGGCAAGGGTTGTGGTTCTTGCTCGAATGGCATTCCTGACTTATACCATTTGCATGTGTGCTCCTACGCTGATGATACTCTTTCCCCACTCACAGGATGATTCTCCTCTTGCATCCACTGACAAGGATGAATTAGATATCCATGCCATTATAAAAAAAATCTCAATTTCCAAATTAATCAAAAATTTACATTAACAATTTATTGTCCTATTTTCCATAAAAGAAGATTCAATTCAAACTATACGTTAGAATCTACATAACCAAAAATTAATACAATTAAGCATTTCCATTCTCATTAAAATTCATATAACAGAATTTAACTGAGATCCATTTAGCGGCCATAGTCACATTTCACCAGGAATTAGTTATTATAGTTATAAAATGATAAGGTCACTAGGAAGGGATGTAAAATTTGGGGCCTTGTGTAACCCTTTGAAGGGCTCACCTGACCCTTCAGCAAAGCGCACTAGGAGTCTCCTATATGTTACATCGGGAACCATGATAAAAAGTTTTTGGAATTCTGCTACATAATCTTCCTCCTTGCCATTTTGTTTCAATTGTGCTAGATCTCTGAAATGAACATCCGAATCTGTCCTGTCAAATCTATCGATCAATCTTTGACTGAATTCTTATATGGTGGAAATTGAGTCGTGCCCTTGGGTCACCATTCCATGAAACCACCATTTATGAGCTACTCCCTCCAAATGAAGTGTAGCAAATTTAATGGCTTCCTCTTTCAACATGGGATTCAAAGAGAAAGGTGTATCCAATTTTTGTAGCCATGACCTGGTTGTTACACTGCATGATCCATCAAAACTGGGTAGTGTGATCTTTCCCAAGTGGTGTTGGATATCTTTCCTCTTAAACACAATCTGTCCTCTTATTATACCCTTTCCTCCCATGACCTATTGCCTTCTTAATTTCATAATAGTCCATAAAAGTAAATTCTACATGGATGTCAGGACTTAAGGTGAAATATGTCTGATAAAATTGGCTACATCTTCCTCAAACTCATGCTCCTCATCTCCTGAATTATTTTCTATATGCTTATCCATAAATTTAGCCCTGAAGATCTTTGAGCTAGCTGAAATTGGGCTCTTGACTTTCCCTATGGCTTCACCTTGAAACTCTCTCCCTAATTGTCTTGATCAGACTTGTTGTTACTCAGTTGTTGGCTCAAACCTTGAACCATCTTTCCCATTGAATCTGTGATTTCTTTCATATGCTCTTAGGATTACTCCTCCTCCTTATTCCCCATGGTGACTCCCTTCTGATACCACTGTATTGACCCACTCAGAAATATTTAAGTTCATCTCAGAAAAACAAAATACATGGAATAGAAGTTTCAGATCTTCAGAACTCATAATAAGAAAAAGGAATTCCAGAATCAAGTTTGACTTATTCATGAATCCAATACTTTTCAACAATTATCAACTATTCCAAAACTTGCTTCATCATTTAGTGATCTCGGTCTAATAATAATATCCAGTTTTAGGAATGCAGAGCATACATTCTTACAGACTAGTATCAACCAATAATTTCAACTACAGCTATAATTGAGAAGATACCCGTTACTAGGTAAAACTCCTTTGGTCTGCAATTTGCAGAGTTGAGAGGCTGAAGAATCGTACAAGAATTTGTAAGCCACACTGTATGTCTGTGTTGAATGATTTCCCTAAACGTCATCCATTACTTTGCTGGTGTTGAGAGGAACACAACAAAATATTTTGTGCCCCTGTCTAAGCAAGTATGGTGATCGCCAGATGCCTGTAGATTTTGCCTCAGTTCGTTGTTCATTCAAATTGAATTCTGACCCAAATAGACTGATTATCTTCTGTGATCTGATGTAGTATCTGTCCATCTATTGCAATGCAACTTGCCCATCCACTCAATTTGATTGACCTTGCTAGAGTTACAAGGTTTCCATCTCAGACCCTTCCACATGTGCAGAGGCATACATAATTGGATACACAAGCATGCCCTCTCTCCTTCACTCAACACCTTAATATAGGCGCCTTATGTCGGTTGGAGAAGATGGCTGACCTCATGTTGGCTCAAAATGAAAAATAAAACAAATTTATTTAAACTACATTAAATCTAATAAAGATGAGTCAGCCCAGATCCAACTAAAGACAAATTTATTTATTTTTATTTATTTAAAAGCTCTAGATTATTAAATCTAACAGCCAGTATGCAAAATGCGGGTGTTTTAGAACACCACTGGACCAAGTCGGCCATCCATTCAAGTCGGATCGTTACACTTTGGAAAAGACGTGAAATTGCAGAGTTGGGACTGAATCAGTTTATGCTTGCTCAATTCTGCCTTGATAGAAAAGACAAGGCGTAAAGATACTAGAAGAATTTTGTACAATGAAATCGTGCACTCTAGCTAAGTTCAATGAGCATAGTCTTGTCCCCGAAGAAAATGCTTACAGATTTAGTGATTGGGACCAGTCGAGACTCAAAAGGCATTTCTGAACATCTTTGCCATGCAAGCTAGGATATTGGGTTGAAATGCATGGACTCAAAAGACTGACGGTAAAGAGATTAATGATTATACTTATTCAAAACTAAAATGTTCTCTTCAGAAACTTAAGACGCTATTGAATCTCATCAAAAGTAGGATGAACAAGTATAATATGATTAGAGATAGTCTTCCCCATTACAGCCAAAGGCGCCACAAATTCAATGTCATTCTCATGTCTAAAAGAAAATTTGTCAAGCCCGGTCCAAACATATTCATCATGTTCTCCTCAAACATTCCAGCCCCCTCAAAATTCTCACATGTGAAAAGCTGTATTTGCAAAGGTCCTCATTATGCCACCTACTGTCCTGGCAAGAACCAAATTTTTCCTACAAAAGCACTCTTTGAGTCTCCTCAAGTAGAAGCATGGTGGGATGTCCTACCCATAGAACAAGCCTTGCAAGAACTACAAGATGAAAATTTGAGCTAGTCAAAATTCTAATTGGAAATTAAGGAATGATTACAGATAAACTGGCTGGAGAAAGAATGTTAAAGCAAAATTAAAAGGAGTAATCAAAGGATGAAGAAGAAGATGAATATATCATCAAAACTACTCTCAAGTAAAAAATCAAATCTATCAAGTCAAAGCTTGTGCTGGTAGAATACAGAAATGTCTGCAGATGAACAATGTTCAAAGAAGAAATGAAAGCAGCACGCAAAAGGTAGCAAGAAGACATATCAGATCTCAAGAGAAAGAAAGAAAAACTTTAAAAGCTCAAGCAATGTAAAAAAGTAGATTTATGTAAAAGAATTGAAAACGGATAAAAAGAAGATGCTTGGCAAAAACATAAGAAACAGGCTCAAAAGAATCAATGTAAGAAGACAATGCAGACATTTCAGAATAAGAGGAAGAAGGTTCAAGTGAGCCATGTAGTTCTAAAGAGGATAAAAAGAAGTTAAAGAAGAAAAATAAAAGAAAAGCAAGCATCAATCAATTAATGGTTAGGTTAGATCACATTAAAAATGATTTTGAAGATATAAAAAAGATTAGCCTTAGATAAGAAAGGAATTCAAATTAGGCAAAGAATGTTTGCCCTTGGAAAAATTATTCTGGAAGCAGATTGGGCCACGCCACCACTAAGTTAGTATCAAGCATTTACTTTGTAAATAATTGTAAATACATTAGAATTAATTTTGATTTTCTTAAGCATAAGTCCTAAAGCTTAGAGGCCTTTATAGATACATGATCTTCTAGATGTTTTTCTAAAACTAAACCTATACCTCTCAAGTACTAGAAAGAAGCAGAATTAGCCCCCACAAGGTCTATAACAAGAGAAGCTCTCAAATTAGGAAGGTATACTAAAAATATTCAAATTCTCATAGGAGTGATTTTGTTATTGTTTTAATGAGTTCAACTCCATGGATTCTAATATCCAGCTACAAAATACTACAAATGAGGGCATACATTTGCCTTTAACAATCTAACCAACAAATTAAGATCCCTTTATTACAACTTGCTGAACATAAGACAAATCACTGAAAAAATTGAATGAAAGAGATGCAGATTACCACAACAATATTGCACACTACAAAGATTAGAACAATTATCAATGGCGAGAAGGCGCTAATCAATGTAAAAAACAAGAAAGGTTTTGCTAGATTAGGGAAAGTTTTAAAGATGCAGCATGAAACTGTTGCAATTCTAGACAGCAGCATAGGAAGAGTGTGAAATTAATATCAAGTTGGAATGCAAAGGTAAGATTCCATTGAACCTACCTGCTTGGTAAGCCCTTTAGAACTTGTTGAAATCAATTTTACAAGACTCACCAAGACTTTCCTAGACTCAGTGAGTCCCGAGGTGAAAATGTTGAAACAATAGATCCCATATATCCTCCTTATTTACCAATTGAGATTTTCAATATTTTGCTGACCAGTTGACATGTTAACAAGTAGCTCAAAATGTTTAAAGATCTGGTAAGAGATAGTTGGGATTACAATATAGAAAAGAATGATTTCTATATTATGGATGCTCTGGAGCTGCTTAAAGCACAAAGCACTATTTATCCTAGGAATGCTTTGTTATTTGATATTGTGGTCAGACAATTATTATCAGATTGGTGATTGCCCGTATTCTCCATTCAATTGGATTGGTGAATAGTTTTTATTTTGGTTGATTCCCTTTTTAAAAATCATACAGATGCATGTGGAGCTGTTTTAGATCAAGGAATGACTGATTTCTTCAATTCTAATAAGCCGGGGTTTACTTCAAAGATTGTTAATGGACTGACTGATTAGCTTTTAGATCCACAATATTACAATCAGCCAGAATAGGATTCTACCCACTTAATGGGATTGGGAGGCACGAGTCATGATCAAAGATTTCCACATCGTCATTAGGCATGCAAAAACTACACAAGGGTTTGAGTGGGACCAAGTTTGGCAAATCACTTGGTAGCCCATCTCCATTCCAGAACGTGTATATGTTTCAGAATTACTCTAAGTCTATACATTAAACCCAATTTGATTTAATGTTCCTGAAGAACAATTACTAGAATTTTTTCAAACTTTTTCAAAATCATTGTATAGTTCCCACGTATATTTAAAATGGGTGTAAGCTATATAGTGATTTAAAAATTTGCTTATAATAATTAGTACTGAGACCTCCAGGAGAAAGAGTTACCTCAATTCCAGCTTTGGCTAAAGTCTGTGCAGCGCCAAATCTAGCCCATCAGCCTCCCACAACTACAGCTGCCAATTTTGGCAACTCTTTTAGTTTTCACCACCATTTTCGCTTGCTGCTGTCTGGTAAGCCCTTCACTGAAATCTGGTGCTTGCTTTTTCCATCAATCCTCCACAAGCCATTCCAAACCGGCTTGCTAAATTTGAAGGACACCCATACGCAGATGAAATAACAACTCAAACCGTTGCTTTTTGAAAAAAAAACATTAACCTTGTGTCCGTTGGTTTTGTTGTGTAGGAGAGAGGGGTCCCGCGGCCTATAGATGTTCTAGAATTGATCATGTTGACTCTTTTTGTTCTAACATTTGTATTTGAAAATTATTTTATTTCTAAATTTCTTATAATATGTAGTTTATGGTATTAATAGTTGTAGAAAGGATTCAATTAATATTTGGCAGTTAAATGTTTATAAAAAAATATTCTGGAGTAAAAGTAATAAAGACAATTTAAATATTTATTCAGTTTTGGAAAAATATTGATATGACGCAATTTTTATTGATTTCATGTGTACATGTTTGAAATGGTGTTTGTTCAATTTTAGTATGGATATGAAAAAGATTCATATTAATTGTGACTAGTACATATATTTCTCAAAATAATTGTATAAATTGTACATGCATAAGAGTGTACTAGATATCAATAATGCAGTTTAGTATCCCTGTGCTCAAATACTAGTCCATTTAATACATTTAATGCCTACAACAATACAAAATAAACTAGCAATCGCATACTTTTGTGCATCCAACACTAACTGAGCCTATAGGAAATTTGGTTTCTAAAGGAGTAGAATTAATTTTGTAGTTTCTTAAACAATTTATAAATAATTAGTCAAAACATAATATTAAATCAAAATCAATTTATCATTACTTTCCTTTAAAAAAAAAGTCACTAAAATTATCTAAAACAAATTTTCATGACTAAATAATATTTTATGACATAGAAATATACTTTATTTAACATTCTAGATTATATTATCTACTAATCAATTGCTAAAAAGGAATAATTTAATTAACTAATATATTAAAAATATCTATTACAAATTATTTAATTCATTTCCTAACTAATCATTAATACTCTACCATGCTAATTTTTTTAAAAGAGTATTACCTACTTCAAATTTTAAACTAAAATAAATCAAATGACATATATATATATATATATATATATATATATATATATACATGTCTAGTCTCAATCTTTAAAATCTAAAACTTACTAATGCACAGTTATCTAAACTAAGGAAAATCCATTAGATTTGACTAGTTTTTGGAAGGAACTAACAAAATTATTAAAATCATAGAACTATAAACAAAGCTAACTTTATTTTTCTTCGTAGTGAAGGAAACAAAATAAGCTTAAATAACTATAGAAGAAGACTCTTTGATTCAACCAATGCAAAATCCAAATACTTCATTAGAATCATCTTTATGCGAATAAAGACATGATTTGATCAAATAAGAAACTTTTAACAAGCAAAGGAAATGTCAATGTTGGAAATCAACAACTAACGAAATCAAACAACATTGGCAAGTTTGAGCAAGACGTTCCATAAGCACTATAATGCAAATACCAAATAAAAAGAAAAGAGAAAACCTTCTCTATTAGAATAAAGACCAGATTATCTACCACTGGAAACTTTTAAGTAAAACAAACCACAAACCCAACCCATGAAAATGTTCAACCCAGAGGATTGCAATGTTGCTCAAATAGTACCAAGAAGAAGAACATGGATAAATAAATAGACTTTGGTAAAAGATTGGTTGGAGTGTGCCAGGTAAAATGCCTCTAGCATAATCAAAGAGGAAAATGAACATCAGATATAATTAATTACATAAGGGTGCTCAACCAACAAGTTCTTAGAAACCAAGCCAGAGAAATGTCTCAACAAAAATCTATTTTTATCATCTTGCAAGCTGCAGCTGTAATACCCCAAAAATGGGCTATAAGTTCATTAATCTCCTACATCGACAATTCGAATGAAATCGACATCAAAGTCCTAATCTAAGGCACATCTAAACATCATCGAATCATAATTGATTATCTTAAATTCTGCATCGGGGAATATTCTTAGTAATATTCCTAATCATCATAATTATCTTTAATTTTATAATTATTTGGCAATAAATCACATTTATCCTAAAATTTGATTAATTAAATATTTTGCATATTTAATTAATTAGATTTAATATTTGCCACTTAATTGTGTAATTAAATTTAATTCTATCTATTATTAATTGTATTATTTAATTTTGACAATAAATCAAAATTCCTATCTTTAATTGATTAAATTCTTATTTAATTAATTAAAGCATGTTGTCATTATTTAATAATATAATTTTTAATAAAAGTTTGGTAAAATAGTTAATTAACCCATAAATTAATTATTTTATTTCAAAAATCAGTTGAGTTGAGGATAAATCACTTTATTTATTTATTTAATTCTTAATTATTATGCATATTCAAAAGAAATAGTTAAACTCCAAATCAGAAAATCAATGCAAGTTATTGACTTTTTGGAACTCAACATCCTTTTGGAGTTCAAAAAGCTGATCTAAACTCTAATTTGAGTTAAAAAGTTATTTTTGCATGTTTTTGCACGATTTTGAGAATTAACTATCTTTCATGATCAAATAACTCAAAAATCAAGATGAGTTAATTTGAGTGATTTATGGTTTTTCCCATGCACCTCCAAAGCCCTGGATTTCTATAAATTAAGGCTTTAGCTCTTCACAAATCATCTCATATTTTGCACAATCACGCTGGAGAATTGGAATTGAAGAATCAAAGCTCTTGCGAATCGACATCTTTGTGAGATCAATCTTATTTTTGCATTCATATTACATATCATTGTTAGATTCATAGCATATCAATTTCATCTAGCATAGATTCATATCGGTTTTTATCATTCTTATTGCATAGAAAATATCAAAAAATAGATTAATTGCATTCATATTTCATATCTAGATCAATTGCATTCAAATCCTTCATTTAGGTGTCGTCTAGGTCACTGATCTCGATTACAATCTGAGAATATTAATCTCGCACCTACTAGAAGGCAGTAAATCGCTTGGTTAGATAGCTTTCAATTTTGCACGATTTTGATTATAGCTAACTTCTAATGTTTTACTGAGTGTTGTGTCTACAGATCAGGTACAATTTTCACACACACATTTCTGGTGCCCACCGTGGGGCAACCCACTTTTGCATAATGGTTTTGATTTTTTTAGAGCTAAAACCCCAAAGTTTCAAAGATTTAATTTTATCTCCCAAACGGCTTATATTTTTGGTCTAAAATTTTTTTTTAGGTTGGTGACATATCAGAGAAGCTACAGTAAAAAATTTAGAATTTTCTGAGATGTTTTGAATTTTTAATAATTTTTTCTTCAAATTCTGGAAAAAATTAATATCTGACGCAAATCAGCATATTTTTCAGAAATTTTTATATTTTCGGAAAGCTCTTTAAATTCTATAGGGGGTTCATTCTTTTTATTTTAAATTTGGACATGATATAATAGCTCAAATAGTCAATTTATAAAAATTGGTCTATTTTGATAAAACGGGTCTCTAGGGCACAAATGAAGAGATTTTTATAAAAATTTTGCATTTTTGGAAAGCTCTTTATTTTTTAGCAGAGGTCTTTATTCTGAATTTCTATTTTTGTGACCAAAATCATATCAAAAAAATTAGATCTTGTTGACTAGGTCAAATGCAACAAAAAAAAATAAAGTTTTGTGATGGGTATGCACTTATTTTTTTACATGGTTCAATGAATGATATGAGTTGTCATTTGGGTTAATTGCTAGTTATTATTACTGATAATAATTGATTTTTAGAGCTAACCCTATGGTTTTCATAAGTTGAATATATTTTGCATATCTTGTTTGCTTGTTTGCTTGTTTGCTTGTTGGAGAGTTCGTCACTTGCTTGCATGGAAAAGCTCAACAAAAATTACTAAAAATCAAGAAAAATCTACTAAGCGCGTTGTGAGGATCCCAGGTATTCTCCTTCATCTAATAATATTTTGATTTGGGACTTAAAATAAATCTCTTATGTGTCAAGCTTGTGTGCATCTTTTCATGTTTTTGATCTATTTCTACACACTTGCATAATTGATACTAGGTTGTGAACCCTTAAGGATTCATTAAGTAGTCTTAGAATATTTGTGATTGATCTTGATTTCTATCTTGGGTTATTGGACTCGCTAATCCACCGGCCTCTCATTTTCGCCCCGTGGTTGCAATCTCAGCGCCATAAAAGGGAGGGGTCAACAGGACAGAAGCGTTAAGTGTTCCACTTGGCAACCCTTTTGTGCTTTTAGGAACTCACTTACTTTCTAAGTTGGGGACTCATTTTCAGCTTGTGTGAGGTGTTAAGTGTTCCACCTTGTGGACTCATCTCATATTCGCTTTAAGCGTTAAGTGTTCCTCTTTCTACTTTTTGGGTACTTTTGGTAGATTTACTTTTGGGAATATATCTGTGCTCACATAGTAATTAGGCCCTATGAACACTATTCATGATTCTTGAAAGATTGGATTCCCAGTGAAATCCTTCTTGACGATAGAATCCTTGTAGGTAGGGAGGATACTTAGTGCGTTTCACATTCAACTTGGTTAGTGCATCTTCTCTTATTGATCGACACATTCTCTCTCCGGAGAGGTTGATAGATCACATAGGGTTGATATCATGAGCTTTGGTGAATCAAAATTGGTTAGTGCGTCTTCTCTTATTGATTGATACATTCTCTCCCCGGAGAGGTTGATAGATCATGTGGAGTTGATATCACAGACCTTGGTGGAACAAAACTTTATCTTAGCGTGTCGGATTAATCTGCTTGCTTTGTTTGGGTTAAAAGTGAAGAGGTGTCAAAACCTTGAATCTGGAGCCAAGTCCCCTTGTGGTATACTATTGTGAGTCATCTTTAGAGAGGGTTAACCATAGCGGACAATCCCTTCACAGGGCAAACTGTGTTGACGGAACCTCAAGCGGTAATAGCCATTTTCACCATGGTAGTGACAGCCGCTATATAAATGTCCTTGTGGAAGAAATCTCCACGGGTATGGTTCATTGTTGGGTTGTCAGATCTCCCTAGCAACTCTTGAAGATTAAGTTCTCAGACTGTGTCAAAACCCTGGTGTGCCGGGATTGGAGTTCACCCCTTTGAATCATAAAAGTTGCAGAGTCAAACCATTACTAAAAACCCTAGAGAGGCCAATTTTTCATTCTTAGGTATATGTGTGTTATTGAAAAACTTTTTAGAACATACACAATTAGTACTCTCAGGGATTAGCACAATTTGGTCACTTGATTGTTCATGCGCAAGGTTGCTTTTTCCCTTGTTCATTGTTTTTAGACGTGCTTGGAATCACTTGCTTGTTGTTCTGCGTGCTTATTTATCTACTTGGCTATTAAAAATGATCAAATCTGGTATAACCTTCAAAATCTAGACAATACAATTTGCAAACAATCCAAAACTGAAGACCTTACATTTTGCAAAAATTGACATAAAATCTTTTCTAGAGTCAAAAGTCATTTCAGGAAGTCAAAAGTCGTACGAGTTTTGTCAAGTGTGATTTCAGTATTACCCAACTATCGTATGAGTTTAGCAACTGTCATTTCATAGACTACCCAGTGTCATACGAGTCTGTAGAGTGTCGTTTGGAAAATTTGAGAGAGTTGTCAAAAATTGTCAAATTGCAAGATATCCAATGTTTCCAGCCTAGTTCCAGAATCTGTCAAAAATATCATTATGTCAAGAACAGATCAGTAGCTATTGAGAATTAGTACACATGTCTCAAAGAATCAGTACACATGAGGAAGAAATTCTGATCGCCGCTATGATGAAGCAGCTGCAAGCTATGCAAGTCCAGCTTGACAAACTTGAGAAAGAAAAGGAACCTCTATACTCTTTTCCATTTGATAAAGACTTGTACATGTCACCATGCCCCTGAAAAAAATTTGAGCAATATGATACCTCTTCCATGGAGAGTGACACATCTAGCTTTGAAGACTATGATGACTATGATGACAGACAATGTAATGATACCTATGACACCTCTATTCCTAAGAGTCCTCCTCATCGTCCATTCCTGCTTACTACAAATGGGCCGTCACATTGGATAGATCGTGAGGGTGATCCATATGATTCCGATTATGAAAGAGACTTTGATGTTTTCTATGCACAATACCTAGATGATCCATCTATTTCACTTGAGGAAGAGAAAGTTTACCACGCTGATTATAAACATGCATACTATAAGGATCTCTCCTCTAAGAACTCTCAGGCTGAAAATAAAGATTACACTCTCAAGCAAGATCATGTTAATTTTGGACCTTTGTCTTGTGATGGTTCCCTTCCATTCCCTACTTCCTCCAATACCCATACATTTCCTAAAGCTTTCGAGTCTTTCAAATCTTTCACAAAACCTTCATCTAACACAAGCCCTGATACTTTTCATGTGGTTCCCTATAGTTAGCCCCCAGGGCTACCTCTTAAAGAAACTCAAGCTAACCTTCACTTGGCTGCAAAGACTTTCAATAATGATAAATCTAAAGAGCCTAAGCCTTCATATGCTATAATCCCTACTTCAGCTAGTCCTCCACCATCTCTTCCAAAGTCATCCATACAATCCCAACATGCTTCCTTGTCCTTAAAAGTGGCTCCATGTCAAGAGGACTCTAAAAATGATGAAGAAAAGAACATAAAGAAAGATCAAGATCAAGAACCCTCCATGTCATCCACTCCTTTTCCCGATGTCTCTTATCCACTTCATGGTTCTTTTGATCCTATACACCCTTTTTCATGCATTCCACCATGTCTTAAGTCTTCTCTTAAGCAAGATCAGGCTACTACTTACACTAATGAGCTTATTGGCAATCAAAATAACCTTACTACACTTGCATTTTCCAAAGATGATACTTCCATTAAGGTTGTTAAAAATAGTGTTGTTACTTCCAATGTTAAGCCTATTGAAAATCAAAAGAAAAATTATGCACTTGTGCTATCCAAAGATCCTTGTCAAGATCAAAGTCTTCCATCTTCTTGTTCTACCACTCCATGTTCACTTCCACTTTCTACTCTTCCTAAGTCTTTGCAAGCTTTGAACAATCCTATCAAAGAAGGTGCTCATATTCAAGATGTCCACGATTCTATTGAAAATTCTAATCCTCACTCTAAAGATGCTGATATCCTTGGTTGTCATATAGATGATGATGAACTTATTGATTATCCTTTTGCGTCTTCCACTTCCATCCTTGGACCTCTTCCACCACTACTGAGGGCTTCACGTCTGCCTTCCATCTTGGGCCCTTATGTCCCTTCACTTTCCCCTCCTAACTCTCCTAATTCACCATCCATCTTGGGTCCTTACATCCCTCCATCTCCCATCTTTCCTCAAGATCAACATAGATTCATACCCTTGAATCTTTTTTATCCACCCATCCATCTAAACCAGTCATATCCTCCTTCCACAAATCCCAAGTCTTTTGGAAGTAACTTGAATGTTCAATACAAGAAAAAGAAGCAATACAAGAATCCATCAAAAAAAAAAGATCACCATGTCTCCTCTAATAGACATGGAAACATAAAGTCAAAAGAGATATCTAAGAAAAAAACTACAAGACAAGTATGGGTTCCAAAATCCATCATTGAAGATATTCTCTCTAGATCATCAAAAGGAAATAAAAAGCCTACGGCTATATGGATTCCAAAGTCTCTCTTGAAAGAGTCTGGTGTTGAGCAAAAAGTGAAATTGACATTCAAGCTTCCAAAGGCTTCCACTACATCTCCTTCCAAAAATATTCTTCCATTTCATGCGCCCAAACCTCAACCTCTGCTATCCATTCGCCATATTCCTTCACGTATTCCTTCATTCACGATTCTTCCATTATCTCACCACCCTTCAAGGTATGTGTTGATGTTGAATTTGCCTTCCTTTCCATCTACCCTTTCACAATCCTTCCATGCATTATCCTTCTACCTCCTATCATTTTTCCTCACTTGCCTATTCCTCCTATCTTCCAACCTCACTCACTTTGCATAAAACGTTATCCTCCACTTTTCTCTTTCATCTCCCTTTCCCTATCAGCATCTTTGAGCGTGTCATTTTGAATCCTTGGCATATCATGGTTTATCCTTTCAAGGAGCATTATCTAAAAAGCTTGCCTTCTTCCAAAAAAAAAAAATTTGAAAAAATTGAAAATGTGCCTTGGTGAAAACCTGGAAACAAGCGCCTTGGTAGCAAAAGTAAAGAGAAATAAATTCGTTCTATGGTGAAAACCACTTCTTTGTGGCACCTTGGATAAGAACCATGATGAAAACCTGGCAATCAAGCATCATGCGTAGTTCTTCTACATATTTCATCCATTCCGTCTTCTCTCTTTGATCTTGACAATGTTGATCTATATACGAATATTTGACTATTTTGTGAGCTATCTTACGATGATCTTGCTTTCATTCCTTCCATGTTTAGCCTTCATATCCATCTTCCTCCATTCATTTTCACCTATCGCTATCATTTTCCCCTTTGGTCTTGATTTAATAAAAAAAGAAAGAAAGAGTAAAACACAGTGCTATGAAGCCTCTTGACATGTCTACTCCTTTGGATTGCATTCTTTCCTGCTCTTGCATTATGATTTTGTGCTTATCCTATGCTAGCCTTTCATTGCTTGTCCAAATGCGCTTTACATGACAATTTTTCCCTAGCTTGGGTATTCTTGAGGAGTTTCCCCTTGAGGATTTCTTCCCTTCATTTTCCTTCATTCTCTTATCTTCCATCTCTTCCACCAGCTTGCTAATCCCTCTTGTTCTCCACCTTGCTAGACATTGGGACTACACGATATGATCTTGCTTGGGATTTTGCAAATGGAAAAAGATGCTATCAAGTATACCAAGTATCATAACAATTATCAGAATCAGTATCAGAATCAATATCAGAACCAGTATCAGAACAATTATCAGAATTAGTATCAGAATCAGTATCAGAATCAGTATCAGGACTAGTGACAGAACAAGTATCAGAACACCTACTGGGGCTACACCTTTTGCTTTAGTTTATGGGTCTGAAGCGGTACTGCCTATTGAGGTTGAAATCTCATCACTAAGAATCAGAATGCATGGTCTCGTAACTGATGATGACTACAGAGTGTCTAGGTTGCAAGAACTTGAACTACTAGATGAGCACAGACAAGTAGCGTATGATCATCTCAGAGTATATCAGAAGAGAATGTCTAGAGGCTATCACAAGAAAGTCAAACATAGAGAATTTTAGGTTGGCGATCTAGTCTTGAGAGAAAATCCTAAAAATCAATCCCATCGCGAATGTAAGGGGAAGTTCGAACCCAATTGGCTGGGTCCCTTTGTTATCACTGCTACTTTTGGCTCTGGTGCCTATCAACTCTCAACGACTGAAGGAGAACAGCTCCGAGAACCAATCAACGTTCTCCATCTGAAGAAATTCTATGCCTAAGGCATTCAGTGCTTGGTAAATGTTCTAAAAAAATCTTAAAAATTGAAAAAAGTCCTGAAAAAAATGAACATCTTGGTGAAAACCTAGCAATAGGCACCTTGATGATTCACAAAAAAAATGAAAAATATCAAAAATCAAAAAAATCAAAAAAATGAAAAATACAAAAAAATGAAAAAGAAGAAAAAGTGCCTTGGTGAAAACCTGGAAACAGGCGCCTTGGTAGCAAAAATAGAATCTCTACCAAGATGGTGAAAACCTGGCAAACAGGCGCCACTTGTTCAAAATACTCCATCTATCAGTGCAATCTTGGTCTTTCCCAGCTTCCAGTCTTTCTTTAGTTTGTACATATCTCCCGGTTTGTTTTGCATTTCCAGTTTTTAATAAGTCGGTCTGTACACCAATCAGCTCAAGCATCTGTATCCTATCAATATTTAACACTTGGGGGCAATCAATGTCATATCCTATGGTCTCCAGTATATCTTAGATGTATCATATCCAGTCAGAGTCCTTTGAAGCTTCATTTGAGTCAGTCAAGTCTGTCTTGTCTCCAGAAAGGATTTTGCATCTACAACCACGCAATTAAACACAAACTGAAACAATCTGTGCTTTTCATGCTTTTATCTCCTTATATGCTTACTGATTCGCATTGAGATTTTTGCATATTGTGTCCCTTTGAGCTCTTCAATGATGTCCTTTATCAGATTTAGAGAAATGGTGTCCGACTGTAAGAGCCTCTATCTCGAATTGGATGGCCATGCGTACCTCGACCATTGATACCCAAAAAATTCAAGGAAGTTTGATCTAACTATTGTCTTTTTGAGTAAGTTATTTCTCCTACTGTGGAACGCGATCTTGCCTAAGGATGTGAACGATAACGGGTCACTACGGGTAATTCACATTGGATTTAGAATGATCTCTTGACTGTTTGATGTGTTTGCAATGCAAGGCGTATTCAGGTCATCACGACGTTTATGTTTTGATGCTTATACAAATTGCTATATCAAAATGGACATGATATTCAGGTCATCCTGACGCTTGTGCCTTGGTGCTTATATCTAATCCGACATTTCAAAAACAAAATCAATATTCATATATCCATGGTTGTTGACCAGTGGGTGTTGTATTGATTCTTGCGCATACAAATCGATATTCATATGTCTATGGTTTCATGGCTAGTGGGCATTGTATTGATTTATTTTGTTACTTAAAAGTTTAATGATGATAACAAATCGACATATGATCAGTGACTAGGTCCTAGGTCTTAGGTTGCATTTCATTTTGCATATCTCTTTGCATTTTTCATGTTTGCATGATCTCACAATGATTAAATGAACTTCAATGCTTAAATGATTCTTCAAATTGCATCTTCAAGTCTAACAAAAGCTGAATCTCACATGAAGGTTCCTCCAATGAAATAGCAAGTAAAATCCTTTTTCGGGATCAAAATTCAAATCTGAGATCATTTATCTTATTCACTGCTTGCATAATCAACCTTCAATCATCACAGAAATCCAGTATTCAACTCAACTGATTATCTTTCATCAAACTATCAAAATTTCAACTTGGTCAACCATGGTCAACTCATGGTCAAACCTAGTCAAATTCAGTCTCCAGGACCTCCAAACGATGCAGAATGCATTCTCGGATGTATATAACCACTTTTCCAATCAATTCACATGCTTCTAAACTCTCAACGTTGACTTTTCTTGTCAGATTTCAATTTTAATCCTGAAGGGGGCATGGTATTGCATATCATTCACAGTCTGTAATCAAATTTGAAATCATATCTTTATGGCAATCATATCTCCCTCAATAATCAAGACAACAATCACGTCTAGTCGCTGATTCATCAAAAGTCCTCATCGCTCGGGGCAAATCTATCATCACTTGGGGCATATCAGATTCATCGATCCATATCAATCTGGTATTCTCCTAATCTTGTAAACTGTATTAGTTTTTGCAACCATCAGATCATAGTGTTCTTTCCTTGGTTCTTTCGCAACTGAAGGATTCGGATGTGATACCTGCTAGTTCTGCTAAGACAATCGAGTCTAGAACGGGTCACTCACTTCTTATCAATCCTAAGGTTCAGAATCAGACATTTTGACACTTTTTCGCAATCATAGGTTCATTTGCTGCTACAATAAACATTATCTCTGGTCATTCAAGACCTATTATCTCCATCTTAATTCAATATCAATCAACTCCTATCTCAATATCTTTCAATCAGTTTCTATCTTGAGATCGGTTTATCTTTTGAATCAGTTTCATATCTTTATCAAACACAGACTATCTTTGAACCACTGCGCTTCGCATAGTAATTCAAAGAGGGGCAAAATGTAATACCCCAAAAATGGGCTATAAGTTCATTAATCTCCTACATCGACAATTCGAACAAAATCGACATCAAAGTCCTAATCTAAGGCACATCTAAACATCATCGAATCATAATTGATTATCTTAAATTCTGCATCGGAGAATATTCTTAGTAATATTCCTAATCATCATAATTATCTTTAATTTTATAATTATTTGGCAATAAATCACATTTATCCTAAAATTTGATTAATTAAATATTTTGCATATTTAATTAATTAGATTTAATATTTGCCACTTAATTATGTAATTAAATTTAATTCTATCTATTATTAATTATATTATTTAATTTTGACAATAAATCAAAATTCCTATCTTTAATTGATTAAATTCTTATTTAATTAATTAAAGCATGTTGTCATTATTTAATAATATAATTTTTAATAAAAGTTTGGTAAAATAGTTAATTAACCCATAAATTAATTATTTTATTTCAAAAATCAGTTGAGTTGAGGATAAATCACTTTATTTATTTATTTAATTCTTAATTATTATGCATATTCAAAAGAAACAGTTAAACTCCAAATCAGAAAATCAATGCAAGTTATTGACTTTTTGGAACTCAACATCCTTTTGGAGTTCAAAAAGCTGATCTAAACTCTAATTTGAGTTAAAAAGTTGTTTTTGCATGTTTTTGCATGATTTTGAGAATTAACTATCTTTCATGATCAGATAACTCAAAAATCAAGATGAGTTAATTTGAGTGATTTATGGCTTTTCCCATGCACCTCCAAAGCCCTGGATTTATATAAATTAAGGCTTTAGCTCTTCACAAATCATCTCATATTTTGCACAATCACGCTGGAGAATTGGAATTGAAGAATTAAAGCTCTTGCGAATCGACATCTTTGTGAGATCAATCTTATTTTTGCATTCATATTACATATCATTGTTAGATTCATAGCATATCAATTTCATCTAGCATAGATTCATATTGGTTTTTATCATTCTTATTGCATAGAAAATATCAAAAAAATAGATTAATTGCATTCATATTTCATATCTAAATCAATTGCATTCAAATCCTTCATTTAGGTGTCGTCTAGGTCACTGATCTCGATTACAATCTGAGAACATTAATCTCGCACCTACTAGAAGGTAGTAAATCGCTTGGGTAGATAGCTTTCAATTTTGCACGATTTTGATTATAGCTAACCTCTAATGTTTTACTGAGTGTTGTGTCTACAGATCAGGTACAATTTTCACACACACAGCAGCATTAACTAAGGGAACGAAATCTATTTGCAACATTTTTCCAGTGGAAGTTCAAAATTCCCTCAACTTGTGCCACTAGAAGCCAAAAAAGAAAACCGGAATCCAAAAACCTGTGTAATTAATCTTCCTCTCCATGCCAAGAAAAAAATCACCAAAGTTCCCTTTTTCATTCATGCAAATCTACAAGCATATGAAGTTTCCCCAAAGTCAACATGCAAGAAAGGTTTTTTCAAACCATATGGAAATTTCCAACTTTTTGAGAAGTTAACTTCCGAATTTGAGTGAGATATTTGAATACATATTGTTAAGATAAATTAATGTTATACATCCTTATCCAATCCAAATCATGTGATCAGTTCATATAAAGGCTAAGAAACTAGGTATAATTCCGAACTCAGGGATTGGACATCCAACCAAGCAGCTTATCCTCTTTATAGAAATTCATTTAGTAAGTTAGACCAGGGACGTATCACTAGAAATGGGCAAGAAAAGTATATGCACCAAGTATCATTTAGCCACACATTTATCATTGCTGCAGGAAGGAAATGTTGAAGGAAAACTACACTATGATTGCAGGAAATGAATGCTAAAGTAATGCTTAAGCTGAATTTTGTGGGAAAGTAAGTGCTGGAATAGAAACTACAAAAGTATAACTATTAATAAAACATGCAGACTCTTACAAACTATGCCATGGTGCTTCTGCCTATTCTACGACTTTGGCTGTAGGAGGTGTTAGCCGATCAGTAGCTTTGGCTGGAGGAGCAGTTCAACACTTGGTATTTAAAATAGCGAAAATGCAAGAAATGATTCTAGCTAATATGAATCTATCTTTCTACGGATTTCTCACCAAGTGGGCCCCCTTGGATGAGTATCCTGAATCACAAATATGTTCAACTGAATATCAACAGTTCATTTTATTGATTGAATATCAAAGTACAGAATTCTCATAAAATAATGAAATTGTCTGAAAACTATTTCTATAAACTTGACAATGCCCTCTCTTTGTTGTGCTCACGTAGGAGCGGGGCTTTATTTAAAGGGAAAAACTTCTAACTGCTTCCTAATCACGCCGTAGAAACAGGCAGGTCTTTATTACAATATTATTGACTAGAAAGAAGGAAATCTTTAAAGACTAAATAGATTAAATCCGAAGCGGAGGAGAGAACTGACATGACAACAAATCCAACTCCCACTCGCCCTAGATCCTCTCGGAGAAATTAACACACTGCCTTACTCATCACTGAGACTGCCACCTTATTCCTTCAACTAGCACTGTATTGAATGTTCTTCCGCTGAAAGCTGCAAGAAGACCGGGTGGAACACTCCATGGATGAATGCACCAGACCTGGTCAAAACAACATTTGCTATTGCAATGCACTATGCCTTTATAGGTTAGGATAAGATATTTATGACAATAATTACTAGAACATGCATAATCATTTTTATTCAAACATCTACTCTACTTATTTGAAACACAACAATATCTTTCAAATCAAGAAATATAGCATTTTATCTGAGCATAGTATATTAAGTATGTTTAAACCATGTTAAATGTCTGTTGGCAGCATGCCATGTAGTAGCAAAAAATCATAAGAGTCTTGTGGTAAATGTATCAAAATGCAACAAAAAGGTATAGCAAATATTATCCTAAGGCATTCTATAACATAGCATTAATATGCATCATCATTTCTGCCCCCTACAAAGACTAGGGCATGTCCTTAGGCACTGAAGAGTTTTTAATCTTTGCTAGCACTCTGAAGTCACCTTCTTATGTTTGCCCTGTCATCAAACTGCACACCTTCCAGTAGAATCCATTCATCCTATCCACCCTTATACACCGGCTTAGTTTTGAATCCTCATCCAACTCATCATATATACAACTATATAATGGCCACAGGAGCACAGGGGGTTGCAATGTGAGAGGCATTTAGCATTTTGGTCTTGGTTGCCAGCCCAATTCTATGTACCAGTGAACTCTCTGCATGGCAGCCCTAAAATTTATGATGTTGTGGGGCTCTTCCTTTTTTAGAGACATAAGCAACCTGGCCCACCTCTACAGTAACCCATCTACAGCTCTGTTTCCATCATCTAGAGACAGTCTTTCAACTGTTGCATGAACCTGTTCCCGATTTGCTAGAATTCTTCTTCTGTGAGTGGAATCATTAAAATCGTAGACTATATGTAACCAGTCACAATAAAGGCATCTAGGTGTCTTACTTTCAGGGCGTAATGGAAGTGAAATATTACGCTCAAATGCCCTATACCTGGTTAGTTGTTCTCCATAGTAGATTTCATTGTTGACCCAGGAGAGTAATGCGGACAAATGTATGTCACTTATAAGCAGCAAGGGATTCCATTCTATGTTGGAGGGAATGCCATAGTGATGTAGGTACAACTCACAAAGAATGTTTTTGATGAAATTAGGGGACAGTTCATATGCAACCATAAAGGACTTAGGGGTGTCTATGTCAAGATTTAAATCTTTGACAATTCTCATAAATTGAAACAGTAAAAATTGTTCCCTTAAGCACAAAGCATACACCCTTGGTGGTGGTCGGCACTCTATGACCTTTGGAATCAACTTAACAACTGAATCTATCTTTCCCTATAGGAGTGTAATTTCTTGTTTATGTTGTCCTATTTCCCTTTTTAATTTGTCCTTCTCTATGGCCCACATTGCCCTTTCATATTGAATTTGCTGAAAATAATCCAAGGACAGAGACTGTATTGTTACCTGATCTCAGCTTTTCTATGGAACAAAGTGTTCTGGTTCTGCCTCATGTTCCTTCTGGTGAACTGGTGCGGATGCTGATGAAACATCATCTACATGCGTACTTCCTGGATGAGAAGAAGAAACTTCAGGAATATCCATCTTCATTGTTTCTTTTGGTATTAAGGCTACATGATCCTTCATCATATCATCTCCTTCCATGGTTGGATTTTCTTTATGTGGGTCTAGATTCATGGGTTCCTCATTCAGAACTTCCTGTCTTGAGCCAGCCATCTTAGGTGAGTTATTTTTATTTTCTTTGAATTCAAACAGACAATGCGTCATATTGGGGTTTCTTCTGACATTGATGAGCATTTCTACAAAGTGGATTTTACAAAGGTAGACATGGCTGCAGGATGAACAGGGGTACCACCCGTTTCATAACCACACATTTTCTCTTTCCCTTTTTCATCTTTCTTTGCTCCTTATGTACTATGAGTTTCTTCAGAACCCCCAATGTTTTCTTCCCCACGACTAGAGTTTCGAGCTTCTTCTGGTATGTCTTCTTGATGTAAAGGCAGGTTTTCCTGAGCTCTTTCTAGACTAACTGTAGCAGTAGGATTTTCTTGTGCTTCATGATGCTCAGGATGTGGCCCTACTAGTTCTCGTCTTTCCCTATTTAGCTGAACATGAGGGGCAGCGAGAAATTCATCACAATTCATAGGAGAATTATCGCGGAGGGCCTTTTCTACCAGTAATTTGATCAACCCGTGATGAGTAACATCATTTTGCCTACCCTTCCTTACTTCCTCAGAGCTCAAATTTAATAGGGAATATAGAACATTGGGAACATTAATTAACCATCCATACCGCAAATAGATCAACAATTTAAAATGCACAACATGCAGGAATGAAAACCTTCCTTCACAAGTAATATATCAGATAATGTGAACAGTGAACTATGGATAATCACCTGGAAGAGAAAGTCTTTTTCATACCTTGTTTACCACTTTCTAGTGTTGTGTCTATAGGCAAGGAGAATTTAGCTCTGACTATACAGGCGTCATGACCATGCAGAAAGGGTTCCCCTACAATAGGAAGTCTACAAACTTCTGCTATTTTCATCTCTAAGGCTTCAATTCTCAAACCTTTCACATATGCCACACTATTGCTAAATGTACGCAAGAATTCCACTGCAACAACTTTTTCATGACCGTTTAATCTAATAAAGTAGCTGAGCCAAACCACATGATTGAATTCTCAAACACTTGCTTGATCTTGCAGCAATGACGTGTGACTGGCTAGTTCAGACCGAATAGGCGGCCCACCCATACTTAAATTTTTGCAACCCTTTCTCTTAGCTTAATGTTTCACAATTCCTCCTAATTTTCCAAAACTTCCCACTCTATTTTAACTCAGGGTTTCTTTGCTATGGCTTAGTAGGAATGGAAGTGGAAATATCAGAGAATATCGTAACCAGCTCTAGTTTTCAGGGTTTTTAAAGAAGCTGAAATCTAAGGCTGATGGAATAATGATTAGACTCAGAGCTTGTGTGCTATTAATGGAAATTAAATCAAAATCTTAGCAAAATTTTTCATCTCAAATTATCGTACTGCCCCCTACGAAAAGGATGCAGGTGTCCTCACATGCGTGGTTTAAAAAGTACATCCATGCTTGGATATAACTACTATATTAAATGAAGCATAAAAGATAATTATGTGTAAATAAGTACAGAGCATTGGAAAGAATAGATGATTGAGTACCTGAGGGGGTCCATCTTCTTGTTGAATATCTTTAGCTGGAGGAGGTTCGAAATGTGTGGTGGTTTCAATGGCCGTAGGATTGTGATTTGCTACAGGATGTTTAGCGTCGGTAGGAGAAAACTTGAACTGCCGCAGGAACTCAGCTTTGGTTTGTTGTTTATGATACAGACAGAGTCTGTGCCCATTTACCAGTAATTTGAAATGTACTGGGTCGATTATTGATAGCTAAACTACACCATTAGCATAAATATTTTCTATTTCATAGGGACCTAGCCATTGGGTAGTGAGCTTACCTTGGTTTTCTTGATAGCGAGAATCATACAAGAGGGCCCAGTCACCTAGAGTGAATCATTTATTCAGGATGTGGGAATTATGCCACCATTTTCATTGGACATGGATCATCTCTGTGTGTTGTAAAGTGGCCTTTCTCATTTTATCTAGCTGGTTAAGCTACAGGATCCTGTCGTGTTGTGATGTCGGAAGTTCAATATTCAACTGTAATGTTGTTCTCAATGTTTTATGCTCAAACTCTATTGGCATGATAACATGTTTGCCATAAACCAACTCAAATGGTGTGAAACTAGTTGTGGTTTCCCAGGTTGTCCTATATGCCTGATGAGTCAATATTATGGAATGTTTTGTTTATGATTTTCTAAGTTCAGACTTGAATATCTTATGGTTTTTTATGAACATTATACAGTCTTTTATGTTTCTAAGCTTTAGCTATATGTATATTTGATACTTATGAAACTTAAGGACAAGACTATATATATATATATATATATATATATATATATATATATATATATATATATATATTAATGAATGTTATGATAAAATTTGGTATCTTTCTTCTCTAGCTTTAATGGGTAGATCTGCTACAGTCGTATGACAAGGCTACATTAAAATAGGAAAACTTATTACAATCTTTGCCTTGGATTAGTGTTTTGGATTCTGTTATGTTAACCTTTTGCAGGAAGATTAAGTCAGCAAGGAGCGCGGATTTAAAGATGAGTGGGTCTTTTAAGGTGGATAATTGTTTCAGAAGTTCATCATAGCTCCACTCCTTCCATCACTTTGCGGTTGCTAATTCATTCCTAGTCAATCTAGTTGCCAGCATTCCTATATTCTCGAAGCACTAAATATGGCTTATCTTCTTGCATGAATGATGTCGTTCCTATAACTGAAGTTGTTATGATATGTAATGAAGGATCTAGTTTGTAGGAGTTATGTTTTTCTTAGTTGCTTTTAAATAAGCTGGAACTGATGATTCCAAGTTAGTTAGACATTTTGAGAATTTCGTACTGTAATCCAGCAATAGAGTAAAAATACTTTGATATCCTATATTGTGCTTATGTTTTGTTGAATGAATATATGACAGTTCTTTATATCAATCTCTGAGTTATAATTCATTCATACTTCCATGGGGGCCCACACGGGAGATGAATTCCCTGTTCATGTTTAAGTAGGATTTAGTTAAGTTTCTTCAAAGTTGTTAAGTATTGTTGCTCCTGCAGCCACTAGTAGTAGAACCATTGACTGTTTCCTACAGCATAGGTTTACTTCTCAAGCATTATCTATTTACTGTTAAGTTTGTTTCCTTCAAAATGAAGTTAATCAGTAGTTTCAGTTTCTAGTATAAGTCTCCTGTAGCAATAGCTTTTACTTTAGTAGTGATGACTATTGAGAGGAACTAAAGCATAAACTTTGTAGCCATCATCTCAAGTTCACATTCCTAGATTGATACATTAAATGAAGTCTAGCATGATGTTCTAAGTAGAAACATGATGATTTTTAGCAATGAATCATTGTTAAAGGATGTCTAATCCTTGGGTTACTAGGATATTATTCTAACCAGTCATTTTTGGCACCGTTGTTGGGGATGGTGTCAATTTAGTTCGACCTAGAAGTCATTAAGTTAGTTTTCATTCTACATAATTTTGCATGCATACGCGTAGGGACCATCTTGGGCGATTCCTACCTAACCTTAATCAAGAAGAACCATTTGAGGTTTTAGACCTAACGTTTGAGGAACCCCAATTAGAAATCCCACAACAAGAAGAACCATTTGAAAATGTATTTGCTGATGTTTTTTATCACTTGCCTTCACCGCCATCATCTGAGGAGTCTTACCATTTAAGTTCCCTCTTTTCTTGCCCTAAATATCTAGATAATGCAATGGCTCATCCTACTTTCCCTTTTCCTATTCCTAGTCAGCAAGGTAACCAAAACCTGAAGAACATTCCTGCAGCTGCACTTCCTAAATTCTATGGACTCATCACAGAGGATCCAGAGACCTTCCTCTTTGAATTTGATGTCTTCTGCAAAAGCTATGATTACACCACTGATGGCCATAAGCTCAAATTATTTCCTTCCACCTTAAAGGAGGCTACTCTACGATGGTCTATGAGTTTGGGTGCCGATGTTGTAGCTGTACACACAAAAGTAGTGTACTTCTCTAAGTCATTACATCAAATAAAATCCATGAAAGGGAAACCTTCAATAGCGACCTAGAGCTCTCTATGTATGGAGTTGCAAGATTGTAAAATTGCTCTCAGCTAGAGCTAATAAACTTATGACCTTTCTAGTCAACCACACAATGAGAGATTCCAAAATTGAAGACAAGGGCAAGAGTGCCAATATCCCCAAAGAATCAAATGGAAATGCAATGCAAGTAAGCTAAGAATGAGGATGCAAGCTAGTCTATGAAAATGAAAGTGCAAACTAGGCTATGAAAGGAAAGTACAAGTCTTACAAACCCTCCTAATTAAACTATGTGAGATTAATCTATAGCATAAAGAAAAGCAAGAAAGCAAGCTAAATGAAATGCAACAACAATGTCTTCAAAGCTTGAATGCAAGAATGTCTTCAAGGAGCTCCAAATGACCTAGAAAACTTGCAGCATAACATTAGCATAAAAGAGATGGATATGCAAATGAGGAAGAGAGATCTTCTTTTATAAGAAATGAAAAGGAATGGACCATAGAGATTAAGAGGAAAAAGACTTAATCAATGGTGGAACATCAAAGAGGAGAAATTCATGTGCACAAATATCCTCCAATGGGAAAATAAGAGTTGACTTTTGTGTCCATATGAGACAAAAAATGTTTTTTTCCTTTTTATAAAATAAGAATAATGCTTTATTTGTGCAACTTAGGATAAGAGGAAAAGTGGGGGCTTTTTATTTATTAAAAGGGGAGGAAATATTCCTTTTAAATAAATAAAGACTTAGGATAAAATGGTTAGCACAAGGAAAATAATCAAAAATGTTGAAATAGGACTTGATCAAGGAAATTGATATTGAGCTGAAAATGTTGATATTTGAAAATATTGATTCAAGGATTTGATAAATTGCAAGAATGGGGCCCAAAGTCTAGGCGACCATTTTAGGGTGCATACATTTGCCCCTCTTTGACTAATGTGTGATCATTTTGAGAACACATGCAGTCAAAGAAGTTGAAATGTGAGTTCATTTTGGGATCACAAAATAACTCAGACGTGTGTTCATTTTGGGAACACGCCCGGACAAAAATAAACAAAAGGTTCTGGACATGAGTTCATTTTGGGATCACATCCAAAATAAGAGATAAAAACCTCAAGCTGAGTGAAAGCTCATAAAAAGATAGCTGAATCAAGAAAATCAAAGATTAAATCCAATAGGTACTACCCCCTCGAAATCGAAATCGAATCCAAAATCAGGTAGAGGAGAATAGCAGATTGATAAAAGATGATCAAATCATAATGAAATCATAATCGAAGATAAAGGATAATAGGATAACCATTAGGTAGTGAAAACATGCCCCAGTGATGAATGAGAAGAAAAGAAATGGGGTGAATGGAAGACTAGAAGTGTGAAAGACATGAAAAGGAAGAAATTCCATCAAAGATCGAAGAATTATGCCTCAAAAGGTTATTCAACTGCACAAAGAAAGAGAAATTTTTGAAACATGATTTTGACTATCAAGATGACCTCGGATTTCAATTTTGAGTTCGAAAATGGATCCAGGACATCGAAATTAGCTAGAGGTGCAATTTTTGCGCAATTCTGAGGTATTTTGAAAATAGGTCAAAAAGTCAAAATGCTATTAAAGGGGTAAAAAAGTGTGATATGAAAGACATGATCGAGAAGAAGTGAAAGGCGAGTGCGGTTGACCGATAAGTCCATGAAAGATGAAAGGAGAGCTCTCTCCATATGAAAGATGAAAAACTAATCTAACATGAACCTACAAATGCAAGCTACTATGAAAGTGGTTCACTTGCAAGGTCACAACACTTATAGACATCTAATTATCATCATCGAGTGTTATTGGTAGCGTCATAAGATCATACAATACACACTAGTATAACTATGGGTATATGAATATGATCTATAGCAGATGAAATATGGGAATCCCAACTAGGCACCAAAGACATGTAGGTCAAGATGACTAGTGCAGTGAGATTACCTAAGTTTTCTATAGCGAGATTATGTTTACATCAGGACACAAGAAGGTCAAGATGGCTATAAGCATGCACTCACAAATAGTCAAGGATAATACTTTGCAGATCCTAGGTGTCAAGTGGATCAAGCATAAATGCTAATGACAATTAGGACCAACAAAATATACCCACAAGCAGAAAAAGCAATAAAACATTTCCTCATGCTATCAGTCTTCTAGCTATGCATCATTGAAAACTATCAGAGGGAGAGAACACTCATCAAAGAAATCATCATAGACAACACACAAAGAAAATAAGTCAAACAAGTCTCAATGAGGCAAATGTTTAAGTGCATGTGTGTAGGTCATAGAATCAATCATTGAGTATCGCATCTGCTAGTGGAAAGATCTCATCATTCTAGACTGTAGGGTAGGATATATGATAAGTGTTGAGAAACACTTGATGCTAGAGTAGTGTTAAAAAACACTATTTGAGTGGTGTTAAAAAAACACCGTTTGCAAGATGTCCTAAGGACCAACGCATCCTAGAGACCAAAGCTAACACAGTTATGCCCCCTAGACAAATACAAAGAACAATTCCAAACCAAGGCAACAAGGTCAAGGCATGATGGAGAATGGCTAACTGTCAAGGATGCATGCTAAAAGACAAGGGTGCAAAGGCCTCAAGTAGCACCTGTTTCCAGGTTTTCACCACTTGGAGATTTTTTTATTTTTTTGTATTTTTGCTACCAAGGCGCCTATTTCCAGGTTTTCACCAAGGCACTTTTTCTATTTTTTAAAATTTTTTGACTTTTTTATTTTTTTGATGAGACATCAAACCGCCTATTGCTAGGTTTTCACTAGGATGCTCTTTTTTCAGGACTTTATATGCTTTTTAGGATTTTTTCAGCATCATATATGAATTTTTTTGGTATTTTCTCAGGATCATAAAATATGTACAAAGGATGCCTCCAGACTAAATAGGCATCATGGATAGAACTTCTTGAGGTGCAAAACATTGATGGGATTAGGGAGTTGTTCTCCATCCTCATCAGATAACAAGTAAGCACCTGTGCCAAAAGTAGCTATGATGACATATGGCCCAAGCCAATTAGGTTCGAACTTACCCTTTTGCTCTCTATTTTGTTGGTTCTTAAGATTCTCTCACAAAACAAGATCACCTACTTGAAACTCTCTAGGGTGAACCTTCTTGTTGAATGCCTTTGACATATGCTTTTGATACACTCTCATATGATCAAATGAGGCCTTGTGCTTCTCATCTAGAATTTCTAAATCTTGTAACCTCATGGCACAATAATCGTCATTTGTTATCAAACCTTTGAGAGAGACTCTAAGTGAAGGGATCTCTACTTCTAAAGGTAATACTGCTTCAGCGCCATAGGTAAGGGTAAAAGAAGTAGCCCCTGTTGGAGTACGTATACTTGTTCTATAAGCCCATAAGGTTGGATTGATCTATAAATGCCAATCCCTACCATTCTTGTGAACTGTTCTATGGAGAATCTTAAGAATGGTTTTATTAGAAGCCTCTGCTTGTCCATTTCCTTGTGGGAAGTAAATGGAGGACCAATGCTATTTTATCTTGAATTTCTTGCAGAGGTGCATAAGGTCCTTATTTTTGAATTGACCTCCATTGTTAGTGATTATCTCAGAAGGTATCCCAAACTGACAAATGATGTGATTCAAGATGAATAAAGAAATTGTCTTCCCTGAAGCAACAAATAGTGGAATGGCTTCTACCCATTTGGTAAAGTAGTCAGTAGTAGTAATAATGAATTTATGTCCACCTGATGAGTTGGGATGAATTTGCCCAACAAGGTCAAAGGCCCATCGCTGAAATGACCAATGAGAAATTGAAGGAATAAGCTCCCTACCTAGAGTATGAATCAGGTTTCCATGTTTTTGACACTTTTCACATGATTTGGCAAAAGCTATAGCATCCATTTGCATTTTGGGCCAATAATACCCTGCCCTAAGCAACCTTCGGGCCATGGCAAGACCATTAGAATGTCCTCCACAAATACCCTTGTGGATGTCTACTAACACTTGGTCAGATTCCTCCTTTTCCAAGCACCTAAGAAGTGTCCCATCTAAACCCCTCCTATACAGATCACTAGAGATAAGGGTGTGGCAAGAGGCATTGCGGATTAGATTTCTATGTTCAGAATGGTTGAATGTTTCAGGGATGATGCCATCGCGAAGGTATGAATAGATATCACCATAACGGGAAGACTCATGAGTGACCAAAGTACAAATGACTTGGCTTTCAAAGGAGTCAAAGATGGGATGGTGTAGCTCTTCCACCAGCAATTCAAATCTTGATTCATGTTGTTCCAATCAAAGGAGTGAAGCTAGTGTAGCCATAGCATCTACAACCTTGTTTTCTACTCTAGGGATCTGTTGAAATGTCACAAATGTGAAGTAACGTCGCAATGGATCAACCATCTTTTTGTAAGGTATTAGCTTATCATCCTTAGTTTGGTACTCTTCATTTACTTGGTTGATAATTAATTATGAATCCCCAAAGACATTTAACTCTGTTATATTCCACTCTATAGCCATCTTAAGTCCATTGGTTAGAGCCTCATATTCTGCAATATTATTTGTGCATGGAAACAAAAGTTTGTAAGACTTAGGTATGTTGTACCCATGAGGAGAAATAAACAATACTCTAGCTCCTGATCCATTTTGCATATTTGAACCTTCAAAGAACATTTTCCAAGTACACGTGGTCATGTACATGATATGCTCATCTGGGAATTCCACTTGAATAGGCATGCTATCTTTGACTGGGAAATCAGCAAGTTGATCTGTAATAGCTTGCCCTTTTATAGCCTTACGCTCAATGTACTCTATATCAAATTCTGACAAAATCATCATCCACTTAGCAAGTCTACCCATGAGAGCAGCCTTACTAAGCAAATACTTAAGAGGATCAATTTTTGCAACAAGATGTATAGTATGGGCAAGCATGTAGTGTCACAACTTTTGGGAAGCAAACACTACCGCAAGACAAGACTTTTCAATGCTATTATAATTGATCTCATAAGATACTAGAGTACGACTAATGTAGTAGATGGCTCTTTCCTTCCTAGTATCATCAAGTTGAGCCAACAATGCCCCAAAGGAAGATTTTGTCACTGAGATGTACAAAATTAATGGTTTTCCTGGGATAGGAGGCATTAAAATTGGAGGATTAGCCAAGTATTTCTTTATTTGATCTAGGCTCTTTTGGAAATCCTCATTCCAAGCACATGTGGCTCCCTTATGAAATGTATTGTTGAATGGTTGTGCTCTATCTACAATCTATGAAATAAACCTCTGTATGGATTGGAGTCATCCTTGAAGACTTCTCATTTGACTAATGTTCTTAGGAGGTGGCATATCTAATATAGCTTGAACCTTTTTGATATCCACCTCTATTCCTTTGGCTGAAATTATGAATCCTAGAATTTACTTGAGGTAACCCCAAATGCACACTTTTTCAGATTTAATCTTAACTGAAACTGCTCCATGCGATCTAGAATTACTTCCAAATCTTCTAGGTGTGTATCCCTTTGCTTAGACTTGGCCAAGGTATCATCCACATAATCCTCCATGTTTTTATGCATCATATCATGAAATATTATGATCATAGCTCTTTGGTATGTGGCTCCTACATTTTTTAATCCAAATGGCATGACGTTCCAACAATAGGTTCCCCATGCACATGTGAAGGCTATCTTTTCTTGATCCTCAGGAGATATTTTTATTTGGTTATAACTGGAAAAGCCATCCATTAAAGAGTATATCTCATAGCCTGCAGTCATATCCACTATCATGTCTATGTTAGGGAGTTGGAAGTCATCCTTTGGGTAAGCTTTGTTAAGATCTCTGAAGTCTGTGCATACACGAATGGACTCATCATGTTTTGAAATTGGAACAATATTTGAGATCCACTCGACATAGTTGATAGCTCTAATAAATCCTGCTCCTAAGAGCTTTTCTAATTCAGCCTTAACAAGGAGAGCTATGTGAGGATGCATTTTCCTCAACTTCTATTTTACTGGTTTAATTCTTGGAGCTATAGATAAGTGATGCATAATGAGATTAGTGTCAAGCCCTGGCATGTCTGAATATGTCCAAGCAAAATTGATTTTCTTCTTTTGTAAGAACTTTGTGTATGCCTTTTTTTCTTGCACTAACAAAGACTGAGCTAGATGTATCACTTGTGGAGCCTCTTCCGTATTCAAATTTACTAGTTGTGTAGACTCAATAAGAACTGATGACTTGTCTTGGAAATAACTCGGCGAGTTATTAAGTACCCCATCCTTAGGTGCCTCAAAGAGGTTTTCACCTTCGGATACATCTTTTATTTTTACTATTTTGGGTTCTGACACTGCCACAAAGTGGTTTTTGCCATCAGAACCATTTCTCTTTTGTTTGATTTCGTTTATTTTTCAACTAAGGTACTTAATATCTGGCTCCGTCATACTCATTGTAGGTTCACTGGTGGAAGAGACTACGGATTCAAGAGCATTCAAGTAGCAGGCTATCTCGTAGTCATTGTGAAAAGTGAGGAGCTGAGGCTCTCGACAAAGTTGTGACCAATCAATCAAATGATGGTTTACAAGGGGTAGGTCAATGACTGGTTCAACATTATTGATACGAAAGGCATTATCTCTGGTGATCACATAGTTAGGATCTGTCAAGTCTCCTTCTAAGATACCCAAATTAGGACTCATCCTACCAAACGAAGTGTCATCCACTAAGGCAATTCGAGGAGTCCAATCCTCTAGTCCTACACTAGGCTCGTTGGTCACATCGGGTTGAGTACTATAGGTATGGAAAACATCCATGTCCAAATCAACTGTTTCATCTGAAAGAGAGTCCCACTTGAACTCATGCGAATCTATTTCTGAATCTCTACTGGGATGTTTACACCAAGAAGGCTTGGGATGCCTTGATGTAGAAGCTTCGAGATTGTGAAGGGTATCATCTTCTTTGGTGTCTATATTTTTAGCTATTGAATCATCTGAATCTCCCCAAAGGATATTGGTGGAAGGCACCCAATCATCAATCATGTCTTGCTGGTTTTGAAGATTGGGTGTATAATCTGAGTCATTGTCACTATCCATCGTAGCTAGGATAGGGACACTTGTCTTCTTTTCATGATCAAAGCCTAGGCTAACTGTTGACTTATTCCTATGACCAAAAAGAGCATGGTTGAGTGGTTCAACCTTGACATCTAACCTGTGACTGAGAGGGACATGACCTAGGTAGCCCATGTTTTTAACCAAAGTATACCCTCTCCCGTAGGTTTTAGGAGATGGTGCAAAATTCTCATTGTGTTGATACTTTTCTTCTCTATAAATCCAATCTCTAATGGCTACCTCCTCTTTCTCCTCATGAATAGGTACTGAGGACTCTACAAACTTTCCAAACAAGGTCATAGCTAAGGATGAAGGTTTCCTCTCAAGTGAAGGTTTTCCATAAGACCTAGGCGAGATTGGCATTTTTGTGAAGGAATCCATTTGGTAGTCTCCCATGCCAAGGTCTATGGACTTAAACTTACTCTTACACTGCTCAAGAGAAGCATCAAAATTATCAACCTCTCTATTCAAAGGGACATGAGAGCCAGCTGAAATTGCATTAACAGATAATGTGCTATCCTCTGGTATGCATACTTCAACTCCATTGTAAGGGAACCTAACACATTGGTGGTAGGTAGATGGCACCACTTTCATGTCATGAATCCATGGCCTACCCAACAAGATATTATATGCCGAAGGTCTGGCATCAACAATCTAGAACAAAATGTCCTTTTCCACAGGACCGATCCTAATAGGAAGAACAACCAATCCCTTAGAGCTTCGCTCTGCTTCATCATAGGCTTTAATTGTGATCTTCTTCCTAGTGTCAATTACTTGCTCAGAATATCCCAAAGCTTTCAATAGACTCAAAGAGAAAATATTAAGCCCAGCACCCCCATCTATTAACACGCACCTAACACGGGTTTTGTGGATCATGACCTCGATATGAAGGGCCAAATTGTGCGGATGACTTAATGCTTTATTGTCCTCTTTTGAAAATGTGAGGTAATGAGGGCTAGAAAGGTGATTGACCATGTTTTGGAATTGATTGACATCTATGTCATTAGGAACATTAGTGGCTCGCAAGGCATCCTCAAGGACACGCCTGTGTCTAGGAGACAATTCTAAGAGCTCAAAAATGGAAATCTGCTTTGGTGTTCACTGTAACTGATCAACAAGGTTGTAACTCATATTAGGACCAACTACAAACTTGGGAGGAACACTTTTGGACACTGGTTGCTTGGATTTGCTAGAATTAGGACCTCTAATGATAATAGGACCTTGGGACTGACTCCTAGTAATAGCATTGAGAGGCTGAGATGACCTTCAAGATTAAGGACCCCTAAGCACAACAATGGGTCCTTCGTCAAATATGGGAGGTGAGTTTACATCATAACCATAGGGATCTTTCCCCCTCATCATGTTGACATCATTGTCCACAACTTCAAGCATATTGATGACATTTTCTGTAGCTGTATAGGTATAATTGATTACGACCTTGCCATTCTTGTTTTTAGAAGTCTCCCCCTTCTCATACTTAGGCAAGGGATCCTTAAAGGCCTTGTGGTCTGCATTTGTGGTCAACCCATCAACCTATAATTTCCCAATCTCAATAAGGTCTTGAACAAGATGTTTAAGTTTAAAACAATTTTCAATGTCATGTCCAATCCCATTGTGGTATACATAGTAAGCTTTCTCATTCCACCAATAAGGTTTAGGATCCGATATGAGAAACTTTGTAGGATCCTAAGGTTGTGCCAAATTATGAGAAATCAAGGTCTTAAAAATATCTACATAAGAGTCTCCAAGCTTAGTGAATTGCCTCTTTCCTGACTTAGGTTTATCTTGATACTTGGGCTTGTGCTCTTGTTGATCTAAGGATGTCTGTAGCTTCATAGCTTGAACTACATCAGATAGATTAAGAACTCCTTGTTCCTTAGGTTGTGGAGAGTCAACAACTCCATCATTGACTACTTGCTTATTTTTGTTCCAATATGAGTTCTTTTTATCCTTATTGTTGTTTTTATTGTTTGGGCCATTGTTGTTGTTACTTTGTTTGGCCAAAATACCTTGTTCTTTTAGAACATCCTCGATGCGACATGCAATTTCTACCATAGTGTCAAAAGAATTAAAGACCATTTTTCTAACTTCATATCTTAATTCTGGCACTAGATTGCTCACAATTATATCAATCCTTTCTTCCTCAAGGATGGTCCTAGAATATTTGGAGCATAAGCATCTCCACCTTTGTAAAAATATCACAAAGGGTTCCCCCTAATTTTGTTTTAGCTTGCACAAATCAAGCATGGTGATCGACCTTGATAGATTATATGCAAAGTGTTGCACAAACCTTTGGACAAGTTCTTTGAATGTTTTAATAGGAGGGGTAAGGTTAGTAAACCACTCCATAGCTTGGCCTTCAAGGCTCCTTAGGAATAATCTCATAAGGTAGGAGTCCTCATGATGAAATTCAAAGCTCATGATATAGAACTGTCATACATGGTCATGGGGGTCACCACTACCATCATATTTGTCATATGTGGGGATTTCAACCTTTTTAGGAAAATCTACCATAACCACACTCTTGTCAATGGGATTGGGACATATGGAGTCCAAGTTGAAGGTATTCTTTGGAGCCATCATTTTCTCCATAGTCTTTTGCATCTGTTTAAACACCTCATCAGTTGAAGGGTTTTGCTTCTTGATCTTTTGGTCCACATCAAAGTTGTATGGGACTTTTACACCCTTATTGATTAGACTTTCCAAGAACTGATCCTTATTTTGTCCCACATACTTCTCCACATATTGTTGGAAGGATGGTTCTTGTTGCATTGTCATGAAATCAATAGTGTCAAAGTTGGCATTACTTCCTCCATGTTGAGAGCCATGATGCGCTCGTTGGGAGGGTTGTCTTGAAAGTCTAGGAGGTGATTGTCTCCTATGATGGTTATATTGAGAAGTCCTTCTTCCTCTAGGACTAGGTGATCTTGATGGGGTCCTTGACCTTCTTCTAGTTCTTGGACTTAGTGAGGGAGTAGATGGGGGCGAGTTGGTCCCACTATTAGTACCCCTCTTGTTGTATTGATTATGGAGTTGTTGTGCCAAGAGCCTATCTTGTTCTTCTTGTGCGGCTCTTCTCTTTATGTCTAGCAAAGCTTGCCTTTTAGCTTCTAGTTGTTTAAGCTTTTCTTCTTTGGAAGCTTGTTCATCCAAGAAGGCTCATTTTTCTCATTCAATGCTTTTCAACCTCTCACTTGCGTATCATGACCTGTCTCTAAGTGGGGAAGGTTGTCTTGAATGTCTGAATACGTTGGCTGCATTGACATGAGCATCACTCAATTCATTGTTTTGGTCTTCATGTTGTGACTGTGCATCTGGTTGAGCTTGCCTATAGTGTCTCTTAGCTCATTGGTGAGCATCTAGATACCTTGTGTTGATAGGAGGTGATCCAGGTGGACTATCAGAAGAAGACCCAACAGACATCGTGTTACCCCTATGTCGTTGGAAAATGTCATCAAGAGTTTGATTCATTGCTTCTCTTTGTTGTCTAGTGAAGGTGTAACTCATGTCCATATTTGATGAAAAAGGTTCTAAAGAGGTACTCAATTCGCTAGGATTACTCTTTGGGTTAAAACAAACCTCAGACTCACTCTTAGGGGATTGGTAAAAAATGGGCTCTTTTCCCTTTTGCTGTTGACGAGTCTTAACTAAGGGTAACTGATTAAAGACAACCGGGGGTCATTTCCCTTGATTCACTTGGTACCTTGTTGTAACTGACATGAAAGAAAAGGATTCTTGATGATAAGGTGACCTCTCAAAGTGTCAACACCAAACTAGGATAATCAAAGTTCTCTAATATCCAAAAAAAAAAGAGATGGTAAGATAGAAATTGCAAAAGGCATTACCAACACTGTCAAAGAGGTGCTTAAATCAAAGGATCAATATCCTTGCACGTTTGAACCAGGAGGATGGACTTAGCCAAATTGTATAATTAAAATTGAATTTGAATGGAAATGATTTGGACAAAAAGAGTACTAAAATTCTCCAAGAATGTTACTAACAACTCTAGAGATGTACTTTCTCAATAGGAATAATCTTCTAACTTGACAATTCTTCCTGAGGTTATTGGTAAATCAAATGACACTACCCCTAGAGGGCTAAAAATAGAAATTCAGAGTAAAGACAAGCTTCTAGTGGCAAGATAAGTTACCTACCTAAAGACCTAGCCAACTAAAAGCAACTACAAAATGACTGAAACTAGGTCTACAATAGAAAATTCTTAGGTGATACTTTCCAGGCTAACCAGGGGATACTTCTTACTGAGGTGATACTTCACCTTTCACTAGGTGATAGACCTCACAATAGCCAGGTGATAGACTCCAGGCAGGTCGGGCGATAGTCCAGCAGGAATGAACTATCGCATGATATTTCTACTCAAAGCAGGCAATACTGTTGCTAGTTTGTACGACACTTGACTAGAATTGTGTGAAATGTGCATTTTCAGGTCTGTTTGATCAAAAAAATTAGTTTGAGGGTTGATGTTTTTTATCTCAATCACAATATCAGCAGAAATTTGACAGTTTTGCAAACAGTAAGGGATCAAACATGTCTTAAAACACTTGAAACAAGGGCAAAAGCAACCTTGCCAAGACAAACACTTGTGATATCAAAATAGAAAAACACCTTATGAATACTACCGATTGTTTGAATGTTCAAGAACATTAACACTGGTATTACACAATTGAAGACACTTAAGCAATATCTATCCTAGAAAGTCAAGGCTCATTACTTATCAACTTGGCCCACAACTTGATGTCCCCTTGCCTCACACAAAGTGGTTACCCACAATAGATGTTGGCTTTGTCATGGAAGTGTCAATGACACAAACAAATGAGCACATATGGTGAGTATCTTGAGGTTATCCGGGTTAGTCCACTTGGATCAATCCTTGCACCAAGAAGCTAAGTGGCTAAAATAAGGTGGCTTCTAACTATGGTTCTTAATAAGGGCTTTCATTCGTAGTACCCCTTTTGCTCCCCAAAGGGACTCCTTACCTTGTGGCAAGTAATAGACCTCACAGCCTCAAGAGTACCTTAAGCATTCTTGCTCAATATTTTCCTCATGGTCACAATCCCACAAGTACTCACATCAAGCGAAGACAAGCACTACATCTACCAAGGTTTTGTGTCCTTGATAGCCTTGAGTTTATAGTGGGTCAGAATAGTTGGCAATAAGCTTGTCCCCACTTGGGTCATTCCTCTTGATTGCTCAAGAGAAGGCCTGCTAAAAGATTCTAAAGATCTAAATAAAAAATGGATCAACTTATGAGGTTCAAGGATTTTGTTTCACCACAAGGGTGAAGAACATACTCCTTTATCTCAAAGCTTTCTCCCAAACACACCAAGAAAAGTTCAATTACCCTCTTGCTTCCAAAATCCTAAGATGGATCAAGATTTTTTGGTTCACCACAAGGGTGAAGAGCATACTTCTCCTACCACCTCAACATATCTTCCACAAGACATTAATGTTCCTAAGAAAAAGAAACAACTAGTAATTGCCACACTTGAAATGAAAATAAAAATAAGCACACTTTTTTTTTGTATTTTTATGCTTTTTGGGCAGCCCTACAAAAACCATTAGTAGCCCTTTAGCATGCAATTTTGGAAAATTTCTCAAGCAAATGTACCTACAACCACAACTTGTTAGGCCCACAAGGTTAGAAAAATCCCAAAATCCAAATGAAATATGCAAGATTCTAAGTGAAATATGCAAGTTAATTCTATCTAATTGTAGTAAATAAAAATAACAAACTGATTCAGTCTAGATTTGGCAAAATAATCTCAAGAAAAGGATCACTACCAGGTATAGGCAACAGACTGCAGACACCAGAATTATCACGCGATACTTTTTAGTATACTGGGGCGATAATATTAGTCTGCGCGATACGTCTCCCTATACCAGGCGATACTTCATCTGAGACTAGGCGATAATTTTTGCAATAGACAAGCGATATTTCTGACAAGAAAAGTATCATGCATGTGTACAGAGAACTATCGCAAGATATTCCTGCAAGTATCACGCGATACTCTGGGATAGAAAATTGGAGACCGTGAATTAAGATCAAAATTTACCGAAAACTTGAAAAATACAAAACTAAAGGACAAAGCTAATCTACTCTGCCCCACGGTGGGCGCCAGAAATGTACACACAAAAGTAGTGCACTTCTCTAAGTCATCACATTAAAGAAAATTCATGAAAGGGAAACCTTTAATAGTGACCTAGAGCTCTCTACGTATGGAGTTGCAAGATTGTAAAATTGCTCTCAGCTAGAGCTAATAAACTTATGACCTTGCTAGTCAACCACACAATGAGAGATTCCAAAATTGAAGACAAGGGCAAGAGTGCCAATATCCCCAAAGAATCAAATGGAAATGCAATGCAAGTAAGCTAAAAATGAGGATGCAAGCTAGTCTATGAAAAGAAAGTACAAGTCTTACAAACCCTCCTAATTAAACTATGTGAGATTAATCTATAGCATAAAGAAAGTCTTTACTAAGAATGCCATGATTATGCAACTATGAAAGCAAGAAAGAAAGCTAAATGAAATGCAACAACAATGTCTTCAAAGCTTGAATGCAAGAATGTCTTCAAGGAGCTCCAAATGACTTAGAAAACCTGCAACATAACATTAGCATAAAAGAGATGGATATGCAAATGAGGAAGAGAGCTCTTCTTTTATAAGAAATGAAAAAGAATGGACCATGGAGATTAAGAGGCAAAAGACTTAATCAATAGTGGAGCATCAAAGAGGAGCAATCCATGTGCACAAATATCCTCCAATGGAAAAATAAGAGTTGATTTTTGTGTCCATATGAGACAAAAAGTATTTTTTTCCTTTTTATAAAATAAGATAATGCTTTATTTGTGCAACTTAGGATAAGAGGAAAAGTGGGGGATTTTTATTTATTAAAAGGGGAGGAAATATTCCTTTTAAATAAATAAAGACTTAGGATAAAATGGTTAGCCCAAGGAAAATAATCAAAAATGATGAAATAGGACTTGATCAAGGAAATTGATATTGAGCTGAAAATGTTAATTTTTGAAAATACTGATTCAAGGATTTGATAAATTGCAAGAATGGGGCCCAAAGTCTAGGCAACTATTTTAGGGTGCATATAGTAGTAGATTGGAATTTAATGTGCACCATGTTTCTTAAGAAATATAAATATTATTGTAGAGGAGGAGACTTAAAGGGAGATGACATATTTAAAATGTCACAGAAGGAAGATGAAACTCTGGAAGACTATGTCTCCAGGTTTATGTTCAGCCTGCAGTGTAAAACACAACATGCGCTGAATGAAGAGTCTCAAAAGCATTTGTTTTTGAGAGGTGTGAATGATGGGAGCATAGAGGCCCTTGACCTTATGGCAGGGGGAGACATTACTCAGAAGACATGGGAAGATATAAAGAACATATGTCTGAACTATTCAAGAGCCACTGTCAAAAAAGGAAGAGGCTTGAGAGCCTTGCCTCATAAGTCCAATGGTGTAGGGGTGTCCAAAATGGAGTTATCCAATCTATTGGTAGATTTCAAGTAGGACATCATTAATGATGTCGCCACTCAGTTGGACACTATGCAGGCAAGGAGAAAGAAGGATGAAGCTGATGCAATGTTAGCAGAGTACTACCAATGCAAGCTTGGAGTCCCAACCAATGCCTACCAATTTCAAAGCCATTGATGAGAATGGAGAGGTGCTCTACGTTGCCTAGCAAAGGCCATGGGCTCAGAGACTAGGTATTCCCCAAGATCCTCTTCAAAATTTTAATAATACTAATGCATGGAAAAATCAACAACATAGTTGATTTAGTGGGTATAATAGTTGGCAGCAGCCTCAGCAAGGTTGGCAACAACCTCAGCAAGGCTGGCAGCAACATCAACTCGGATGGCAACAACCTCAGCAAGGTTGGCAACAACCTCAGTAGGGTTGGCAACATCAACAGCCAGGATGGCAACAATCTCAACAAGGTTGGTCACAACCTCAGCAACCCTGGCAACAACCCCAGTAGGGGTGGCAACAACCACACAATTGGATGAACCAATCCAATTAGCCAGCTTTGATGCCACCACCTTAGCAGTCGGCTTTGATGCCTCCTCCTACAGCCAATACTACTTCCCCTAAATAGACTCAATTGCCTGCTCAGTCTACTCTGAATCCCAACAATGCTAAACCAACAACGCAGCAGCAGAGCTATGCAATTTCCTTGAATAATATCCATTTAAGATCCGGCACAACTCTTCCTTCTCTGTAGTAGCCTATTATTACCGAAGTTGAGGATGCCTTAGTAGAACCAATTAAGATACCAGCCCAACCTATTGTTCATGTTGCTCTTGCAGCAAAAGAACCCCCATTTCCTCATAGGTTGGAGGAACAAGTTAAGCCAGTGGAAAATCAAGCAGTGTTGGATTTGCTTTCCCAACTAAAGCAAATGACAGTAAAGATTCCCCCGCTAGATGCCATAAAGGAAGTACCTACATATACTAAAGCCATCAAGGAAGCTTGTATCAAGCAGCCTGGGAGGAAGAAAAAGGATCCCAAAACCATACATGTCCTAGGCCAGTTGTCTGATCTAATGTTGGATAAGTTGACAGTTCCCAAGTATTCTGATCTTGGTAGCCCTATGGTTATGGTCACTATTCAAGGAATGCAAGTCCTCAATGCTCTAGTCGACTTAGGTGCATCCATAAATGTCATGACCAAGGAAGTAATGTCTCAGTTACATATCATCAGTCTTAGGGAAACCCCAACCATCCTTCAACTTGTTGATAGTTCAACCATTACACCTGATGGGATGGTAGAGGATGTAATAGTCACCTTGAATCTTGGGAATATTTGGTTGACTTTATTGTCCTTTCTCCAAAGGCTAACATGGGAGGATATCCAATAATTCTAGGCAGGCCTTGGCTAGCTACTGCAAATGCCTATATAGCTTGTCGGTCAGGGAAAATGACTATATCCAATGGAGTCAACACTAAAAATCTAACTTTGTATTCCCCAGCTCAACCTCTGTTGCAAGATGACTAGATAGTATGGCCAGACTTAGATGATACTGAACTTGAGGTTAATTCGATTTGTCAGTTAATGATGATATCTAGGGAACCTTTTGTAGCTTCTAGGGAGGAAGATGAAATAATTTCTTCCATTATTTTGAATGAGTATGGGGTGCAATCCCAAGTGTGTTTCCAAGAGGATTGTGTCCTTGACACCTTGTTACCACCTATTGATGCCCTGTAGTATTTAGAAACTTCCAAATTTCTTCATACATTACTACCTCATGAAATGGAGTCTTCCCCAATTGCTCAGCTATCCATGGTAGAAAAGGTCACTAAGCTAGAGGTTAGCTTAGGGTGGGAGTTAAATGTAAACAATGTCTTAACTCTCTCTCAGCAGACAGATGTCCTGCAGCTTCTAAAAGAACATCAATCAGCCTTTGCTTGGGATTATACTAACATGAAAGGTCTAGACCCTAAGCTCTGCACTCACAAAATTTATATCAGCCTTAATTTCAGACCTGTTCGCCAACCTTAGTGAAGGGCAAACCCATCTCTAAGGGATATAGTAAAGAATGAGCTACAGAAGTTACTAAATGCTGGATTCATCTATCCCATTTTTGATAGTCAGTGGGTCTCCCCTCTTGTCATAGTGCCTAAAAAAGGAGGAAAGTGGAGAGTTTGTGTTGACTATAGAGAGCTTAACATAGCCACTAAGAAGGACCACTTTCCATTGTCATTCATAGATCAAGTCCTTGATAACTTAGCTGGAAAGAAATACTTCTCTTTTCTGGATGGATTCAATGGTTATAATCAGATACAAATTGCCCCTGAGGATCAGCAGAAAACAACATTCACTTTCCCATGGGGTACATTTTCCTATTTAGTGCTGCCTTTTGGGTTGTGTAATGCCCTTGCTACCTTCTAGCGAGCTGTGATCAATATATTCTCAGATATCTCTGCTGATTGCATGGAGATTTACATGGACAACTTTACCACCTATGGGCATACCTTTGATGAAGACAAGGAAAATTTGGAGAAATTTCTTTAGAAATGTTATGATTATAACCTCTCTCTTAATAGTGAAAAGTGCTTCATGATGATGGAAGAAGGGGTTGTCTTAGGACATTTCATATCTTCAAAAGGTATTCAAGTGGACCCTGCCAAGATTGAAGTAATTATCACATTACCTACTCCAACAAAACAAAAAGATGTGCGAAGTTTTCTTGGATATGCCGGGTATTATAGAAGGTTTATAAAGGATTTCAGTCAGCTTGCAGCACTGCTATATAACTTGCTCAAGAAGGACGCTGAATTTTCCTGGGATTCTGAGTGTGCAAAGTCTTTCTTGTAGCTTAAAGAAGTTCTCACTACAACACCAGTGTTGAGAGGGCCCAATTGGGACTTACCTTTTCACATCCATACTGATGCCTCAGACTATGCTATTGGAGTTGTGCTTGGCCAAAAGGTGGACTCTGTTGAGCATGCAATTTACTTTATCAATAAGAATTTGCAAGGCACTGAGTTTAACTATATTGTCACTAAAAAAGAACTTCTTGCAGTCATTTATGCCTTGAATAAATTTAGACACTACATTACTATATATGAGATCTATGTACATACCGACCATTCTGCTATTAAGTATCTCATGAACAAGCCTGCAATCTCTGGTAGATTGGCTCGCTGGTTGCTGCTTATGCAAGAGTTTGACATTACCATCATAGATAAACCTGGTAAAGCAAATGTGGTAGCTGATTTTCTTTCTAGGTTGCATGTACCTGATGATCCTGTAACAATTGATGACAGTTTCCCTGATGAACATCTTTTCTTCCTGACTGCACACAATCTTTGGTATGCCAATATTGCTAATTATCTCACAACTGGTAAGACACCAGCTCATTTCTTTGCTAAAGAAAGAAGGTTGTTAACTGAAAAAAGCTTTAATTATTCATGGATTTCTAGATTCATTTTTTATACTGGTCCTAACCAAGTAACTAGAAGATGCATTCAAAAGGATGAAACCTATGATATCCTCAAAGCATGTCATGATGAACCTTGCGGTGGACATTTTGCTACCAAAAGAATAGCATTGAAAATTTTGACTACAGGTTATTATTGGCCTAGTCTCCACAAGGATGTTGCTCAGTACACCAAAAAGTGTGACAAATGCCAATGCATGGGATAGCCTACAAAGATAGATGAAATGCCCCTACAGCCATAGGTGGTTGTTGCACCCTTTGACAAATGGGGGATTGACTTTGTTGGTCCTATTGAGCCCTCTTCCCAAGGTAAATCTTATATCCTTGTTTGCACTGACTATGTTACAAAATGGGTTGAGGCTAAGCCTATGAAGCACCCTAGGGATAAAAATGTTGCAAAGTTCCTTTATGAATTCATCTTCACTAGATTTGGAGTGCCATGAGAGATTTAATCTGATCAAGGTCCTTAGTTTACTTCCAATTTGATTGCTGCTCTGATGGAGGAATACAACATCAGGCATGGTAAATCTTCATCCTATCACCCCCAAGCTAATGGGTAGGTGGAAGTTACCAATTAGGAGTTGGAATCTATTCTCACTAAAATAGTAGCCATTCATAAGAAAGATTGGGCTATCCGACTTCCTGAAGCACTATGTGGGCATATAGAACTACATGGAAGTCAACAACCGGTTTCACACCATTTGAGCTTGTCTATGGTCGCTCTACAGTCATGCCTATTGAATTCAAACATAAGACACTTAGGATAGCTCTTGATCTTGGGATGGATCTCACTATAGCATAGTAAGACAAGATTTTGAGTTTGAATGGCCTTGATGAGTGGAGAAAATCTGCCTTGCATAACACCGAATTGATCCAAAATCAACGCAAGCAATGGCATGACAAGTTTGTCAAGGACAAAGTGTTCTCAGTTGGAGATTGGGTGCTCCTCTATGACTCTCAGTACTAGCATAACCCAGGGAAATTTCAAACCAGATGGCTTGGTCCATATGAGATAATTGCAGTCTTTCTAAATGGCACGGTTCAGCTCTCCATAGTTGATCCAATATGTTTCAAACTACTGGTCAATGGTCATAGATTGAAGTTGTATCATGAACCCCAGAGCAAGGATGAGTTCCTACAGAAATTATCTTCCATCATTGGTGAAACCCTTCCTACAGCCACTCGTAATGAGCTTTATGCTCATTTGCCTTCCTCACTCTAAAATGGTTTTTTCACCTTCAAAATGAACACTTTCTTCAAGAAAGTCACTTCTCCATAATAAATTTCCGCTTCATTTCTAGTCTATCATCCATCCACCTCATCTTTTTCTTTCATTCATGGATAATTAACAACTTCCACCTCACCAGTACTTTAGGTTAGCACACAATTCAAGGTATGGCACTTTAATTTGTTTTCCTCTTAATTTTAGTGTATGCCTTGTCATTACTGCAAGTGAGGGCCCACTTGCAATACCTAAAGCTAGGGGGGGAAATTTATTAGTTTTTTTGGTCATTATGTTTATGCAATCTTTATATTTATTCTTTTCTCTTGTCGTACTTGCATTTTTCTACCATGATTAGACACTTTTGAAAATCATTGTGCTACGTGTTATCTTTCGCATGTATAAAACTAAGGTGGCATGTTATTTTGAGTACGAGTTCTATGGAGTGTACTAATGAGTAATTATGAAATGATAACATGGTAATTTGCATTTATGTTTCTCATAAGCTCATTTCTCAAGCTTCTTTGCTAGAAATTTCTAAATTTGAATCATCCTGCAACTTGCCTTTTCAAGCTTTCTTGTTCAAAATTCTGGTTGTCTATTTTATTTCTTGCAACTTTGTTTGGGTATCTTAGAAACAAGACAATGGGTGGTGACCTCATCAGAAGAGAGCCTACTGTGCATGGTGTTTTTCTTCAAGAATAGAATTGTAGGCCATATTTCTAGGCAAGGGGTTGGATGGATTATGTCCAAAAATTAACTAGCAAGGATGACAAGGTTGCACTTCAGTTTCTTAGCTCCTTGAAAGAAGGAGTGACTACAGTTAAAGGACTGAAGGTGCCATTTTCTCAGTCAGTTTTGGTAGAGGTCATGGGTTTACCACTTGAGGGTGAGGAATTTGCAGAAAATCTTGACCCAACTACTTCTAGAGCTCAATTCACTCTTCATACAAATCCGCCACTTGAAGTTGATAGAAAACAAGGTACATTTTGATTATCTCTTCCTGAGCCATTTAAACAATGTCTAGTTTATATCATTAGGTATTTCACCTATGAAGGGAGGCATTCATTTATGCATGATGTTCACTTTAAATTCTTGAGTTGTTTGAGACACGATAACAGGCCTATCAATGTCCCTAGTTTTGTGTTTGGTATTCTGTCAAAACAAGCCGTTCTAGTCCAAGAGGGTAAACGAAATTCTATCTCTCACCACTGTCTAATCAAGTTGATAGTGGAAAAAGCCTTAAGAGAAAAGTTAGATATTTCCTGGGAATAATTTCTACTACATAGGTTTAAGGAGCCTACCCCTGAACCAATTGAGGGTAGAGTGGGACAAAGGGTTAAAACTGCTAAAGGGGTTAGGAAATTTTTTATTGAAATAGGATAGTGTTCTTCATCTAAGAATAAATCTAGGGTCAGGACCCCTAATTCCCCTAATTCCCCTAATTCCACTAATTCTTCCACTTTAAGAACAATTCGTGAAGAGGAATCAGAGACTCCTATAGAAAAGGTTGAAGTTTCTCCTACAGTGGAAACGGTTTCCCCAAAGAATAAGAAAAAGAAAATTAACCCTAGTACTAGTCGGTGGGCTAAGGCATCTCCTGCAGCCATGAGCACATCTAGAAAAAGAAAAGCTCCAGAAAAGATGGAGGAAACTCTGTTAAGGAGAAGTGCTAGGAAAAGGTCAAAAACAACTAAGGAAATTCCAGCTAATGAGCCAATTGTAACACAAGATTTTTGGCAGAAGGAAGAAGAGGATGAAAACATTCAACAAGAAGCTAAATTTCAGCCTAAAACTTCTCAGCAGGAAGGACAATGGACTGAGATTATGGAATAAGATACATTTGAGGAATGTCCTAATGTTAAAACAGAGCAGGTTCCTGATAAGCCAGTAAATGCAGAAGTCATCATAATCGAAGATGACTCCAGCTCGGAAGAGCAAGCTTATGTGTTTCAAAGGAGAGGATCAGCCTCTGGGAATTTTTAGGAAGATGATTCAGAAAGTGATGATTCTGATAGTTACATCAGGGAAGCAGATGAAACAACATTCTCTCCTACAACAAAGTCTCCTGCAGCAGAAAGGGATCTCTATGAAGAAAATCCAGATATTGACATAGACCTTGCCAATAAGGTTGTAGAGCAGATTTTTAAATGAAGGGTTAGATACATTAGCTTCAGTGGCTCAACAATGCTCTAACATTGAGAGGGTTATGATCATCTAGATAGATCCTTTGAAGAGGACAAATGCTAATAATGGTAAGTCATATTTTTCTTTAACAACAAACAATTTTAGCCCTAGTTCAATAACAGGTCAATCTAGTTCGAATTATTTGTTGTCTGTTATCTTCTAATTTTCTAAGCAATTAAATACTGAGAGAGAGCAGTGGAAACAATAATGCAAAGAATTAAATAGGGTAGTGGACCTTCATTATTAGGAAACACTTGCTCAAGAGGAAAAGATAGAACAATTAAGTGAGAAACTTGACAAAATTACATCTTTAATTCTTGACCTGATGGGTTGTAGATCTCCATCACCTGTCTATGCCCCGTTTCTTAAGAAATAGCTGTTAAACTATTAAATGACATGTATTATGCAAGATAGATCTCCTCATTACAAGAACCTACCCAGTTTTCTCAAGCATTCCACAACTCTCCTACAACCATTCAAAATTTATTATGTGAACTATACCTCCACAACCTAGCAGTCCCTAATGACCTAGTTTGGAATCCCTTGCTTTATGTTGGGGATATTCAACTCAGAGCCCTCATGTCCTAGGTACAAAATCAAATTAGTTCGGACACTCAAACTAAGGTGTATACGGATTTGGAGTCAGACATTCCCCTATTTCTAAGGCCTAAAGCCAAAGATCCCCAAACTTACTACTATAATTGGTTAAGGATAGCCCCCCCTGACTCAGGTAGCAAGATCATTTATCCAATGAGAAATGAAGCATTTAATGCATATGAGTAGATGATGGATTTTGAACTGCCTGAGGCTAGAAATACCATTCAGTGGCATAGGAACAATTTATCTAGGGAGATGAGAAATAGAGAACCACATTCACCTCTCAATTTTTCTATGGAAACATAGCACGCACCTTGGTACATTGCATTGGGAAGAGAAAGAGAAAGTTTTTGGATTCCATTAACCTTTAAACCCCCATTACTGATGTCTCCTTTACTTGCAAACTCAAAAAATCTAGACAGTTTTGATATGTATAGGGAAAAGGACAGATGGAAGAAACACAGGGAAACAAAGGGATTCTACTAGAGTCGTGTAGAGGGAGGTACTGGATAGAGAACAATTGCTGACTATAGATTGACAGCCAGGTTAAAGAATTTATTTGCTAAAGGACCAGCAAATAGTTAAGCTAGGGGGAAATGATGAGTCAATATTATGGAATGTTTTGTTTATGATTTTCTAAGTTCAGACTTGAATATCTTATGATTTTTCATGAACATTATATAGTCTTTTATCTTTCTAAGCTTTAGCTATATGTATATTTGATACTTATGAAACTTAAGGACAAGACTGAATATATATATATATATATATATATATATATATATATATATATATATATATATATATATATATATATATATATATATATATTAATGAATGTTATGATAAAATATGGTATCTTTCTTCTCTAGCTTTAATGGGTAGATCTCCTACAGCTGTATGACAAGGCTACGTTAAAATAGGAAAACTTATTACAATCTCTGCCTTGGATTAGTGTTTTGGATTCTGTTATGTTAACCTTTTGCAGGAAGATTAAGTCAGCAAGGAGCACGGATTTAAAGATGAGTGGGTCTTTTAAGGTGGATAACTATTTTAGAAGTTCATCATAGCTCCACTCCTTCCATCACTTTGCAGTTGTTGATTCAGTCCAAGTCAATCTAGTTGCCAGCGTTCCTATATTCTCGAAGCACTAAATATGGCTTATCTTCTTGCATGAATGATGTTGTCATTCCTGTAACTAAAGTTGTTATGATATGTAATGAAGGATCAGTTTGTAGGAGTTCTATTTTTCTTAGTTGCTTTTAAATAAGCTGGAACTGATGATTCCAAGTTAGTTAGATGTTTTGAGAATTTCATACTGTAATCCAGCAATAGAGTAAAAATACTTTAATATCCTATATTGTACTTATGTTTTGTTGAATGAATATATGACAGTTCTTCATTTCAATCTCTGAGTTATAATTCATTCATACTTTCATGGGGGCCCACACGGGAGATAAATTCCCTATTCATGTTTAAGTAGGATTTAGTTAAGTTTCTTCGAAGTTGTTAAGTATTGTTGATCCTGTAGCTACTGGTAGCAGAACCATTGACTATTTCCTGCAGCATAGGTTTACTTCTCAAGCATTATCTATTTACTATTAAGTTTTTTTCCTTCAAAATGAGGTTAATCAGTAGTTTCAGTTTCTAGTATAAGTCTCTTGTAGCAATAGCTTTTACTTTAGTAGTGATGACTATTGAGAGGAACTAAAGTATAAACTTTGCAACCATCATCTCAAGTTCACGTTCCCAGATTGATACATTAAATGAAGTCTAGCATGATGTTCTAAGTAGAAACATGATGATTTTTAGCAATGAATCACTGTTAAAGGATGTCCAATCCTTGGGTTACTAGGATATTATTCTTACTAGTCAATGCCCATATTGCTTCTTGCAACCTTGTGCTCCAATCTTTCTTATGTAGTTGCACGATTTTGGTCAAAATGACCTCTATTTCCCTGTATGTAACTTCAACTTGTCCATTTTCCTGTGGATGATATGGACTTGATGTCCTTTGGTGAATTTTATATTCATTCATAAGTGCAGTAATCAGTGTGGAAGTAAATTGAGCACCCTGATCTGTAACCAACTCTCTTAGGACACCATACCTTGTGAAGATCTCTCCATATATAAACTCAACAACTTTGTTATCTCTTGCATGTTTCATAACACGTACCTCCACTCATTTAGTTCCATAGTCAGTACATACAAGGATGTAGGAGTTTCCATTTGAGGATGGAGTAATGGGTCCTACAAAATCTAATCCCCATTTATCAAATGAAGTGACTACCACCTGTGGAAAGAGAGGCATTTCATCAGATTTTGTTGGTCATCCCATCCTTTGGCATTGGTCACATTTCCTTGTATATTTGATAGCATCTCTATGGAGGGTTGGCTAGTAATAACCTATGTTGAGTATCTTCATGGCTATTCTCTTGGCTGCAAAATGTCCTCCACAAGGCTCATTATGACATGCATGGATGATATCATAAATTTCATCCTCCCTTACACACCATCTCAATATTTGGTCAGGCCCATTATAGAATAGACAATCAACAATCCCTAAAAATTTGAAAGTTTTTTCTATGAGGAGCCACTTTTCTTTTGGTGAGAAATAGGGAGGTACCTTTTGAGAGACCAAGTAATTGGCAATATCTGCATACCAAGGAGTTTTAGTTGAAATAGAGAATAGATGATCATCAGGGAAGCTATCATCAATAAGTTGTGGCTTATCCTGGTTCTACAGTCTTGAGAGGAAATCTAAAACCACATTAGATTTGCCTGGCTTATCTACTATAGTGGTATCAAACTCCTACAACAATAGAAGCCATCTAGCTAACCAGCCTATGATAGTAGGCTTATTAGCAAGATATTTAATAGCTATGTTGTCAGTGTGCACAAAAAATTGATACCATGTTATGTAGTGGCAAAATTTATTGAGTTCATAGATGACTACCAAAAGCTCCTTTTCTATGACCGTATAATTTAATTCAGCTCCCTGCAGATTCTTACTGATGAAGTATATAGCGTGCTCTACTATATCCTCCTTTTGGCCAAGCATAGCTCCTATGGCATGATCGGAGGCATCAATATGTATATGGAATGGAAGTTCCCAATTTGGTCCTCACAAGACTGGGGATGTTGTAAGGACTATCTTAAGATGGAGGAAGGTTGCTTCACAAGTTGGGGTCCAGTTAAATTCTGAATCTTTAGTAGGAAGAGTGTGAAGGGGACTAGCCATTTTGCTGAAATCCTTTATGAACCTTCTGTAATAGCCTGCATGTCCAAGAAAACTTCAGACATCTTTTTGCTTGGTTGGTGTGGGAAGGGTTTGAATGATCTCAATTTTGGCCAGATCCACTTGTATTCCTGCTACAGATATATAATGGCCAAGTACTACCCCTTCTTGCATCATCATGAAGCATTTCTCGCTATTAAGGGATATATTATGTTCTTCACACCTTTTTAAGACCTTGTCTAGGTTGCTTAAGGCTTCCTCATAAGTTTCACCATAGGTTGTGAAATCATCCATATAGATCTCCGTACAATCATGAGAGATGTCAACAAATATACTGATGACTACTCTTTGGAAGGTTGCTCGAGTATTACAAAGACCAAACGGAAGAATAGAATAGGCAAAAGTTCCCCAAGGGAAAGGAAAGGTTTTCTTCTCTTGATCTTCAGGAAAGATTTGGATCTGATTGTACCCACTATACCCATCTAGGAAGGAAAAGTACTTTTTGCCTGCTAGAGAGTCCAATACTTAGTCAATGAATGGAAGAGGAAAATGGTCCTTTTTGGTTGCATTATTGAGTTCCCTATAGTCCACATACACATGCCATTTTCCTCCTTTCTTTGGCATAATTACTAATGGAGAAACCCACTGACTATCAGATATTGGGTAAATGAATCCAGTGTTGAGAAGTTTTTGTAATTTTGTTTTAATGATTTCTCATAAGGCTGATTCACTCGCCTCTGGAATTGCCTTACTGGAGATTTATCTTCTTTTAGATAGATCTAATGAGTGCATAGTTTTGGATCCAAACCTTTCATGTTAGAATATTCCCAAGAAAATGCTCTAGTATGGGCCTTCAGTGTTTCAGTCAAAGATGTTTGCTACTGAGTAGTTAATTTTCCATTGATGTTCAGGTAACAGTTAGGGGAAACCTCTATTTTCTTAGTCAGCTCTATCATGGAGGCATTTGTAAATGAGGGTACTTATATCTCACCGGGAAGAAATTGGTGATAGAGCTCTTTGGTTGTAGGAGAAGGCCATTGGCAATCTAGGTTTAAAACTTGCAGAGAGTAGTCTTTGGAAGAACAGCCTAGTGAATCTAGGCTTGATCCATACTAATTTTTTAGGATATGGGTGATTACCTTGTCTTCATCTTGAAGATATAGGAAGGGGTCCATTTGTATCATCATTAATTTTGACACTGAATTGATAACCTCAGCTTCTTCTCCTATGTCAGGCCAGATTGGTGAGGCTAAGTCCATTTGGGGTTGAGCAGGAGGATATAGGAAAAGAGTTTGTGTATGCTGGCCATTAGAAATGGTCATATCCCCTAAATAACAACCAATGTAAGCATCAACAGTTGCTAGCCAAAGCCTACCAAGTATAATAGGATAGCCTCCTAAAGTAGCCTTTGGTGATAAGATCATGAAATTTGTTGGGTATGACTAGGTTGCAAGGTCAACAACTATATCCTCAATCATTCCATTAGGTTTTACAATTGAATTGTCTGTGAGTTGCAAGACAGTAGGAGTGGTTCAGAGGTTATATATGCCAAGTTGTTGCATTATAACCCTGGTCATGACATTTATAGCTTCTCCAAGATTGACTAATACATTATTAATGGAGATCCCATTAATAATGACTTCAACAATAGGGCTACCTAGGTCAAAATATTTTGGGATGATAGCTTGCCTAATATGATGTCAGCAAGCTTTCCTAACACATGCACCATCTGAGGATCCTTTTTCTTATGACTAGGCTTCTTTTATGGCTTTGATGTAGGTGGGTACATCCTTAATTGCTTGGAATAAAGGTATTTGGACATTGAAATTCTTCAATTGATCAAGGATATTAAATTTGGTTTTCGAAGCAGGCTTAGGATTGGTTGGTTACAGCCTTTGTGGGAAAGGTGGTCCAGTAGGGTGGCCTTGATTAGCAATAGGAAGCGGAATAGTATTTTCTATTGCATATGTAGGATATTGCATGGGATACTGCATTTGATCAATATTATACACATTTTGGTGAGGTGCGGGAGGCCTATTGTTTGGGTTTAGCTGCGGTTGTGTAGGCAATTGGGTTGGTTTCGGAGGTTGGGTATTAGCAACTGGTGGTGGTAAGAGTGCTTTCTATTGTGGTGGTTGAAGAAGCAGATTCAGATATCCTTGGGATTGAGGTGGCCATTGTTGGTTTCCTCACCACTGAGGATTTTGTTTCCAATTACCCTGTGGTGGTTGCCAACCCCCTTGGGTTTGTTGCCAACTCTCTTGAGGATTCTGCCATTGTAGACTAGGGTAATTTTTCTATTGATTTTGATAGTTGTTCCAAGGAGGATTTTGATAATTCATAGAAGGTTTCCATTGATTGTTATAAAATGGATTACTAAATGTAAGTGGGCCTTGAGGCATACCTTTGTATACACCTAAAAATGGTCATCTAGACTATTAGCCCCTTTTGTTAAATCAGCAATTACTTATTCTTGATCAAATCCTAGCTCTATCATTTATTCAATTATTTTCTATGGGCTAACCATCTTATCCTAAATCTTTATTTATTTAAAAATAATATTTCTTCCCCTTTTAATAAATAAAAAGCCCCCACTTTTCCTCTTATCCTAAGTTGCACAAATAAAATATTATTCTTATTTATAAAAAGAGAAAAAGTACTTTTTGTCTCATATGGACACAAAAGTCAACTCCTATTTTCCTATTGGAGGATATGTGTGCACATGGATTGCTCCTCTTTCAAGCTCCACCCTTGATTAAATCTTTTGCCTCTTAATCTCCATGGTCCATTCCTTCTCATTTCCTTTAAAAGAAGAGCTCTCTTCTTCATTCTAGATCCCCAACTTTTTATGCTAATATTATGCTGCAGGTTTTCTAGGTACACTTTGGAGCTTTTGAAGATTTGGAGCATTCTTAGCATCTACATCTCATTCTTTCATTCTTAGCTTAGCTTCATATTTATGCTTTCTTAGATTAGCTTCATTTCTATGCTCTAGATTAGCTCACATAGATTAATTAGCTTGGGTTGTAACACTTGCATATTTCCTTTCATAGCTTAGCTTGCATTTCCATTTCTAGCATAGCATTGCATTGCATTTTCATTCTTGATTCTTGAGGATATTGGCATTCTTTCCCTTGTCTTCATTGAATCTCCCATTGCATGGTTTACTAGCAAGGTTATTGGCTTAATAGCTCTAGCTGAGAGCATTTTTAAAAACCCTTGCACTCCATGCCTAGGGAGCTATGGATCGATTTGTGAGGGCTCATTCTTGAGTTTCCTTGCATGTAATGATCCATAGAAGTGTGACATATTTATAGCACACATTTTTGGTGCCCACTGTGGGGCAGAGTAGACTAGCTTTGTCCCTTCTTTTTCTGCATTTTTGTCATTTTTTGTCAAATTTTTGGCAAGTTTTTAGCTTAATTTTTCATCTCTATTTTTTTGTCTCAGATTGTCGTGCGATACTTTCCAGAAGTATCACGCGATATACCTCTGTATGTGTGCGTGATACTTCTCCTGTCAAAAGTATTGCCTAGCTATAGTAGATAATATCGCCTGGTCTTGGGCGAAGTATCGTCTGGTGTCGGGTGAAATATCGTGTGGACTGATAAGTATCACCCCAGTATAATGTGAAGTATTGCGTGATACTGTGTTTGTACCTGGCTGTGACCTATTTTTGAGTTATTTTATCCATCTTGCAAGTTTTAGGTTTCATTTTCAGATTTTATCATTTGATCAATTATTTTTGCACATTATCTAATTTTTTCATGTACTAATCATTGTTAGATTTTGGATTTTGATTCTCCTAACTTTTGTTGGTCTAACAAGTTGTGGTTGTAGGTGCTTCTTGCTTGAAATTTGCTAAAATCGCATGTCAAAGAGGGCTACTAATGGTTTTTGCAAGGCTGCCCTAAGCATAAAAACCAAATCAAGTGCTTATTTAATTGCTTTCTTTATTAAGTGTGGCATATACTAGTTGTTTCCTTTCATAGGCACTTAATACCTTGTTGTAGAAATTTTGAGGTGGTAGGAGAGTATGCTCTTCACCCTTGTGGTGAAATAGAAATCTTGACCCATCTTGGGATTTTGAAAGAAAGGGGGTAATTGAATCTTTGCTTGGTGTGTTTGGGAGAGATTCTTGAGATAGGGGAGTATGCTCTTCACCCTTGTGGTGAACCAAAAACCTTGAACCTCAAGAATTAATCCACTCTGTGTTTAGCTTAGGATCCTTTAGCGAGCCTGCTCTTGAGCAATCAAGAGGAATGACCCAAGTGGGGACAACCTTGTCATCATTTTCCTTGGTGGCGAGTGATTCCAACTCACTATAATCTCAAGACTATCGAGGACACAAAACCTTGGTAGACATAGTACTTATCTTCGCTTGATGTGAGTAACTTGTGGGATTGTGACCATGAGGAAAGCATTAAGAAAGAATGCTTAAGGTACTCTTGAGGCTGCAAGGTCCTAGTCCTTTATGAGGAGCAAGACGGGTGCTATGAACGGAAACCCTTACTATGAACCATTAGATAGAGGCCACCCTATTTTAGCTGCTTAGCTTCTTGGTGCAAGGATTGATCCAAGTGGACTTATCCAGATCACCCCAAGACACTCACCATATGTGTTCCTTTGGTTGTGTTTTTGACACTTCCATGACAATGCCAATATCTCTTGTGGGAAACCACTTGGTGTGAGGCAAGGGAGCATCAAGTTGTGGGCCACGTTGCTAAGTAATGAGCCTTTTCCTTCTAGGTAGTAATTGCTTGAATTGTCTTCGATTGTGCTATGCCCATGTAAATGTTTTCAACATTCAAACACACGGTAGTGTTCATAAGGTTTTCTATTTTGATATCACAAGTGCTTGTCTTGGCAAGGTTGCTTTTGCCCTTGTTTCAAGTGTTCTATGACATGTTTGATCACCTACTGTTTGCAAACCTATCTTTTATCTACTGTTACTGCTTGTCAAACTGAGAAATTGCACTATCCAACCTTTGAACTTGATCAAAATGCTTTAAAACTGAGAATTTTATGTTCACTGGTCAAAAAGTCATACGAATCTGCAATAGTATCGCATGCCTTACTGAGAAATATCACGCGATAGTTTGCGCCCTACTATTTTATCACGCGCTTTGTTGAGGTATATCACGCGATAGTTCGTGCCTTCTGGACTATCGCCTCACTAGCCTGGAGTCTATCACCCAACCATACTGCAGTCTATCACCTGGCTTAAGGTGAAGTATCACCTGAACTGAGAAGTATCACCCTGTCTGCCTGGAAAATACCACCCAGAATCTTTTTGCTGTCCTGTCATTGCTGCAATTTGGAGTGGCTAAAATTGCACTTTAACCTGTCGTAGAGTGTCTTTTTCTATTCTTACCTGAAACTGGTTTGTTACCTACATGCTTAGATTTGTTCTAGACTAAAACAAATGAGCTAAAACTATTGGGTTTGAGTTTAACGAATGCTACTCTTGATCACTTGTTGCATCACGGTTACCTCTCTAGCTACTTGCTTATTGAGCTTCTTGCTCGTTGCTCGGCTTTAGTCAATTGATTGCTGTAAGTGCTTGAGCACTTTTGACAAGCCATCTCTCTATTGTTCTACTTTGACAAGTGATCTTTATTAGCTTTTCTTATCTCAAATCTAAGAAACTTTGTCTCATTCTATTAGTCAACCAACATCTCTTTTCATGCCGGTTACAACTCGGTCTCAATTTGAGCAGGAGAGTCATCCTCCGTTCAATTATACAGAGTTACCTTCTCCAACTAGACGTTCAAAAGCACCCATTAGCAACAACAGTTCTAGTTCTGACCAATCTGAGAATTCTAAGGCTACACCATGGTATAAAGGAGGTTTCCTCTTTTCCGCATTCAAGACCCCCAAAAACACAGACAGTGTCTCACTCACTTTGACTGAACAAGAAAAGTTTCAACTCTTGAAAGAACACTTTGAGCGTAAGGATAATCAAGCGTGCTTAGACAAAGAACACAATCAACAAAGGATGGATGCTACTAGGTGCATGGCTTATAGAGGGACATTTCATGAGTAACCTGAGACTAGTAATCATGAGCATAGACCTCTTTTTAACAATGGCAACAATGACAACAACACGCCACCAAGATCTCCTCCAAGGCCAACTTTTGCTATGCCTTCTTCACCACCTAGACCTTCTCCCTCTCAACATAAGGTAGAGGCTAATGATGAGATTTCTAGTGAGGATCTTATGAGATGTGAACAAGATGTGGATTTCCAACGAATGATGCATAAGCTTTTAGAGCGTAATGGTGATCAATATTTTCAATATATGACTTCTAGAGGATACAAGCTTCCTCCTGGCTATGATGTCAGACAAATTGTCCAATAAAGAGTACCAACTGAATTGGAAGTCCTTCAAGAAGAACTATGTCGGACAAATCAATGCCTTACCCAAATGGCAATAGAAAGAGAGCCTCCAAAGGTCTCTTTTGTAGAATCAAATTGTGCTCTTCCTTTTGATAAAAGTCTATACATGGCCCCGTTTCCTAGGGATATTGAGGTTCCCAAATATGATAGGTATGATGGAAATGGTGACCCCCATGACCATGTGCATCACTTTTACGCTCTTAGCATGGACTTTCTTCATGAAGACACATTTCTACTATGATTATTCCCTCGAAGCTTAAGAGGACAAGCTTTAGAATGGTTTGCAAAGTTGACACCTCCTTTGAAGACTTTTGATGAGTTGGCTATGCGCTTCACACAACACTATTCATACAATATCCAATAGCCTATCACCATGATAGATCTTGGTGCTTTGAGACAAAACCAAGGAGAGTCATTTGCAACTTACTTACAACATTGGAGGTCATTGTATTCTCGATATCCTTGTCAGCTACCCGAAAGAGAAAAGATTGACATTTTCATCAACACACTTGTGCCTGAGCTATTTTATGATCTAAGGAAGCAACTGTTCTCCTCCTTCCATGACATGGTTGAAAGTGCATATCGGATTGAGGATGTAGCTATAAGAAAAGGGGATATTGTCATTAATAAAGATGTTAAAGGCAATGGTAAAGACAAGAACAAACCTTGGAATAAGAACAAGTATGTTGTTAATGATGGGGTTGTTGATGCTCCTAAAGTTAAAGAGATCGCTTTCAATCTCTCCAACGATATCTATGCAGCAAAACAACAAGAAGCTAGCAACACTCACAATGCTCCTAAACCTCAATATGAAGATAAGCCTAAGAAGTCATTTCGAAAGCGAGTCTATACCAAGTTGGCAGAACCTTACGATGTGATCCTTAAGACTTTAGTTGAAAATGGATATCTTATGCTTCCTGATAAACCTGGTAACTAGGATCTGATAAATAAGCCTGATTGGTGGAGAGAGGATCATTACTGCCATTATCACAGAAATAAGGGACATCCAACAGACAATTGTTTTAGGCTTAAGGATGATATTCAAGATCTTATTGAGAATGGTAGAATCTCCACTGATGGCTTAACTAAAAATTCTGATCACACAGCTTTCAAAGATCCTCTACCTAAGCATGATAAGGGGGAAACCTCTCAAACACATAAGAAGAATCATGATGCAAAGATCAATTACACGTATCCTTCTAATACGCTTGTGATTAACATGGTAGAGCTCATTGAGAGTGTTCTAATGATGAGGTCTAAAGATGATAATAACACCAATCATGGTAAGCCAAAGTTAGTCTTGCAAACACGTGGTAGTTCATCTTCCCGAAGTGAGACACTAAATGCTGTTACTAGGGGGCAAGCCAAGATTGTCCTTAAAATTGTGCAAGATCCCAAGCAAGCTTTGCCTTCCAAACAAGTGGCTCCTTCCGCCACCCCTAGCTATGATCTTGTCCAACATTTGCAAAAGACACCAGCATAGATATCTATCCTTGAGTTGCTTCGGTTATCCCCTTCGCATAGAGAGATTCTTGATGAGGCTCTACATACAACACGTGTTCCCAATGACATTGATCCAGATCAATTTCAGGCTATGGTCAACCACATTTCATCTCTGCTATCTCTCTCCTTTTTTGTAGAAGATGACATATCTATTGCTCACCCACATAATCTAGCTTTACACATTGAAGTTCTAGTCTACAATACCTGAGTCCACCGAGTCCTGATAGACAATGGTGCAGGGTTAAATATTGTTTCTTTCAATGTCATAGAACAATTGGGTTTGTCAGAATTGGCTGTGGATTCCAAGAAGAAGATTACTATAAAAGCTTATGATGAAGTGGAAAGATCTTCCAAAGGTCTTGTCATGCTGCCTGTCCAAGTGGGCCCTGTCACGAAAGATATTAGCTTCCAAGTATTAGACATCCCACTCGCATATAACATTCTTTTGGGTCATCCATGGATCCATGACATGCAGGCTATTCCTTCCACTTATCGTCAGTGCATCAAATTTTTGTACAATGGCACTGAAGTTGTGATTCATGGAGACCATACTATTGCTATCAATGCTCTTGCTGCTACTAAAAAATTTGTTCCTCATAATGAACCTTTTGTTGATCCTAGTACGTCTCTAGCTGCTGCTGAGAAATCACTTAAGATGATGAGCCTTGGTATGGGTGAATATACACTGGGTTCCTTTGCTTCTATACCTATTTCTCCTAGGTCATATGGGAGACCTTCTAATTAGATGAAGCCTTCCACTTATGCTATGGTGATCTTTGATACTTTTGTTGCTTCATCCGTTCCTTTAGAAGCAAAAAGAGAAGAACAAGCTATTCAAGAGTGGATCTATAGAGAGGATTCTAGAAATAATACCATGCTCAGTAATTCAGACACAGATACAGATGAGTCACCGCTCCACACTATGGCTCACATGGGAGATGATCTTCCCTCTACTTCACTTCTTTGGGGAGAAAAATGTATATGTACTGATGATATGGATGTTGATATGGTTCATTCTTGTAGTAACCATCCCGACGTGGTTGATGGGTCTTGTGTGGGGTTTGATGAGTTTGTTCCTCGTATTGCCTTAGCGGACCACACTGGTTCTTCTATGACAAGTCTAGATCTAGCTACTTTTGGAGCTTACCCTATAGGCTCAACCTCTCTTGTTACCAGAGATGACGCCCCTAGCATAAATGTTGTTGAACCAGTCACTTCATTTCATCTTGCATCAACACCTGTTACTTCTTCCACCAGTGAACTAGCAACAAAAAAGATTGAATCAGCAATCAAGTATCACAGTCATCATGTCAAAAGAAATGAGCAATGGTCAGATGGTGAAAACCACATTGTGGCGGTATCCGCACCTAAGAAAATTAAAAATAAAAATCTGCTCAAAAATAATGATTCTCAAATAAAAGATGACAAGCTGATTCTCTACAAAAAAATGATGCACTACCTCAAGCATGATCTCATATCTATTATACTTCAGCCCATTCCTAGAGCTAAGAACAAAGTTGGTAATGCCTTGGTTACTTCAACATCCATCTTACAAATGAAAAAGCATAAATTTTGCTTCAAGTTCCTGGTGGATGAATTACGCTATCTTGCTCACAAATCTTACAATCCTACCATCTTTTCATATCTTCCACCTCATATTCCTCTTGCAAATCCACCACGCCATTCCTTCCGCCATCCCTTACACTTTGCCTTTATCTCTGGTGACTTGTATAGGAAGGGTCTAGATGGAACTCTCCTTAAGTGTCTAGAAATAGAGGAGTCAGAAAAAGTGCTAGCTGAAATCCACGATGGCATATGTGGATCACATTCTAATGATCCTCCGCTAGCTCAGACATTGCTTAGAGCTGGTTATTATTGGTCGAACTGGTTGAGACCTCCTATTGTCACAGTTGTAGCATTTGGGTCTATGGCCTATCAGTTCTCTACATCAGAGGAAGCAGATTCTTGATGCCCATTTCTGTCTGGGGCATTCTTTGTACATATTTATTGATCCTGAAAAAATACCAAAAAAATTCATATATGATGCTGAAAAAATCATAAAAATCATAAAAAGTACTGAAAAAATGAGCATCCTAGTGAAAACCTAGCAATAGGTGCTTTGATGTCTCACCAAAAAAATCAAAAAATTCAAAACATAAAAAAAAATAAAAATGAAAAAGTACCTTGGTGAAAACCTGGAAACAGGCGCCTTGGTAGCAAAAATACAAAAAAAATTATAAAAAGTCCTGAAAAAATTGCAATAAATCTATCAAGTGGTGAAAACCTGGAAACAGGTGCTACTTGAGACCCTCTGCACCTATGTCTATTAGTCTTGCATGGCGCTCATTCGCTCCACTTCTCACTTTGCCTCTCTTAGCCTGGAATTGACTCGTCTTAGTCTAAGGGGCATCCATTATTTTAAGCTTATCTTGGGTTTCTTTGTGCGTCTGGGTTTCTTAGGCACCTCACAAATAGTGTTTTTCAACACCACCCCAACTATGTTTTTCAACACTTACCCTTGCGTCAAGTGTTCCTTAACACTTATCAGATATCCTACCCATAGTCTAGATGATGCAATATTTCTCATTGGTAGATGTGATACTCAAAGTTTGACTCTATGACCTACACACACGCACTTGACTCGCTGAGATTTGTTTGACTTTATTTTTCTTTGTGTGCTATCTATGATGATTTCTTTGCTGAGTGTTCTCCCCCTATGATCATTTTCGATGATGCATAGCTAGAAGACTGAGGGAATGAGAACATGTTTTATTGCTTTTTCTGCTTGTGGGTATATTTTGTTGGTCCTAACTATCATGAGCATTTATGCTGGTCTTACTTGACACTTTGGACCTACAAGGTATTATCCTTGACTATTTCGCAAGTGCATGCTTATAGCTATCCTGACTTTTCATGTGTCTTGATGCTAGCATAATCTTGCCATATCAAACTTAGGTAATCTCACTGCACTAGTCATCTTGACCTACATGTCTTTGATGCCTAGGTGGGATTTCCACATTTCTATCTGATATAGATCATATTCAGATCCACATAGTTATGCTAGTGTGTATTGTATGATCTTGCGACGCTACCAATAATGCTCAATGATGAATATTAGATGTCTATTAGCATTGTGACCTTGCAAGTAAACCACTTTTCATGTAGCTTGCATTCTTAAGTTCATGTTAGTTAGTTTTGCATCTTGCATATGGAGAGAGCTCTCCCTTTATCTTTCATGGACTTGTTAATCAACTGTGCTCACCTTTCGCTTCTTCCTGATCATGTCTTTCACTTCTTGTCTTTCATATCACATCATTTTCCTTTCATTTTGGGATCAAAACCAAAATCTGAGTTCCCCTTGATTATTCCTGTCACCTTTCTCCTTCTTCCACGTAGTTGGCTAACCTTTTGAGGCCTAATCCTTCGATCCTCTCTAGGGCATTCTTCACCTCTTCATCTCCATCTCTTTCAAATTTCTAGTCTTTCATTCACTTTCAAATCCCAAGTTCAAATTCTTCCCCTCCATGGTGTTTTCAGGTTGAGGGACCACTTGGTTCGTGCCCCGGGTCCCATGTGTGGGGCATATCTTCACTGCTTGATGGTTATTCTATTCTCTTTCTTCGATTATGATTTCTAGTGATTTGATCATGCTGCTCTTACTTCTGCTTTCCCTCTACTTCGATTTTGCTTTCGATCCCGAAGGGGCAGACACATCATATCTTATTGGCTATCTCTTTCCTAAGTGTTTAGTACTGTCACTATCAGGTTGACCATGCAGGATTTGCTATCTCTCTGCACTTCATTCTTTGGAGTCAGATCGCTATCTGCTTGCCTTCTTGGCTATCTCTTACTTTCTTGGCTGATCTGAGTTGCTTTGTGATCCCAAATCGATCTCACATTTCAACTTCATTCTTTGACTGCATGTCTTCCCAAATCAATCACACATTAGTCAAAGAGGGGCAAATGTATACACCTAAAAATGGTCATCTAGACTATTAGCCCCTTTTGCTAAATCAGCAATTGCTTATTCTTGATCAAATCCTAGATCTATCATTTATTCAATTAGTTTCTATGGGCTAACCATCTTATCCTAAGTCTTTATTTATTTAAAAAGAATATTTCTTCCCCTTTTAATAAATAAAAAGCCCCCACTTTTCCTCTTATCCTAAGTTGCACAAATAAAACATTATTCTTATTTATAAAAAGAGAAAAAGTACTTTTTGTCTCATATGGACACAAAAGTCAACTCCTATTTTCCTATTGGAGGATATGTGTGCACATGGATTGCTCCTCTTTCAAGCTCCACCCTTGATTAAATCTTTTGCCTCTTAATCTCCATGGTCTATTCCTTCTCATTTCCTTTAAAAGAAGAGCTCTCTTCTTCATTCTAGATCCCCAACTTTTTATGCTAATATTATGCTGCAGGTTTTCTAGGTACACTTTGGAGCTTTTGAAGATTTGGAGCATTCTTAGCATCTACATCTCATTCTTGCATTCTTAGCTTAGCTTCATATTTATTCTTTCTTAGATTAGCTTCATTTCTATGCTCTAGATTAGCTCACATAGATTAATTAGCTTGGGTTGTAACACTTGCATATTTCCTTTCATAGCTTAGCTTGCATTTCCATTTCTAGCATAGCATTGCATTGCATTTTCATTCTTGATTCTTGAGGATATTGGCATTCTTTCCCTTGTCTTCATTGAATCTCCCATTGCATGGTTTACTAGCAAGGTTATTGGCTTAATAGCTCTAGCTGAGAGCATTTTTAAAAACCCTTGCACTCCATGCCTAGGGAGCTATGGATCGATTTGTGAGGGCTCATTCTTGAGTTTCCTTGCATGTAATGATCCATAGAAGTGTGACATATTTATAGCACACAACCTTGTCATTGTGCCCATGGATGTCTTTGAGCAACAAAGAATAGTTGTTCATCCTCTGGTTCAATTGGCTTATAGGCAGTTGCCATTTGGGTGGCCTCCATATTTGCAACCAATTTACACCAACAATCTCTCTTCTTCTGCCAGCAGTGTGGATAGAATTTTGCTAACATAGCCGTTGCTTCCTCATGCTTCTTCTTGGCTTGTAAAGTATCTATCTCTGTGGCCATATTGTTGATGATATCCTGCTTGAAGTCAGATAATAGATGAGTTATCGCTGATCTAGAAGCACCTGAACCATTTTTCCTTCCTATTGCTGGTCTATATCATCTTCCTCTTTTCCCAATAGCCCATGAGTATTTGAGGCATATTTTCTTTATGTCATCCCAATTGGATTGAGTTATGTCCCCTCATGGCATCAAATCTAAAGCTTTAGTGCATCAATCTTATATACCTCTGAGAAATAGTATCTTCTGAGATTCCTCATTAAGCTCATGTTCTGTATTCCTTTATAGACTATACATGAACTATGAGACATAGTCTTCAAGTGACTCATCCTCTTTTTGAGTTATTTTAAAAAGGTCATCTCCTCTCATCTCAGCTCCTTGACAATATTCCTTATACTTGGTCAAGAATGCATCATGTATCCCTGCCTAATCTTGGATAAAATCCCATCCTAGGCCCATAAACCAATGCAAAGCAGACTCCTTAAGAGTCATAGGAAAGAGTTTGAGCTTGTGAGTATCAGTGGTGTAATCATGACTTCTGCAAATGATATCAAACTCGAAGAGAAAGGTATCGAGGTCTTTTGTTACTAAACTATAGAATTTTGGCAAGGCAGAAGAAGGTATGTTCTTAAGGTTGTTATTGTCCCATTGGTCAGTAATAGGGAATGGAAAAGCAAGAGGATTAGACATCCTGGCAATATTTTCAGGTCACAGAGACGGTGGATGCTGATGAGGTTGGTATACAACTAGTTGTAAGGATCTTTCTTATCTAACAGGATTTTCAAGAAATCGAGCTTTTAGATGAGCGAAGACATCTACAAATTCATTAATTTCAAGTTGCTCTTCAAAAGAATCAACCTGTTCTTCTTTAGAAGTTGAGGAGGATGACGTAGTGTTAGGGAGGTCAATGGTAGGATCAACAAATGAACTTTCTTCCTCAAATGGATGATTGGATTGGTCTGGAAAGTACCGTCCTCTGGCGTCTCTTCTTTGGTTATACATACAGGTAGTAGGGAGTGATGTCATTTAAAGAGTTCTCCTAAAAGTAATGTATTCTAACAAAAACTAAAAATGAAACAAATTCTAAGAATGGCTTATTGAGGACTTGGTTCGGCACCATCCCCAGCAATGGCACCAAAAATGATCAGTTCGTATAAAGGCTCAAAAACTAGGTATAATTTTGAACTCAGGGATTGGACATCCAACCGAGCAGCTTATCCTCTTTATAGAAATTCATTTAGTAAGTTAGATGAGGGACGTATCACTTGAAATGGGTCAACAAAGTATATGCACCAAGTATCATTCAACCACACATTTATCGTTGTTGCAGGAAGGAAATGTTGAAGGAAAACTACACTATGATTGCAGGAAATGAATGCTAAAGTAATGCTTAAGCCGAAGTTTATAGGAAAGTAAGTGTTGGAACATAAACTACAAAAGTATAACTGTTAATAAAACATGTAGACTCTTACAAACTATGCCATGGTTCTTCTACCTATTCTACGGCTTTGGCTAGAAGAGGCATTAGCCGAGCAGTAGCTTTGGCTACATGAGCAGTTCAACACTTAGTATTTAAAACAATGGAAATGTAGGAAATGATTCTAGCTAATTTGAATCTATCTTACTATAGATTTCTCACCAAGTGGGCCCCCTTGGATGAGTATCCTCAATCAAAAATATGCTCAACTAAATATTAGCACTTCATTTTATTGATTGAATATCAAAGTACAGAATTCTCATAAAATAGTGAAACTATCTAAAAACTATTTCTATAAACTTGACAATGCCCTCTCTTTGTTGTGCTCACATAGGAGCATGGCTTTATTTAAAGGGAAAAACTTCTAACTACTTCCTAACCGCACCGTAGAAACATGTGGGTCTTTATTACAACATTATTGACTAGAAAGAAGGAAAGCTTTAAAGACTAAACATATTGAATTTGAAGTGGAGGAGAGAACTGTTATGACAACAAATCCAACTCCCACTCGCCCTAGATCCTCTCAGAGAAATTAACACACTGCCTTACTCATCATTGAGACCGCCACCTTATTCCTTCAACTGGCATTGTATTGAATGTTCTTCCGCTAAAAGCTGTAGGAAGATCAGGTGGAACACTCCATGGATGAATGCACCAGACCTAGTCAAAACAACATTCGTTATTCCAATGCACTATGCCTTTATAGGTCAGGATAAGATATTTATGACAATAATTACAAGAACATGCATAATCAATCATATTCAAACGTCTACTCTAATTATTTGAAACACAACAATATCTTTCAGATCAAGAAATATAGCATTTTGTCCAAGCATAGTATATTAACTATGTTTAAACCATGTTAAATGTCTATTGGCAGCATGCCATGTAGTAGCAGAAAATCATAAGAGTCTTGTGGTAAATGTATCAAAATGCAGCAAAAAGGTATAGCAAATATTATCCTAAGGCATTCTAAAACATAGCATTAATATGCCCCATCATCATGCAAGAAAATACATGAAAATATCTACATGAACGGAAAAACAAAAAAACACGGGTGGAGAAGCTGACAATTTTCCAGCATAAAACTTATTTTCTAAGGATCAAAGCTCCCACAAATAGCCTATCAGCTAATTAAAAGGCTCACAAATAATAGAAAAAAAAATCCCATGGTAGTTTTGGGTTGACTATGGTAGCTTTGGGTTGGCTCCATAAGCAAGTGAACATTTTCATGTTGGATGATTCTAGACTTTTGATCAATGCATATTCCACCTTTTGTGGCAGCTCCATTTTGGTTTTCTAATTATCCATATTTTATTTTAAAATTTACATTTCAATATAAAATAATCACCCACCTCATCACTTCAAATAAATTTTAAACCAAAAATTGCCAAGGAGATAATGTTCTACATAAGCGATTCACTAGGATTTTTATAGAACTTTTTTGTTGGTCAAATCTTAATGTATATCCCATTGGGCATCAGTTTTGAGATTCACCATTACTACTTTTATCTATATTGTTATATGTTTTGGGATATAGAGATAGGGAAATCATGCTACCTATTTGAGGCAAGATCTACATAGAGTATGATGTACACTTTTTTATGGTTTTACATATTTTCAATCATTGTAGAGTTTAACATTCATGGATGATACCAAAAATAGACCATTAAAGATAAACATATATCATTATAAAACATTACAATGTAATTGATTATTATTATTTTAATCCTATAATTAGAGGATGCATGTGCAAACTTTGTTTGGGCATAAAGATATATAATGATATAAACTTAGCAAAAGAATGTGCATAATTTTTTATTGGTGTGATTAATTATTCACCTAATTACACTTTACTTAAGCCTACCTAGGATCAGGGATAACTTTAAGGAACCCCCCCCTCCCGAAAAGTATAAAATTGTGGCGAATCACATGTGATTTGGGTGAAAAAAATTTAATAGTGTTGGCGAATTATGCATCAATCTATGGATATTTGGTGGCGAATTTTTTAATAGTTTACACAATTTTTATAAAAAAATGGCAATTAAATTTTTTTTTAAAAATAAATTTATTAATATTGATGGCGAATTATGTTTTGAAATTTGGGTATTGGTTGGCGAATATTTTAATAACTGATACCATTTTTATAAAAAAATGGCAAAATTATTTTCCAAATAGTTGAATTAATTTATTTGTTATTGGAAATTTGAATACTGACACGTTGCATCGGGTCCCACAGTCCCAGTCCCATCACCCATGACTATGATAATGACATCAGACTCAAATGACAAACGTCCATTGGATTTAATACGTATCAACGACCAAAGATGAATTTTGGGCATATTGCTGGTCCTTATAACATTTACTGAAAACTATCGGTGGAAACATGACATGTGTCATGTTTCCACCGATACTTTTCAGTTAATGTTGTAAGGACCAGCAATATGCCCGAAAAGTATCATTCTTAATTTGGCATTTATTAGATAGAAATAAAGTAAAGTTTTAAGTAATGTACTGAGTATATTACCATTTACCATAGGTGATGTGTAGAATTAAAGCAATGTACTAAGTATATTTATTATCATATCAATTTGAAATTTGAATTGATTGTAGAATTAAAGCAATGTACTGACAGATACGTGTAATCTATTCATTACCTTGATAGAATAATTGGTTAGAGTTAAGGCTTGAATGAAAAATAAAACGTCATCTCATCTTAGAGTTAAGGCTTGAACAATTGTCGCATGATCGCATAGCCAGGAAATGGGCTATGCGAACATGCGACAACCTCCACGTCACCCTTCTACCTTTCCGTATGACCACCACCGCCAAAACATAGGGTTTGTCGCATGATCGTGAAGCATGAAATTGGTTCATGCGAACATGTGACAAACTGTCACACCAGCTGTAAATCTTGAAACATGCTGGTTAACCCGCAAGCCCCTCTAACCATGGCCCCATCGATAATTTCCATGTCTCCACCACATTGACCAATAAAAAAATGCTACATCACCATCTACCACTGGGCTGAGGAACAGGTGTCAACTAGTCGCATGATCGCATGTCAGAAAACTCTGACATGCGATCATGCGATAGCCACCCACAGGATGCCACATAATTGCCAGCGGGACCACTACCCTCCCCTCCAACGGACCCAACACAAGAAGTAATAGGTCACTTGGTCTCATGTCAGAAATTTCTGACATGCGATCATGTGACAACTGAACATTTTACCAGCTCAGCCAATCACAACCTAACACCTTGACGATGAATCATCATGTGGTCCCATTGCAGACAAACCAACGACATCTAATCAAACGGTGGGTGCATGATCGCATGGGGAGAGAATATTCCATGTGATCACATGCCGACCGTCGATCAAAATCTCTAGCCCAAGTCCCGCTGACCACACTCCATCTCTTTATTTCCTTCGGCCAATAGGGGAGAGCCATTTGTGCATACATGTCACCATGGCCCACAGTTTGAAACCCTACACCGTAAAGAAGAATCAATGGCCGGCGTGATTTGCATATCTCTGGCAACTCCCTTGCACTTTAGCGACCACTATTGATGCTCTGACATGACAAGACCATCTGACTCATTCGAAAACCAGGCCCCACCATTGAGATTTAGCAATAAAGGCAAACTCCCATTCGCTGGAGAATTTCTCCATTCCCTGACCTAGCGACGACTAACATGATGAAGAATTGGGCCCCTCACAATCGCAGTAGCACACATACTCAATGATGAATCATCACGTGGTCCCACTGCATACAAACCAATGGCATCTAATTGAACGGTGGGTGCATGATCACATGGGGAGAGAATATTCCATGCGATCACATGCCGCCCATCGATCAAAATCTCTAGCCCAAGCCCCGGGCTCAATGAATGGATACTTTGTTGCCCAATCAAATTTAAATCTCCTAGCCATCTCCCATTGATGATCAGTTTTTTCTTTTGACTTTCCTCTCCCTTTAGTGTTACTTTTAATTTCACCATCATCATCACCAAAGTTGATTGATTCGTCCTGGTACTGGTTATTTATTGGATATTCTTCGTCAAGGTCATCTTCATTAGAGATATCAGGTTCTGCAACTTCGTCACTAGATTTATTAGGCTCCCCAATTTGTTGAATAGACTCCTGTGTAGGTTGAGATTGTACAGGTTCCTCTGATGATGTACCTTCCTCACTTTGACCAACACTATTGCATCTACCCCTGCCAAAGTATGAAGATATATTTTTGCATTTTGTTGGCCTCTCTTGGACATCTCCACCTTCATTAGTCCTCTTCCTGTTTAAATTTGACTATGACATCTCCATCAAATTAAGGCTGCAATAAAATACTACGAACTCGTAGTCATAGTTGTTCTGGTTCGCTACCAATCACAATTATGAGCTCTAAGCTCAGAATCAACTGAATTATTATGATACTAAGTACTAAATGAAAATCTCTCGAAGGCTCCTTCTTTTCGGCATGTTTCAATAATGAAACTCATATATCTTAAATAGACAACTACAAATAAACCATTTTCATATCAGCCATCAAATTTTGCCTCATAATCGGCATTGTCCATTTTGGCGAATGGGCCGACCGTTACATATGATAAGAACTAATATTTGGTGAACCCCGTGTAATTTCAAGTAATCGAGTGGGTGAATAGGGCGGGAACTTGGGACCCCATTGCATGTGATGCATGGCGAATTGGGTCCTAGGACAAATAAAAATTTCACATAGGAAAATAGGAATTTGGCGAATGATGATCCTCGAAAGAGACACTCAATTTAATCCATGGCGAATAAGAGTAAACAATAAAGATAAATATGGGCGAAGAACCCGACTACCAAACTAAAATTACGTAATAATAGTGGTGAAGATTCTGACCACTATATGACCATTTTATAAAATTTGGGTGAATGATCCGACCTGTATTTGATTGTTTTATTCACCAATTTCTATCACCCGATCGTGACATATTTGCCAATTGGCGAATATTCGCCACTAAAAAAATCCCTGCCTAGGATAATGTAAAACATATTAGTTTTCATATGAGACACTAGTAGTTTTCACCTTTAGTTGCACATGGTGTAGAATAAATTCTACTTTAGGTGGTGATAGTTATCACATTCCACTTTATGTGATGTCTCCACCTTTAGTGCACTTATCATGTATCATCCTCCACATGTTGCACATACTTCATTGCACAATGGAGGATGATCCACCTTTAGTGGACATATGATTCCACCTTGTGTGGGTGATAAGTTATCTCTTGCTTATCATGATCTCTTATTTCCTTGCCTATATAAGAAGACACATCTACATTATACTCATTGATTATTAGTTGATCAAATTTAGTTGAGTTGAGTTATTGTATCATTAAGGGGGATACAATTTAATCTTCTTCATATTGTCTATCTTGGTTTTGTGCTATTTATTGGCCTCTAGATAGTCATTTTGGAGAGATCTTGCTTCATTCAAAGGAGGGCTTACTTTCAGGTCTAGGGAGAAGCATTTTTTGGGAGTGTCTTGGGATATGTCTAACCCTACCATTGTGTTTGAGAGGCTATTCTAACAAATTTTGACTATAAATTCACCTATTTTGATAAAATTTAAGGGTCTAATGTGTCCTAGGGGGTCATAATGGATTGTAAGGTGTCCTAATTGGTCCTAAAGGATCTTAGGACCCATTACAACATATTATGACACATCAAGAAACATTACAACAATGAAGTGTGTCCTAAGGAGTCGTAATGTGTTCTAAGGGGTTTTGGGACCCATTAGAACACATTATGACCCCTTAAGACACACTTTATGGTTCTAATGTGTCCTAATGGGTTGTAATGGGTCATAAAGGCTCCTAATTTGTCCTAAGGGGTCTTATGACTCATTACAACACAATACAACACATTAGGGCACATTAGAACCATAAAGTGTGTTGTAAGGGGTCGTAATGTGTTCTAAGGGGTCCTAAGACCCCTTATGACACACTTTATGGTTCTAATGTTTCCTAAGGGGTTGTAATGGGTTGCAAGGGGTCGTAAGTGGTTCTAATGGGTCGTAAGGTGTCTTAGGAACCATTAAAAATAATTAGGACACACTAGAATCATAAGGGGTCATAATGTGTTCTAAGGGGTCCTAAGACCCCTTAGAACACATTATGACCTTTAAGAATTTACCTAAGAAAAAGAATAAAAATTTCAAGATCTAGAAGCTCAATTGATAGCACAAGAGAGATAAAAAGATATGATCAAATGATTGATTCAATATCGATCAAATGATAATGGATACAATTGATTAAGTACAAAGTAGATGTGCCTAAATACATAGGCAATACATTATAACTAGGAGTGATGCAGGAGATAACCTATCAACTAGACAAGGTGTAATCACATGTCCAACAAAGGTAGATCATCTTCCATTGTACAAAAAATTATGTGCAACATGTGCAACAATGAGAATGATAATGTGATAAGAGCACTAAAGGTGGATCTCACACCTAAAGTGGAATTCTCCTACACCATGTGTTAAAATGATATGCAAACTCCTAGGTGTCTCAATGAAAAACTAATATGTAATGCATTATCCTAAGTAAACTTAAGTAATGTGTAATTAGGAATATTTACTTACACCAATATGACCCCTTATGACACACTTTATGGTTCTAATGTGTTCTAATAGGTCATAATGAGACATAAGGGATCCTAATCGGTACTAAGGGGTGTTAGGACCCCTTGCGACCCATTATGGGACACATTAGAACCATAAAGTGTGTGGTAAGGGGTTGTAATGTGTTCTAAGTTTGCCTAGGACCCCTTAGGACACACTTTATAGTTCTAATGTGTCCTAATGTGTCATAATGGGTTGTAATGTGTCCTTAGACCCCTTATGATCCCTTACAACCCATTATGACACATTAGAGCCATCAAGTGTGTCCTAAGGGGTCCTATGACCCCTTAGAACATATTGCAACCCCTTATGACACACTGTATGGTTCTAATGTGTCCTAATCAGTCCTAGGACCCTTTAGAACATGTTACAACCCCTCATGACACACTTTAAGGTTCTAATGTGTCATAATGGGTCCTAGGACCCCATAGAACACATTGCAACCCCTTTTCACACACTTAGGACCCATTAGAACCTCTTATGACCCATTACTGTGTGTGTAAATTTTGTACCTAATCTGTAGACACAACACTTCAGTAAAACATTAGAGGTTAGTTGAAATTGAAATCGTGCAATAAATGAAACTAAACTAACCAAGTGATTTACTGCCTTCTAGTAGATGCGAGTATGTATTCTCAGATTATACCGAGATCAGTGATCTTGATGACACCTAAATGAAGGATTTGAATGCAAAATCTAGATATGGAATGAATGCAATTAATCTATTTTTTTTGGTTTTTCTGTGCAATTATGATGAAAACTTGATATGAAATCTAATATATATGAAAATTGATATGCTAAAATGATCTAACAATAATATTCTAAATGATATGGATACTATGTAAAAACAATGAAAATCTCACAACAACTCGAATTCTCAAGATCGATTCTTCAGTCTCCAATTCGGCAGCATGAGTGTGCAATTCGTGGATGGATCCATAATGAAGAGTTGAAGCCTTAATTTATAAAAATCTAGGGCTTTGGAGGTGCATGAAAGAAAGCCATAAATCACTCAAATAACTCAGGTTGATTTTTGAGTTATTTTTAAATAAATGATATTTAACTCACAAAAACATGCAAAAGAAGAGTTCAACTCAAAATAGAGTTTAGCTTTAATTGATAATTGATAGTTGTTTGCTTTTCTTGATTGTGTATGATTTATTTATGAATTGATTTAATAATAAAGTGATTTATTTCCAACTTAACTGATTTTGAAAAATAAAACAATTGATTTATGGGTTAATCAATCATTTTTCAAACTTTTATTCAAAAACAATATTATTAAAAATTGACAACTTGCTTTAATTAATTAAATAAGAATTTAATCAATTATTCATAGGATTTTGGATTTATTGTCAAAATTAAATAATACAATTTAAGAATAAATAGAATTAACTTCAATTAAACAATTAAGTGGCAGAATTAAATCTAATTAATTAAATATTTAGAATATTTGATTAATCAAACTTTAGGATAAATTGATTTATCGCCAAATAATCATTAAATTAAAGATAATTACGATGATTAGAAATATTACTAGGAATATTCCCCGATGCAGAATTTAGGATAATCAATTAGGATTCGATGATGTTCGGATGTGCCTTGGGTTAGGACTTTGATGTCAATTTCGTTCGATATGTTGATATAGGAGGTTAATGAACCTATACCCCATTTTTGGGGTATTACATTTTGCCCCTCTTTGAATTGCTGTGTGAAGCACAGTGGTTCAAAGACAATCTGTGTATGATGTTGAAACTAATGTTTGAAATTGATATTGATATGAGATAGAAGCTGATAGGAAGATTTGATATGAAGATAATAGGTCCTGAATGACCAAAGATAATGTTAACTATAACAGCAAATGAACCGATGATTGCGAAAAAGTGTCAAAACACTTGATTCTGAACCTTATGATTGCGAAGAAGTGAGTGACCGATTCTAGACCTGATTGTCCTTATATTGAATCACATTGGTATCACATCCAAACCCTTCAGTTTCCAAAGAACCAAGGAAATAACACAATTGAACTGATGGTTGCAAAAAAAAAACTAATACAATTTACAAGATTAAGAGAATACCAAATTGATATGGATCTCGATGAATCTAATATGCCCCGAGTGATGATTCATTTGCCCCAAGCGATGAGGTCTTTTGATGAATCAACAACTAGACATGGTTGTTGTCTTGATTACTGAGGAAAGATATGATATCAATAAAGATATGATTATAGACTTTGAATGATGTGCAATACCATGCCCCCTTCAGGATAAAATATGAAATCTGACAAGGAAAGTCAGTGGTGAATAGTTCAAAAGCATGTTAATTGATATGAGAAGTGGTTAAACATGTTCGAAAATGCATTCTACATCGTTGAGAGGTCCTGGAGACCAAGTTTGACTAGGTGAAACCATGAGTTGACCAAGTTGAAATTTTGATAGTTTGATGAAAGATAATCAGTTAAGTTGAATACGAGATTTCTGTGATGATTGAAGGTCGATTATGCAAGTAGTAAACCGTCCTGGGTCCAAAAAATTTAAATCATGATTTTGATATAGTAAATGATCTCAGATTTGAATTTTGATCTCGAAAATGGATTCAGAACGTCGAAATTAGCTAAGGGTGCAATTTTCGTAAAAAAATGGAGCACTTTTGAAAATTAGGTCAAAAGCTATATAAAGGCTGGAAGGGTCATTTTCAATTCATTTCAACCTTTTGACTTTAGAAATCTTTGTGGAGCCCTCTGAGCAAAATGGCAAATAAAGTAGCAAAACTAAAGGTACCTGTGAGTTCGCACCGATTTGAGTGCAGCCGGAGACACCAGAGACCCCAACAGTATGGACATCCAATGGGTGGACCTCTATGCCTTTCTAAAATGTCAATTTTTCCATGTTTTATAGGATTTTAGAAATTTTCATACGTCTTTTCAATTTTTTAATTTTGCATGCACGAAAACTCATATGACTCCCCAGCGGGACTCGTACAACTTTTCAAGAGTAGCTAGATTGTCATCCAATAAGCCCCCACGACTTGTATCAGAGGGACCCATGAGTTGTATGACATTCCGTTGGGTCCCTCATAACTCGTACGAGGAGTGATTCTTTGTCGTGCTACTATGGTTTTTTGTTTGGTATGGTGCAAAAAGTCGTATGACTTTCATGCCAGTTTGAGTTGTCGTATGAAAAATAGTGAGCACAAAACTCAGTATTAAGTCTAATTTTTGAATTTTCTGATTCCTTAGCTTGATTCTTGACCTGTTAACCTACCTTTTGAAACACTGAACTGCCCCATTTCTATCCTGGTAACCTATTTTGTGACCCAATTATTGATAGGATTCCCTGTTTCTATGTTGTGTAGGTCGTATATCCAGATGTACATGTTCGGATCTCTCATCCTGCTACTCAGAGATTATGTGTCTCCTTGCCAGACCTTATGAGAGTTCACCTTGTTGCTTGTGGATTCGAGCACTTGATTCATTTACCCGAGATTAGGGTCAATCATGGGCTTTTGACTGCATTGATTGAGATGTTTCACTCAAAGACCCAGACTTTCCATTTACTGATGGGGGAGCTTACTGTTACTCCTGAGGATGTGTACCAGATACTGTGGATTCTATTTCATGTTGCTAGGAGACCAAAGTATGTGAGTTCGGGGAACTCAAGTGTTTTAGCTTTTAGACATCTCTTCAGAGATGATACTTAGATGACGGCCTCCATTTCTTGGGAGACCCTAGTTCAAAGATATGGACAGACACACCGATTAGAGTGTATTATTGCTGGTATGATTGGTGGTATCATTATGTCCGACCGTCAGCAGAACAGTCTTTTGATGGGCTGGGCCCCTATGGTAGCATGGTTGATGGCCACTCCTGCTGAGCTGGCATGGGGTCAGTGTTTGTTAGCACATATGTTCTCTGAGATGCATGAGGTGGTGTATCAGGAGAGAAAATCTTTTTCCGTAGGAGCTCTTGTTCTATAGATATGGGTGTGGGAGCATATCCTCATATTGAGACCTATTTGTACTTCATAGAGGCAGCCTTAGGAGCCTGTCATATATAGATATGCCGGATATGTTATATAGGGATGGATGGTCCATGTAGAGTATTGGAGGTGATGCCTCAATGATATAACATTTGTTCACTAGAGAATGTATGTAGCCATTGAGCCTTGGCCTACTACTCGAGAGCAGTTTAGCTATTTCTTCCAGAGTCATGTACTGATTGGGAGGTCCTCCTCCACCATAGAGAGATTTTTTATTACTAGGGTCTAGCGGTAGTATGGATGTATTCAGGATGCCCCAAAGGATTACACCACATATGCATGGATAGGGCATGAGATTGGACTTCGATGGACATAGAGGCTCTCTTATGCCTTGTGTTCACAGGAGTACAGTGCTATTGTTGGCAGGGACTGGAAGTATAGACCAGATGTACTGGATGCTAGTGTTACTGACGGATTCATCTCATGGCTTGTTGATTACCCCATTCATAGATTTTTTGATCCTACTAAGCTGATACCCTCCGTGGAGGAGGTGATGGATGTGATTGGTGCTCCGATGGGATAGGGTCCCAGACCTACACATGCTCCTATGGTACACCCCACACCTCCGAGACCCAGAGTGATGGCTCCACCACAGAGACCATCAGGATAGATGAGGGCCCCTCGTCCCACTAGTTCTACAATAGACAAATCTTCTAGTTCTCATAGATGGACTAGGGGAGATGGTGGCACATTAGGTGGATTTGGTTCAGAAGATGAGGTACTTGCAGCTGAGTAGGTAGTGGGTGGTGGTATGGACTTTACAGAGGGGGATACTGGTTTCAATTTAGGTGCAGAGGTTAGATGCCGCAAGGCACAGAGAGCAGAGACTACAGAGTAGGTGGCCCTTGATACTAATATGATAGATGTTGATCTAGTTGTTCCTCCTACCCCACAGGAGACGATTAGATGTCTCAGAGTTTAGGTTAGGGACCTAAAGATACGCAGTGCTAGGTGGGAGGAGAGATTCATAGAGGCTGATAGACAGCGTACTGCACTTACTAGAGAGGTACAATGGTTACAAGCAGAGGTGATTCATCAGACCTCGAGATCTACATATTATCTTTCAACTTATTATATTGCAGTTCCTTCAGTGTAGAGAGTTCCTACCTACTCACAGTTCATGATGGCATCAGAGGGAGCTACGGCCCCGAGAGCAGAGCCAGTGCCTGATGCACCACTTCCACCTCCACCAGATGCAGATGATCATGCTGATAGCTGATTGATCTGTGATATGTTCTAATATTTTTGATCGGTTGATTCTAATACACTATACTCTTTTTGATTATTGACATACTGTACTGATTTTGATAGCTCAACGGAGCTCATTCTTTATATACTGTGCTAGTAGTGCACCCCTGACTAGTTCGAGATTTTTGATATATATGAAATTGATATTTTGGTTGTGACTTCATATGTACTTTTCATTTTATTTATTTATTTATGATGAGATCATGTCATGCTTATGCTATGGATAGAGTAGAATGTATGTATGGATATATGCAATGCAATGATTTGTTTCATATGTATGGTTGTTATGCAAATGTATTTGATTATGGAAATATGTATGTATGATTTATGCTTATGCCCATGGATGAATTGTAATGCAACAAATGATTATGATATGTAAATGCAATGATACACATGATATATTTTGCAAGTATTGATGAAGACAAGTACTTAGTCTTATGTCAAAAAGGATGTTTAACCCAGGATAGTAATTTCTTGCGATTCGATTGAAGAGACCTTCAAGTTAGGTTTTAGCTCTCATTAGATTTGAAAAGATATTTGAAGAATTGTTTAAACTTTGAAGTTCATTGAGTCATTGTGAGATCATGCAAACATGCAAAATGCAAAGAGACATGCAAAATGAAATGCAACCTAAGACCTAGGACCTAGTCACTGATCATGTGTCAGTTATTCTCATCATTGAATTTTTAGGTAATTGGATAAATCAATACGATGCCCACTAGTTATGAAACAATAGACATATGAATATCAATTTGTATGTGCAGGAATCAATACAATACCCACTGATTACGAAACCATGGATATATGAATATTGATTTTGTTTTCAGAATGTCAGATTAGATATAAGCACCAAGGCACAAATGCCAGGATGACCTGAATATCATGGCCATTTTGATATAGCAATTTGTATAAGCATCAAAATATAAACATCATGATGACCAGAATACACCTTGTGGTACAAACACATCAAATAGTCAAGAGATCATTCTAAATCCAATGTGAATTACCCATAGTGACCCTTTATCATCCACATCCTTAGGTAAGATCACGTTTCACAATAGGAGAAAGAACTCACTCAAAAAGACAATAGTTAGATCAAACTTCCTTGAATTTTTTGAGTATCAATGGTTGAGGTACGCATGGCCATCCAATTCGAGATAGAGGCTCTTACAGTTGGACACCATTTCAATCCAGAATTTCCAAAGTTGTTAGATTTTCACATACAAGCAGAAGACAAAGAAAAGATTATGCCCCTAGTCATCACTCTCTAAATCCTGTAAAGGACATCATTGAAGAGCTTGAAGGGACACAATATGCAAAAATCTCAATGCGAATCAGCAAGCATACAAGGAGATAAAAGCATGTAAAAAGCATAGATTGTTTTCAGTTTGTTGTTTGATTGTGTTGTTGTAGATGCAAAATCCTTTCTGGAGACAAGATAGACTAACTAACTCAAATGAAGCTTCAAAGGACTCTAACTAGATGTGATACGTCTAAAGATACATTAGAGGCCATAGGATATGACTTTGATTGCCCCCAAGTTTGAACATTGATAGGATACTGACGCTTGAGCTGATTGGTGTACAAACTGACTTATTGAAAACAAACTGGGAGATATGTACAAATTAAAGCAAGACTAAAAGCTGGGAAAGACCAAGATTGCATTGATAGATGGAGCATTTTGAAACAAGTGGTGCCCATTTGCCAGGTTTTCACCATCATGGCAGAGATTCTATTTTTGCTACCTAGGTGCCTGTTTCTAGGTTTTCACCAAGGCACTTTTTCTTTTTCTCATTTTTTTGTATTTTTTTATTTTTTTGTACTTTTGATATTTTTCAATTTTTTTGTGAATCATCAAGGTGCCTATTGCTAGGTTTTCACCAAGATGTTCTTTTTTTCAGGACTTTTTCATATTTTAAAGATTTTTTTAGGACATTTTACCATAGACTGAATGCCTTAGGCATAGAATTTCTTCAGATGGAGAACATTGATTTGTTCTTGGAGCTATTCTCCTTCAGTCGTTGAGAGTTGATAGGCACCAGAGCCAAAAGTAGCAGTGATTACAAAGGGACCCAACTAGTTGGGTTCAAACTTCCCCTTGCATTCTCGATGTGATTGATTTTTAGGATTCTCTCTCAAGACTAGATCGCCAACCTGAAATTCTCTGTGTCTGACTTTCTTGTTGTAGCCTCTAGACATTCTTTTCTGATACACTCTAAGATGATCATACACTACTTGTGTGCACTTATCTAGTAGTTCAAGTTCTTGCAACCTAGACACTCTGTAGTCATCATCAGTTACTAGACCATGCATTCTGATTCTTAGTGATGGGATTTCAACCTCAATAGGTAGTACTGCTTTAGACCCATAAACTAAAGTAAAAGGTGTAGCCCCAATAGGTGTTCTGATACTTGTTCTGTAGGCCTAGAGAGCTGGATTGATCATGAGATGCCAGTCTCTTCCTATTTTATTAACTGTACGGTGCTAGATTTTTAATAGATTTTTGTTAGAAGCCTTTGCTTGTCCATTCCCTTGAGGATAGTAGATAGAAGACCAATGTTGTGTGATCTTGAATTTGGCACATAGATCATCTAGGCCTTTGTTCTTGAATTGTCCACCATTATCTATGATTATGGAATGAGGTATCCCATATCTGCATATGATATAGTTCAATATGAATATAGATATTTGCTTTCTAGTTGCTTGTGTCAAAGGGACTGCTTCTACCCATTTTGTAAAATAATCTATAGCTGTGATTATATGGGTATGTCCATTAGAAGAATGAGGATGTATAGCTCCTATAAGATCAAAGGCCCATTGATGAAAAGGCCATTGTATAGTAAAGGCAATTAGATCTCTCCCTGGAGCATGAATTAAGTTTCCATGCACTTGGCACTTTTGATAGTTCTTAGCAAACTTGATAGACTCTTTCTCCATTTTAGGCCAATAGTACCCAGCCATAATAAGATTTTGAGCTAGTGTTAAACCGTTTGAGTGTAACCCACAAATACCATCATGGACTTCCTCTAATGTACGTTGAGACTCTTCCCATTCTAAACATCTAAGTAGGGTACCATCTAGACCTTGTTTGTACAGATCGTGACCAAAGATAACATATCGGGAGGCATTACGGATAAGGTATCTCTTTTCATGGCAGTTGAAGGTATCAGGAATGATTTGGTCTTGGAGATAGGAAAAAAGGTTTTTGTATCTGGATGAATCATGACCAACAATAGTACAGATCATGTGAGTTTTAGGGGAATCATATGCAGGATAAGATAGTGCTTCAACTAGGAACTCGTAGCGTAGCTCATGTTCAAGCTGCTGTAGTAAAGTAGATAGCGTTGCCATTGCATCGGCAACCTTATTCTCTATTCTAGGAATTTTCTCAAATGTGATAGATAGGAAATACTTCTTTAGATCATCTACCATTCTCTTGTAAGGAATGAGATTTTCATCTTTAGTTTGGTATATATCATTGACTTGATGGATAACAAGTTGTGAGTCTCCATGAATGTGTAGCTCTGTAACTCTCCATTCAATCACTATTTTCATACCATTCAAAAGGGCTTCATATTCTACAATATTGTTTGTGCAAGGGAACTTTAATCTGAATGCTTTTGGGATTGAGTATCCTTGAGGAGTTATGAACAATATGCCTACTCCTGATCTATTCTGTGTATAGGAGCCATCAAAGAATAACTGCCATTCCCTAGAAGAAAGAGTCATGATAGAGGAATCTAGAAATTCCATTTGCATTGGTGTATCTTCAATCATAGGTGCATCTACTAATTGATCAACAATAACCTATCCTTTGATAGCCTTTCTTTCCACATATTCAATGTCAAATTCACTTAAGAGCATAACCCATTTAGCTAATCTAACTGTGAGGGCAGCTTTTCTTAGTAGGTACTTGAGTGGATCAATCTTAGCTACCAATTGTGTGGTATGAGCTAACATGTAGTGTCTCAGTTTCTATGATGAAAAGATCATAGCGAGACAAGCTTTCTCAATCATTGAATAGTTCTTCTCATATGCAACCAATGTTCTACTGATATAGTATATAGCTCTTTCCTTTTTTTTCTCATCATGTTTTGCTAGCAATGCCCCCAATGATGTATCTGTAGTGGAGACATATAAGATCAAAGGCTTCCCATGAATAGGAGGCATCAAGATAGGAGGATTTGATAGATACTTCTTGATATGGTTAAAGTTGTTCTCACATTCTTCATTCCATGCAAAGGTCACACTTTTATGTAATATTTTTGTAAAAGGTTGTGATATATCTACTAGTTGTGATATGAATCTTTTGATAGATTGAACTCTTCCTTGCAATGTCCTTATTTAACTAATATTCTTTGGAGGCTGCATTTCCATTATAGCCTTTACTTTAGCTGGATCAACTTCAATGCCCTTCTTTGAAACTATGTATCCTAAGAGCTTTCTAGAAGTGACACCAAAAGCACACTTCTTAGGATTTAATCTGAGACTAAATTTCTCCATTCTATCTAGTATCTTGCTCAAGTCATCTAGATGTGCAGCCCTAAGCATAGATTTTGCTAAAGTTTCATCAACATAATCCTCCATAGTCCTATGCATCATGTCGTGAAAAATAGATGTCATGGCTCTTTGATATTTAGCACCAGTGTTTTTAAGCCCAAATGGCATGACATTCCAACAAAAGGTGCCCCATGCAAATGTAAAAGCAGTTTTCTCTTGATCTTCTAGAGCAATTTTTATTTGATTATATCCAGAAAAACCATCCATCAAAGAATACATCTCAAAGCCCGCAGTCATGTCCACTATCATATCAATGTTAGGTAATGGAAAATCATCCTTAGGGCATGCTCTATTTACATCTCTAAAGTCCATACACACTTTGATTGATTTATCTAGTTTTGAAATAGGTGCAATATTAAAGATCCACTCTGCATAGTCAATAACTCAGATGAATCCAGCTTTTAGGGGCTTCTCTAATTCAAATTTTACCAAGAGTGCAACATGAGGATGCATCTTTCTTAATTTTTGCTTGACAGGTTTGACATTTGGAGCTATAGATAAATGATGCATTATAAGATTAGGATCCAACCCTAGTATATCTGAATATTTCCATGCAAAGTTGATCTTCTTTTCTGTTAGAAATGTTGTAAATTTTTGCTTCTCTTCTTCTGATAAAGATTGTGCTACATGAATCAACTGTGGTTCTTCTATTGTTCCCAAATTGATGGGTTGAGTGGGCTCAATTAGAATTGGAGATCTGTCCTATAAATGACTTAGAAGGACATTAAATATCTCATCCTTAGACACCTTAGAGAGGTTTTCACCTTTGGATACATCTTTTATTTTTACTTTTGTAGGTTTTGAGAGTGCCACAAGGTGGTTTTCACCCTCAGAACTCTTTTTCTTTTTATTTTTATTCTTATTTTTTTTACTAAGATATTTGATGTCTGACTCCATCATGCTAATGCTCAGTTCACTGATGGAAGTACTCATAGGCTCAACTACATTGAGGTAGCAAGCAAGGGCATAGTCATTCAGGAAGGTATAAATACCATGGCTCAGATTTGTGGAGGTTTGATCGATAAGTTTTGGATATTGGATAGTCAAAGTGGGGAAAGATTGGGAGATAGTGTTTATGGATATGGATCTATCATGATTGGTCCTAACCTGACGCTCGAGTTCAAAGGTGATATTACAACTTAAGACATTCAATTCATGAATAGTCTCAATGTCATTGTGGGAGTCCAATTCAACCATAGGTGGATCAAACTCGATAGGTTCCTCATTTCACTCTAGACTTATGTTAGGTTTAGGTGCATATTGGTGAATAACATCAACATGTTTCTCTGTAATAAGCTCATCTTCTTCTAGAATGGTTCCCCATTCATAGTCATTAGATTCCTCATCTATGCCTCTAGGAAATCTAAGAACATGAGTAAAGTCAGGGTGAATACCCCAAGAAGGGTTACCCTCAGATTTTGATTTGAATTCATACTCATGAGAATCTATCTCAGAATGACTACCACCTTCCTCTTCTTGATTATTTTTGAGATTAGTTGGTTCTTGTGTTGCAACTATCTCTTGATTGATAGTAGGTTCTTGTGTTTCTACTATATTAATTCTTTTGATTGGATCATCTTTATCATCAAGAAGGTCTTTGATCTCCTTAGGAAATTTTTCATAGGGGATGAGTTCTGAGCTGTCTGAATCACTATCTGATGGCTCAACTTCCTCCTTCTTAAGAAGAGGTTCATCTGGCATGATCTACTCTATGACATGAGAACAATTACCTTTGAGGTGAAAGGGTTTCTTTTTAAAACCTAAGCCAACTTTGTCTTTATTCACTCTACCAGTATGTGGGAGAGGTGCCTCAAGACCTTTTCCTTTGACTCCTAGAGGTCCTTTACTTGAATATCCCATCTTAGCTATTAATTTATCTCCTAGGCCATATGAATTAGAAGGATCTTTTGGTACCACTGAGTTACTAGTTTGAATATCATGGGATTCAGATTCATCTTTGTATAGCCATGCAAGCACAGCTTCATCCTCTTCAAATTCTTGCTTGGAGACTTGTTCTGCTACAAAATTATTTTTATATGCCTCAAGAGGTTCTTTAGATTTTGGTTTGGATTGTTTCAAAGATTGTCCATAAGACTTAGGTGAGATAGGGAGAGATGTCAAAGATAATACTGGCTCCATAGTATATTCTCCCATACTATTTTTTTTGATATTAACCTCTTTTGCCAGATCTTCCATTTTAGATGTGGATGCTTCTTTAGTTGGTTCAATGAAAGATTCTTTGTTATTAGGCACAAGCTTATCTACACTTTCCTTCAATGTATTGCAAGTGGTGGATATGTCTGCTAGAATAGTGACCTCTACTCCTTTAGAAGGAAATTTCAAGCATTGGTGAAATGTAGAAGGAATAGCCTTCATCTCATGTATCCATGGTCTCCCTAGAAGAATGTTGTAAGCCAAAGGTAGATCAAGAACTTGACATATAGTATCTCTGATAACTAGACCTCCTCTAATAGGTAAGACAATGGTGCCTTTAGAAGATCTTTCTTGTTCATCATAAGCTTTGATAGTTATTTTCTTTCTAGGATCAATAGCCAATTCTGAAAATCCCAATTGTATGATCAAGCTGTAAGAACAAATGTTTAGGCCAGCGCCTCCATCTATCAACACATGTTTGACTCTACGGTTCTGCATGAAGACTTCTATATGCAAGGGCTGGTTATGTGGGTGACTCAAGGAGTTGTCATCTTCCTCTGAAAAGGAGATATACTATAGAGACATAAGATGTCCAAACATGGTCTGGAACCTGTCTAAATCAAGGTCATCAGGAACATTGGATCCGAGCAAAGCTTTATCTAGAATGGCTCTGTGAGATGGAGATATCTGAAGCAACTCAAACATGGAGATTTTCGCATTAGTGTGTTGGAGTTGTTGAACAATGCTATAAGATGTTGGCCTCGTATCTTTAGGATTGGAAGATTTAGAAACAACCTTCTATTTGGAAGCAGAAGAAAGATTGAAGGGCATCTTAGGGACATGTGATGAATCTTAGATTTGTCTATTCAGATGTACCTAAGCTTGTGATCGAGTAACTGTGTTAGCTAAAGAATGATCTCTATCTCTTCATACAATTTTGATGACATTGCAATGTTCAAAGAGACAAGGTTCAACCATATTAATAACAACATTATTTCCAGGGTAAGCATAATTGACCTTTGCCCCCATATTAGGTTGAGAAGATGAGACTTCTTGACCATGTTTCAGAAATGGTTCTGTGAATGTTGTATGATCATTATTTCTCTTATGATTGTCAATGGTGATATCTCCCTTATCAATTAGATCTTGAATAGTATGTTTCAAGTGCAAGCAGTTATTAGTTTTGTGATCTTTACCCTGATGGAAATCACAGAATTCATTCTCTCTCCACCATTTTGGTTTAGGCTCAGAATCAGGTGGTCAGATCTCAAGAAAAGAGATGATGTTATTGGCTAGCAGAGTTCTCATAGCTGATTCTAAAGATTCTCGAAGAGGAGTGAACGTTCATTTATTATCAGCGGACTACTTTTTATACTCTGGCTTCTTTTGAGTTGATTTAGGCACCTTTTGTTTTGAAGATTTTATGGCTTGGGTACCAATAGTTAGATTAAAAGTTGGTGCCTTTGATGGGGCACAAATAGTATCAACAACACCATCTATGACAATGCCTTTATTCTTGTTCCAATTTTTATTCTTGTCTTTAGAACTGGATCCTAATTCGTACTTGTCTTTTTGAAGTGTGATTTCTCCTTTTTTCACAAGTACTTTTTCAATTTTGATCGCATTGTCCACCATCTTATCAAAAGATGCATGATCTTGCATTTGTAAAGGATAGTTGATCTCTAGGAAAAGATTATTGATGAAGATTTCTAGTTTTTCAGTTTCTAGAATATGCCTAGCATATAGAGAGAATTTCTTCCTCCATCTCTTAAGAAATGTTAGGAATGGTTCTCCTGGATATTGTTTGAGATTGCATATATCTATCATGGTGACTGGATGTTGAATGTTGTAGGAATATTGCTGATAGAACAATTTGATCAACTCCTCAAAAGTTTTGATAGTAGAAGGAAATTGAGAGAACCAATGAATGGCTACTCCCCCTAGAGATTGAGGGAAGAGACACATCAGATAGGTTGGTTCATGCATGAACTCCATAGATTGTGTACATAATTCTCTGACATGATCTTGGGGATCTGAGTGTCCATCATACTTATCATACTTAGGCATCTCCACTCTTTTTGGGAATGGTGACATGTACAAGTCTTTGTCAAATGGAAAAGGACATAGGGCCTCCATGGAGAACTCCTTGGGTTCCTTTTTTTCTCAAGGTTATTGAGCTTGACTTGCATGGCATGCATCTATTTCATCATAGCTGTGAGTGGAGTTTCTTCCTCATTTGTAATGATATCTTCAACATTAAAGTTGGGAGGAAGTTTAGCTCCTTGATGAGATAATTGTAAAAAATATGCTTCTTTGTCTTCTTTCAAGAAATGCTTCATCATTCATTTGAAGTTATCATCATTTTGATATTGAGAAATTTCTTCAGGTGTGGGTTCCTAATCTGCACCATGTTGAGAGTGAGCTCTTTGAGAGCCTACGTTTTTCCCTACTTGAGACATGGTAGGAGTTCTACCTGGGATAGATTGATGTGGAATTTGTTGGGTACCTCCATGAGTTGATGAAGGAGGAATGTAACCAATTTTTAATCGAAGGTTGCCAACACCGTCATCTTCGTAAAGACCAAAATTGAAGAGTTGCTCAAAAGTTGGACCTATGTGAGTCAAAGGTAAAGTATGAGATATTTCCCTAGATTTCTTGTGAGAGGAAGCTCTAGTTTCCACCATTAACCTTGGGTGAATCAAAAGAATATGATGAAGACAACTGAAGAAGAAATTGAATCAAGATGATCAGATGATGCAACCTTGTCAAGGTTTGATTGATTGAAGTATAGATTTGACTTAGATGAGGGATACTGTGCCTTGGATGTATGGGTAGATTCCCAAAAGATAGAGGACACGAGTTCACAACACTTAGTCATTTTGATGATTGATTAAAGATTGATAGTTATGACAAGGTTTTGACACAAGATGATAAAGACTCAAATCGATTAAATAGAAGGCCAAATCAGATTCAAAAGGCCACTTTAGGAAAATGATTGGATTCTCAGTATTTGTTATTCTGTTCCTGACACAGTGATTTGTTTGATAGATTCTAGAAATAGGCTGGAAAAATTGAGTCTCTGATAGTTCTGATAACTTTATGAAATTTCTCAAATGACTCTCTATAGGCTTGTACAATAGTGGGTATAGCATGAAATGACAATTGAAAAACTTGTACGACTATTGTAAAACTCACATGACAGTTGATAGCAAGAATTTTGACACAAAACTCGTACGACAATATACCTGATACCATATGACAATCTGGGGGTTCTGAAATGACAATATCCAAAAGTCGTATGACTTTATGACTTTAAAAAATGACCGTTGACTCCAAAAAGGTGTTTTACTTCAATTTTTGCAAATTTTGGGTTTTCAATTTTTGATTGTTTGCAAATTTCAATGTCCAGATTTTGAGGATTTGTAACAGATTTGTTCATTTTCAGTAACCAGATAGATAAGCAAGCACACAAAATAGCAAGCAAGTGATTTCAAGCATGTTTGAAAATAATGAACAAGGGAAAAAGAAACCTTGCACATGAACAATCAAGTGACTTATTTGTGCTAATCCTTAAAAGTGCTAATTGTGTATGTTCCAAAAAGTTTTGCATTAATGCACATATTCCTAGAAAATGAAAATTTGGCCTCACTAGGGTTTTTAGTAATGGTTTGACTATGCAACTTTTATGATCCAAGAGGGAAAACTCCAATCCAGGCGCACCGGGGTTTTGACACAGTCTGAAAACTTAATCTTCAAGATCTGCTAGGGAGATCTGAGAGCCCAACAAGAGACCACACTTGTGGAGATTTCTTCCAACATGACATTTATATAGCGGTTGTCACTACCATGGCAAAAATGGCTATTACCACTTGAGGTTCCGTCAACATGGTTGACCCAATTAAGGGAATGTCCACTACAGTTAACCCTCTCTAAAGATGACTCACAAGATATACCACATGGAGATTAGTTCCAGATTCAAGGATTTGGGTTTTTGGTACTATCCATAAAGGAAGTAGAGCATAATCCCCTAGCCTTTTCACTTTTAACCCAAACAAAGCAGACAGATTAATCCGACATGCTAAGACCAAGATTATCTCACAAAGATCTCTGATGTCAACCCCTTATGATCTATCAACCTCTCCGGAGAGAGAATGCCTCGATCAAAAGTTGAAGACACATGGATCTAGTGGAATGTGAGACTCCCTCAGTATCCTCCCTACCTACAAGGGTTCCTTCATTGAGAAGAGTTTCACTGGAAACTCACTCTCTCAAGAGCCACAAATAGTGTTCATAGGGCCTATTTACTATGTGTAACAAAGATGCTGAAAGAAAATCTATGTTCATCTTTAGAGCCCAAATGAAATGTGTGATATGGAAAAGAAAGGCACTCAAGCTAGACATGCAAGATGTTCATTTTAATCCAAATTGAAATGTTATCAGCTAAGAAGGTTACCTAAATTCCTCGCAATGTACTTAATAGATTTTTACCTAATTTTAGCAATTCTTGCACTTTTTCCAATAAAAAGCCAGTGAAAAGCAATAAAAAATAGAGAATTTTAATTGTTAGGGTTAGCTATTAGTCAAAATCTAAAAACCAAATCTGACAAACTGCCTAAAAAAGTGAAACAATAATTAAACCCTGGCACTGAAACTCGTACAACAGTGGGTTACCTTCCAGACGATAATCTAGAAACTCCTACGACATTGGGTATCAGATCAAACGACAATAGAGCTTCTAGACCATAGTGGGTTTCTGCTTGTGCAATCCTCAATCAAATCAACTATTGTACGACAGTGGGTATCTCCTGGTACAAGTTTCTAAGAAAACTCATACGAAAATTGTACGGACAAAGAATAAAAATTGTAGTTGGGAACAGAAAAAGACAAGAAATGATAGAAATTGATAAAATTTGAAGGGAACCCCGTTTCAGGGCCCCCCACGGTGGGTGCCAAAAATGTGTGTGAATTTTGTACCTGATTTGTATACACAACACTTCAGTAAAACATTAGAGGTTAGTTGAAATCAAAATCGTGCAATAAATGAAACTAAACTAACTAGGTGATTTACTGCCTTCTAGTAGATGCGAGTATGTATTCTCAGATTATACCGAGATTAGTGACCTTGATGACACCTAAATGAAAGATTTGAATGCAAAATCTAGATATGGAATGAACGCAACTAATCTTTTTTTTTTGGTTTTTCTATGCAATTATGATGAAAACTTGATATGAAATCTAATCTATATGAAAATTGATATGCTAAAATGATCTAACAATAATATTCTAAATGATATGGATACTATGCAAAAACAATGAAAATCTCACAACAACTCGAATTCTCAAGATCGATTCTTCAGTCTCCAATTCGGTAGCGCAAGTGTGCAATTCGTGGATGGATCCATAATGAAGAGATGAAGCCTTAATTTATAGAAATCTAGGGCTTTGGAGGTGCATGAAAGAAAGCCATAAATCACTCAAATAACTCAAGTTGATTTTTGAGTTATTTTAAAATAAATGATATTTAACTCACAAAAACATGCAAAAGCAGAGTTCAACTCAAAATAGAGTTTAGCTTTAATTGATAATTGATAGTTGTCTACTTTTCTTGATTGTGTGTGATTAATTTATGAATTGATTTAATAATAAAGTGATTTGTTTCCAACTTAACTGATTTTGAAAAATAAAATAATTGATTTATGGGTTAATCAATCATTTTTCAAACTTTTATTCAAAAACAATATTATTAAAAATTGACAACTAGCTTTAATTAATTAAATAAGAATTTAATCAATTATTCATAGGATTTTGGATTTATTGTCAAAATTAAATAATACAATTTAGGAATAAATAGAATTAACTTCAATTAAACAATTAAGTGGCAGAATTAAATCTAATTAATTAAATATTTAGAATATTCGATTAATCAAAATTTAGGATAAATTGATTTATCGCCAAATAATCATTAAATTAAAGATAATTATGATTAGGAATATTTCCCAATGGAGAATTTAGGATAATCAATTAGGATTCGATGATGTTCAGATGTGCCTTGGGTTAGGATTTTGATGTCGATTTCATTTGATATGTCGATATAGGAGGTTAATGAACCTATAACCCATTTTTGAGGTATTACAATTACGACCCCCTACAACAGATTAGAACCATAAATTGTGTCATAAGGGGTCGTAATTGGTCCTAAAGGATCTTAAGTCCCATTAGAACCCATTATAAAACATTAGAACCATAAAGTGTCTTGAGGGGTCGTAATGTGTTCTAAGGGGTTCCAAGACCTCTTAGAACGCATTATGACCCAATATGACATACTTTATGGTTCTAATATGTCCTAATGGGTTGTAATAGGTCGTAAGGGATTCTAATGGGTCCTAAGAGGTGTTAAGACCCATTATGACCCATTACAACACATTAGGACACATTAGAATGATAAATTGTGTGGTAAGGGGTTGTAATGTGTTCTAAGTGGTCTTAGGACCCCTTAAGACATACTTTATGGTTCTAATGTGTCCTAATGTGTCATAATGGGTTGTAATGGGTCCTAAGTGGATTTAATGGGTCATAATGTGTCCAATTCATCTTTAAGTGGTCCTTATGTATGATAAGGGTACGTAATGAGTCCTAAGTGGTAATAGGAATCCTCAAGGTACATTAGGACCCCTTAGGACCCATTAGGACCCCTAATGTATCCTAAGGGATATTAAGGGTTGTAGGACACATTAATGTGTTCTAATTCCCCTTATGACCCCTTACCATACATGGTAAGAGATCCTAAGGGGACTTAGGACACATTAATGTGTCATTGGACCCATTAAGACTCCTTACAACCCATTACCATGTACTAATGTATGGTAAGGGGTCCTAAATTTTCTCAATAGGTCATGTGTCCTAGGACTCCTTATGACCCCTTAGGAATTGTTAGCACCACTCTCTCTACATCTTAGGGGTCATATGGGTTGTTAAGGGTTCCTAGGACACATTAATGTGTCCTAGGACCCCTTACAACCCCTTAGGACCCCTTACCATACACTAATGCATGGTAAGGGGTTGTAAGGGGTCTTAAGGGGTCCTAGGACACATTAATGTGTTGTAGGACCCCTTAGGACCCCTTACCATACACTAATGTATGGTAAGGGGTCCTAAGGGGTAGCAAGGGGTCCTAAAACACATTAATATGTCCTAGGACCTCTTACCATACACTAATGTATGGTAAGGGGTCAAAAGGGGTTGTAGGACACATTAATGTATTCTAGGACCACTTAAGACCCCTTACCATACATTAGTGTATGGTAAGGGTTCCTAAGGGGACTTAGGACACATTAATGTGTCATTTGTCTCCTTAAGATCCCTTACCATGTACTAATGTTTGGTAAGGGGTCCTAAGATGTCATAAGGGGTCCTAGAACACATACAACCCATTAGCACCACTCTCTCTATATCTTAGGGGTCGTAAGGGTTGTTAAAGGGTCCTAGGACACATTAATTTATCCTAAGACCCCTTACAACCCCTTAGTACCCCTTACCATACACTAGTGTATTGTAAGGGGTGTATGGTAAGGTGTCTCGAGGGGTTATAAAGGGTCTTAAAGGGTCTTAGGACACATTAATGTGTCCTAGGATCCCTTGTGAGCCTTTAGGACTCTTTAGGGAACCTAAGATGTATGGTAAGGTGTCATAAGGGGTCCTAGGAAATATTAATGTTTCCTAGGATTCCTTACAACCCCTTAGGACCCCTTACCATACACCAAGACACATTAATATGTCCTAGGACCCCTTATGACCCCTTATAAACCTTTAGGACCCCTAAGATGTGTGATAAGGTTTCCTAAAGGGTCATAAGGGGTCATAAGGGGCCTTAGGACCCATTATTAATCCTTAGGACCCCTCTCTCTACATCTTAGAGGTAATAAGTAATTTAAAAGGGTCCTAGGATATATTAGTGCATCCTAGGACCCCTGAGAGAGAGAGAGAGAGGTTAAATTAGGGTATAATATGGTGAGAATAAGGAGGGGAGAGATTGAAATAGGGTATTTAAGGGGATATAAATGTGGGATTGAAAGTGAGACAAAGGGGAGAGGGTGTGAGACATGAGGTAGAGATAGAGGTTAAATTAGGGGAAAATATGGTGAGAAGAGGGAGGAGAGGGACTAAAAGAGGGTATTTAAGGGGAGATAAATGTGAGAATGAGAGTGAGAGAAGGGGGAGAGGGTGAGAGACATGAGGTGGATATCAATGGTAATAAGGGGGAATAAATTGTGAGAAGGGGAGGGAGATGGGAGAAAAGGAGAAAGGGAGAAGGGGGAGGGGAAGAGATGGGGTTGAAAGAGAGAAGGGGAAGGTGGAGGGGGAGAGAGATGAGGTAGATACAGAAAGAGGATAATTAGGTCATGGAATAGACAAAGATAGTGATGAGAGAGAGAGAGAGGTTGAACCTATAAACAATATAGTGAGAAACAATCCTCAAATGATCGTGCAAAAGTCAAGGGCTTAACGTTACAATCAATAGTCCACTGGGAATCATGTTGAAGATAATGTGTTGATTTCTGAAGTTTGGTTGTCTGAAATTTCTTGAAAATACTCAAAATATAAAATCTTTATCTTAACTCCTATGAAGCTAAAACCACTCTCAAACATCCTAAAAGTATATACATAAAATATAACTTAAGTATAATAACTTATACTTGTAATACCCCAAAAATGGGCTATATGTTCATTAACCTCCTATATCGACACATCGAACAAAATCGACATCAAAGTTCTAACCAAAGGCACATCGGCACATCATCGAATCCTAATTGATTATCTTAAATTCTACATCAGGGAATATTCCTAGTAATATTCCTAATCATCATAATTATCTTTGATTTAATGATTATTTGGCGATAAATCCTATTTATCCTAAAGTTTAATTAATTGAATATTCTCAATATTTAATTAATTAAGTTTAATTCTACCACTTAATTATTTAATTGAATTTAATTATATTTATTCCTAATTATTATTATTTAAATTTGACAATAAATCAAAATTCCTATCATTAATTGATTAAATTCTTATTTAATTAATTAAAGCAAGTTGTCATATTTGATGATATTATTTTTGAATAAAAGTTTGATTAAATGATTGATTAACCCATAAATCAATTATTTTATTTCCAAAATCAGTTAAGTTGAGAATAAATCACTTTATTTATTTATTAATTCATAATTATCTATGTGCACAATCAAAGAGCAGTTAAACTCCAAATCATAAAATCAATGCAAGTTATTGACTTTTTGGAACTCAACATCATTTTTGAGTTTTAAAATTGATCTAAACTTCTAATTTGAGTTAAAAAGCTATTTTTGCATGATTTGCATGTTTTTGTGAATTAAATTATCTTTATTTAAAAATAACTCAAAAATCAAGTTGAGTTTATTTGAGTGATTTATGGCTTTTTCCATGCATCTCCAAAGCCTTGGATTTCTATAAAAACAAGGCTCAGCTCTTCATAATTCATCTCTCAAATCCACAAGAATTGCATAATCACGCTGGAGAATTGAAATTGGAAGAATCAAAGCTTACTGTGAATCAACATTGTTGTGAGATCAATCTTGTTTTTACATTCATTTTAGCTTCATATTGCATATTATTGTTAGATCATTTTAGCATATCAATTTCCATATTAGCATAGATTCATATCAGTTTTGATCATTCTTATTGCATCTAAAATTAAAAAAAATAGATTAATTGCATTCATATTCCATATCTATCTTTTGCATTCAAATCCTTCATTTAGGTGTCGTCAAGGTCACTGATCTCGATAACAATCTGAGAACATCATACTCGCACCTATTAGAAGGCAGTAAATCATCTGGTTAGTTTAGCTTTCAATTCATTGCACAATTTCATTTTTGATAACCTCTAATGTTTTAGTAAATTTTTGTGTCTACAGATTAGGTACAAAATTCACACACACATTTTTGGCGCCCGCCGTGGGGCAACCCACCTTTACATGCTAGTTTTGATTTTTTTTTTTTGGAGCTAAAGCCCTAAAGTTTGAAAGATTTAATTTTATCTCTCAAACAGCTTGGAAGTTTGCTCTAAAAATTTTTTTACAAGTTGGACACATATCAAGGAAGCTACAATAAACAATTCAAAATTTTTTGAGATGTTTTGAATTTTTAATAATTTTTTCTTGAAATTCTAAAAAAAATTAATATCTAACGCAAATCAGTATATTTTTTGGAAATTTTTATATTTTCAGAAATCTATTTAAATTATATAGGGGGTCCATTCTTTGTATTTTAAATTTGGATGCAATATAATAACTCAAATAGTCAATTTACAAAAACTAGTCTATTTTGATAAAATGGGTCTCTAGCGCACAAATGAAGAGATTTTTCTAAAATTTTTACACTTTTGGAAAGCTCTCTATTTTTTAGTAGGGGTCTTTATTTTGAATTTCTATTTTTGTAGCCAAAATCATAAAAAAAAAAATCAGATCTTGTTGACTAGGTCAAATGCAGCAAAAAAAATAAAGTTTTGTGATGGGTATGCACTTATTTTTTTTACATGGTTCAATGAATGATATGAGTTGTCATTTGGGTTAATTACTGGTTATTATTGCTGATAATAATTGATTTTTAGAGCTAACCCTATGATTTTCATAAGTTGAATATATGTTGCATATCTTGTTTGCTTGTTTGCTTGTTGGAGAGTTCGTCACTTGCTTGCATGGAAAAGCTTAACAAGAATTGCTAAAAATTAGGTAAAATCTACTAAGCACATTGCGAGGATCCTAGGTATTCTCCTTCATCTAATAAAATTTTGATTTGGACTTAAAATAAATCTCTTATGTGTCTGGCTTGTGTGCATCTTTTCATGCTTTTGTTTATTTCTACACACTTGCATAATTGATACTAGGTTGTGACCCCTTAAGGATTCATTAACTAGTCTTAGATACTTGTGATTGATCTTGATTTCTATCTTAGGTTATTGGACTCACTAATCTACCAACCCCTCATTCCACCCCGTGGTTGCAAGGTCAGCACCACATTAAAGGGGAGGGGTCAACAGGACATAAGCGTTAAGTGTTCCACTTGGCAACCCATTTATGCTTTTAGGAACTCACTTGTTTTCTAAGTTGGGGATTTTCAGCTTGTGTGAGGTGTTTAAGTGTTCCACCTTGTGGACTCATCTCATATTCGCTTTAAGCGTTAAGTTTTCCTCTTTTTGCTTTTTGGGTACTTTTGGTAGATTTGCTTTTTGAAAACATACATCTATGCTCACATAGTAATTAGGCCCTATGAAAACTATTCGTGATTCTTGAGAGATTGGATTCCCAATGAAATCTTTCTTGATGATAGAATCCTTGTAGGTAGGGAGGATACTTAGTGCATTTCACATTCAACTTGGTTAGTGTGTCTTCTCTTATTGATCGATACATTCTCTCCCAGGAGAGGTTGATAGATCACATGGGGTTGACATCACAAGCTTTGGTGAATCAAAATTGGTCAGTGCACCTTCTTTTATTGATCGATACATTCTCTCCCCAGAGAGGTTGATAGATCATGTGGAGTTGACATCATAGACCTTAGTGAAGAAAAACTTTGTCTTAGTGTGTCGGACTTATCTATCTGCTTTGTTTGGGTTAAAAGTGAAAAGGTGTCAAAAACCTTGGATCTGGAGCCAAGTCCCCTTGTAGTACAATACTATGAGTCATCTTTAGAGAGGGTTAACCATAGTGGACATTCCCTTCATAGGGAAAACTGCGTTGACAGAACCTCAAGCGGTAATAGCCATTTTCACCGTGGTAGTGACAGCCGCTATATAAATGTCCTTGTGGAAGAAATCTTCATAGGTGTGGTTCATTGTTGGGTTGTCAGATCTCCCTAGCAACTCTTGAAGATTAAGTTCTTGTACTGTGTCAAAACTCTGGTGTGTCAGGATTGGAGTTCACCCCTTTGGATCATAAAAGTTACAGAGTCAAACCATTACTAAAAACTCTAGTGAGGCCAAATTTTTATTTTCTAGGGTATATGTGCATTATTGCAAAACATTTTGGAACATACACAATTAGCGCTTCGGAGGATTAGAATGAATAAAATCACTTGATTGTTCATGCACAAGGTTGCTTTTGCCCTTGTTCATTATTTTCAAACATGCTTGAAATCACTAGCTTGCTATTTTGTGTGCTTGTTTATCTATCTGGTTATTGAAAATGAACAAATCTGTTACAATCCTCAAATCTGGACAGTACAATTTGCAAACAAGCTGAAACAAAAAACCCTAAATTTGCAAAATTTGAAGTGAAATTCCTTTATGGAGTCAAAAGTCATCTCAGAAGGTCAGAAAGTCATACGAGTTTTTGTCAAATGTCATTTCAGTACTGCCCAACTATAATATGGTGAACTACCCAGTGTCGTACGAGTTTTTATGCTAGAAAATTCAAAAGTCAAAATCCTACTTGCAACTGTCGTATGATATTTTCAATTGTCATTTCATTACCTACCAACTATCGTACGAGTTTTGCAACTATCATTTCATGGCATACCCACTATCATACGAGCCTGTAGAGTGTCGTTTGGGAAATTTTTGAAAGTTGTCAGAAAATTGTCAGAATTGTCAGATATTTATCTTTTTCAGCCTATTTCTAGAATCTGTCGAACAAGTCACTGTGTCAAGAACAGAGTAGTAGCCATTGAAAATCAGTACACATGTCTCAAAGAATCAGTACACATGAGGAAGAAATTCTAATCACCGCTATGATGAAATAGATGCATGCTATGCAAGTTGAACTTAACAATCTTAAGAAAGAAAAGGAACCTAAAGAGTTCTCCATGGAAGCTCTATGCCCTTTTCCATTTGATAAAGACTTGTACATGTCACCATGCCCCCAGATAGAATTTGAGCAATGTGATAACCCTTATGATACCTCTTCCACAGAGAGTGACATGTCCATCTTTGAAGACTATGATGACTATGATGATAGACAATGTAATGATACCTATGACACCTTTGTTCCTAAGAATCCTAATCATCGTGTGTTCTTGCTTACTACAAATGGGCCGTCACATTGGATAGATCGTGAGGGTGATCCATATGATTCTAATTTTGAAAGACTTTGATGATTTCTGTGCACAATACCTAGATGATCCATCTATTTCACTTGAGGAGGAGAAAGTTTACTACGCTGATTATAAACGTGCATACTACAAGGATCTCTCCTCTAAGAAATCTCAGGCTAAAAATAAAGATTACACTCTCAAGCAAGATCATGTTAATGTTAAACCTTTGTCTTGTGATGGTTCCCTTCCATCCCCTACTTCCTCCAATACCTGTACATTTCCTAAAGCTTCTAAGTCTTTCAAATCTTTCACAGAACCTTCATCTGACACAAGCCCTGATACTTTTCATGTGGTTCCCCATAGTTATCCTCCAGGGATACCTCTTAAACAAACTCAAGCTAACCTTCACTTGGCTGCAAATACTTTCAATAATGATAAACCTAAAGATCCTAAGCCTTCATATGATATAATCCCTACTTTAGCTAGTCCTCCACCATCTCTTCCAAATTCATCCATACAATCCCAACATGCTTCCTTGTCCTTCGAAGTGGCTCCATGTCAAGAGGACTCCAGAAATGATAAAGAAAAAAACATAAAGAAAGATCAAGATCAAGAACCCTCCATGTCATCCACTCATTTTCATGATGTCTCTTATCCACCTTAGGGTTTTTTTTATCCTGCACACCCTTTTTCATGCATTCCACCATGTCTTAAGTCTTCTCCTAAGCAATATCAAGCTACTACTTACACTATTGAGCTTATTGACAATCAAAATAACCTTACTACACTTGCACTTTCCAAAGATGATACTTCCATTAAGGTTGTTAAAAATGGTGTTGTTACTTCCAATGTTAAGCCTATTGAAAATCAAAAGAAAAATTATGTGCTTGTGCTATCCAAAGATCCTTGTCAAGATCAAAGTCTTCCATCTTCTTGTTCTACCACTCCATGTTCATTTCCACTTTCTACTCTTCCTAAGTCTTTGCAAGCTTTGAAAAATCCTATCAAAGAAGGTGCTCATATTCAAGATGTACTTGATTCTATTGAAAATTCTAATGCTCACTCTAAAGATGTTGATATCCTTGGTTGTCATATAGATGCTGATGAACTTATTGATTATCCTTTTGCATCTTCCTCTTCCACCAGTACTAAGGGCTTCACATCTGCCTTCCATCTTGGGTCCTTATGTCCCTTCACTTTCCCCTCCTAACTCTCCTAATCCACCATCCATCTTGGGTCCTTACATACCTCCATCTCCCATCTTCCCTCAAGATCAACATAGATGCATACCCTTGAATCCTTTTCATCCACCCACCCATCTAAACTAGTCATATCCTCCTTCTTCCACTAGTCCCAAGTCTTTTGGAAGTAACTTGAATGTTCAATACAAGAAAAAGAAGCAATACAAGAATTCATCAAAAAAAGAAGATCACCATGTCTCCTCTAATAGACATGGAAGCATAAAGTCAAAAGAGATATCAAAGAAGAAAACTACAAGACAAGTATGGGTTCCAAAATCCATCATTCAAGATATTCTCTCTAAGTCATCAAAAGGAAATAAAAAGCCTAAGGCTATATGGATTCCAAAGTCTCTCGTAAGAGAGTCTCATGTTGAGCAAAAAGTGAAGTTGACATTCAAGCTTCCAAAGGCTTCCACTTCATCTCCTTTCCAAAATATTCTTCCATTCCATGCACCTAAACTTCAACCTCTGCTATCCATTCGCCATATTCCTTCACGTATTCCTTCATTCACATTTCTTCCATCCTCTCGCCACCCTCCAAGGTGTGTGTTGATGTTGATCTTGCCTTCCTTTCCATATACCCTTTCACAATCCTTCCATTCATTATCCTTCCACCTTCTATCCTTTTTTCTCATTTTCCTATTCCTCCTATCTTCCAACCTCACTCGCTTTACATAAAACCCTATCCTCCATTTTCCTCTTCCATATTCCTTTCCCTATCAACATTTTTGAGCATATCATTTTAATCCTTGGCATATCATGGTTTATCCTTTCAAGGAGCATTATCTAAAAAGCTTGCCTTCTTCCAAAAAAAGAGAAATGAAAAAAATAAAAAATAAAAAAAATGTGCCTCGGTGAAAGCCTGGAAACAGGTGCCTTGGTAGCAAAAGTAAAGAGAAATAAATTCATCTTATGGTGAAAACCACTCCCTTGTGGTGCCTTGGATAAGTACCGTGATGAAAACTTGGCAATCAGGCATCATGTGTAGTTCTTCTACATATTTCATCCATTCCATCTTCTCTCTTTGATCTTGACAAGGTTGACCTATACACGAATATTTAGCTATTTTGTGAGCTATCTTACGATGATCTTGTTTTCATTCCCTTCCTATTTAACCTTCATATTTATTTTCCTCCATTCATTCTAGTCTTTCGCTATCATTTCCCCTTTGGTCTTGATCTAATTAAAAAAAGAAAGAAAGAGTAAAACATAGTGCTATGAAGCCTCTTGACATGTCTACTCCTTTGGACTACATCCTTTCCTTCTCTGACATTACACTTTTGTGATCCTATGCTGGTCTTTCATTGCTTGTCCAAATGTGCTTTACATGACAATTTTTCCCTAGCTTGAGTATTCTTGAGGAGTTTTCCCTTGAGGATTTCTTCCCTTCATTCTCCTTCATTCTCTTGTCTTTCATCTCTTCCACCAGCTTGCCAATCCCCCTTGTTCTCCACCTTGATAGACATTTGGACTGCATGATATGATCTTGCTTGGGAGTTTGCAATGGAAAAAGATGCTATCAAGTATACCAAGTATTAGAACCAGTATCAGAACAAATATCAGAACAAGTATCATAACAAGTATCATAACAAGTATCAGAATGAGTATCAGAACAAGTATTAGAACCAGTATCAAAACCAGTATCAAAAAAAATATTAGAACACCCACTGGGGCTACACCTTTTGCTTTAGTTTATGGGTCTGAAGTAGTACTGCCTATTAAGGTCGAAATCCCATCACTAAGAATTAGAATGCATGGTCTAGTAACTGATGATGACTACAGAGTATCTAGGTTGCAAGAACTTGAACTACTAGATGAGCACAGATAAGCAACGTATGATCATCTCATAGTATATTAGAAGAGAATGTTTAGAGGCTACAACAAGAAAGTCAGACACAGATAATTTCAGGTTGGTGATCTAGTCTTGAGAGAGAATCCTAAAAATCAATCACATCGAGAATGCAAGGGGAAGTTTGAACCCAACTGGCTGGGTCCCTTTGTAATCACTACTACTTTTGGCTCTGGTGCCTATCAACTCTCAACGACTGAAGGAGAATAGCTCTGAGAACCAATCAATGTTCTCCATCTAAAGAAATTCTATGCCTAAGACATTTAGTCTATGGTAAAATATCCTGAAAAATAAAAAATATCAAAAAATATCAAAAGTACAAAAAAATTAAAAAAAATATTTTTAAAAAAAAAAATGAGAAAAAGAAAAAGTGCCTTGGTGAAAACCTGGAAACAGGCGCCTTGGTAGCAAAAATAGAATCTCTGCCAAGATGGTGAAAACCCGGCAAACGGGTGCCACTTGTTTCAAAATGCTCCATCTATCAGCGCAATCTTGGTCTTTCCTAGCTTTCAGTTTTGCTTTAGTTTGTACATATCTCCCGGTTTGTTTCTGCATTTCCAGTTTTCAATGAGTCAGTCTGTACACCACTCAGCTCAAGCATTTGTATCCTATCAATACTTAACACTTGGGGGCAATCAATGTTATATCCTATGGCCTTCAGTATATCTTAGACGTATCATATCCAGTTAGAGTCCTTTGAAGCTTCATTTGAGTCAGTCAAGTTTGTCTCGTCTCCAGAAAGGATTTTGCATCTACAACAACAATCAAACATAAACTGAAAACAATATGTGCTTTTCATGCTTTTATCTCCTTGTATGCTTACTAATTTGCATTGAGATTTTTACATATTGTGTCCCTTCGAGCTCTTCGATGATGTCCTTTATAGGATTTAGAGAGTGATGACTAGGGGCATAATCTTTTTTTTTTCTTCTGCTTGTATGTGAAAATCTAACGTCTTTGGAAATTATAGATTGAAATGGTGTCCGACTGTAAGAGCCTCTATCTCGAATTGGATGGCCATGCGTACCTCGACCATTGATACCCAAAAAATTCAAGGAAGTTTGATCTCACTATTGTCTTTTTGAGTAAGTTCTTTCTCCTACTATGAAATGCGATCTTACCTAAGGATGTGAATGATAAAGTGATGCAGGAGCATCCTGGGTGTAAGAGCAATCTTGCATCACCCAAAAATATTTATATTTTTATATTCAATAAGGGTTATTTTGTGCAGAGCTGCTATTTATGGAAAGTTACTATTTTTGGTAATTTTCCTATGTGCTCAGAATGATCTGATTTCTTTCTTGGAGGTTCATTTTGGTCATATAAGTCTGCCAGTAAAGTTTCATTTCCAGATCAAGTGTATATTGGAAGATATTGAAGATTTTCGGTATTGGCAGCAGGGTACAGAAACTTTGAACTCAGTTTTGAAGGCTTTAGAGGCCCCGGATGAGGTCGAAAATTTGGGTGATGGGCACTTGCGTTGGTCAAGCCTGTAGAGCGCTTCGTGGCGTTTCTGAAATGGGGTTATAATAGCCGAGCGGGTCAACTGGTGATGACTTATGGTCTTCGGAAGTTGGGCCACCTGAAATGGCGAAAAATAATTTTCTTCAAAATTTCTGTTCGGGTTTCAAAGGTTATCTTGAGCCGACTATGATGTAATGAAATTTAAAATAAAATAATTCTAAGTTTGGTCGGCCTTATTGGCTAAAATTCTGGAACCTTCCCAGGCGGTGAAAAATTGCCTATATAAGGAAGGCTGTATTATTGTCTTAGGCAGTTCAGAATAGTTCTGGGTATTGATTTGAGTCTCTGTCCTACAGAATATTGTAAGGAATGCCCATGTGGCTTTGCATATTGTAATTCTGAAAGTTTGTAATTCCACATTTGTGGAGATAATAAGAAGCCAATTTTCTGTTCTTGCATATTATTGTTGTTGTTTCTCTATTTCTGTTATGTGTTTGTGGTATTAAGGGGAGCACCCTTCATCAAGTGGTATCAGAGCAGGTTTTCTTGAGTGTGTAAACAGATCGCCGACTATGAGGCAGTTTGCACCAGGACCGTGGTTAGGGTTTTAGCGCGCATCACGAAAATGCCTCCACGAAGAGAACGTGGCGGAAGACCTGGTGCTGTGACACCTGAGGTTAGAGAGCTGCAGAGATAAGTGCGAGCATTGCAAGAAGAGATTCGCAGAGGAATGAATCTTAATGTCAGAGACGAAAGCGAGGATGAAGCCGAAGAAGAATATCAAGAAGGAGAAATTGAAATTGTGAACCAGGAGGAAGAAAGACTTTTTCGGGCGATTTCCAAGATTGGGAAAAGACCTAAGATTGAGGTTCCTACATTTTCTGGAAATCTTAACCCAGAGGAATTGATCGAATGGATCAATGAATGTGAAGAATATTTTGAGTATGAAGATGTCGAGGATCCTGATAGGGTCAAATTTGCGAAGGCCAGACTGAAAGGTCATGCGAAGATATGGTGGCAAGAGATTCAGTTGGAGCGAAATAGAAGGGGAAAGGAGAAAATCATGAGATGGGATCGGATGGTGGATAAATTGAAGCGACAGTTCATTCCTGTTGATTATGAGCTTGACCTACTGAAGAAAATGCAGAGTTTGAAGCAAGCAGGAAGATCTGTTCAGGAGTATACAGAGGAGTTCTATCGACTTCTCATCAGAACAGGCCATGCAGAAGCTGATAAGGAGAAAGTTGGCCGATACCTTAATGGGTTAAGGCCAAGCATTCAGGAGGAGCTGAATCTGGTTCGAATGAACAGTATTGAAGAGGCATACTAGTTTGCCCTAAAAGTAGAGGAAAAGCTGAACAAGAAGTTTGAGAGCAGACAAAACGGAAGAGGTCGCGGTGGACGATCTGGTGGACGATCATATGGTGGCCGAAATGAAGATACGAAAAAGAAGGATGAGGCCAGTAGCAGTCAGAATCAGAGAGGAAATAATTCCAATCGCTTCCAGGATCAGAATAATAGAGATCAAAGAGGAAGGGGAAGAGGACAAGGATCTGGAAGAGGTGGCTTCCGTGGAACATGTTTTCACTGTGGAGAAGAAGGTCATAGGGCATTTGAATGTCCTCAGCGCCAAGGAAGAACAGATAGAAGAAATGAAGGCCAGGCCAGATTTGCACATGTCGATGAAGATGCTAGATCATCAAATTCTGAAGATGCTGAAAGAGGAGAAACGCTAATTAATAGAAGAGTCTTGCTGAGTGGTGAGAATGAACCTGAACAAAGGAGGAGCCTATTTCGCACTAGATGCAAGTGTGAAGGTAAATGTTGTGATGTGATCATTGATAGTGGAAGCACTGACAATTTGGTGTCAGAAGAGATGGTGACAAAGTTGAAGCTCAAGAGACAGAAACACCCACATCCATATCGGATTGCCTGTGTGCAGGATGACCACAAGGTCATGGTCAGTGAACAGTGCCCGGTAAAGTTCAAGATCGGCGGATACCAAGATGAGGTATTGTGTGATATCATATCTATGGATGCATGTCATATGTTGTTGGGTAGACCATGGCAGTTTGACAGATGTGCTGTACATGATGGTCGTGCGAATACCTATTCCCTGACAAAGGATGGAGTGCGACATAAGCTAAAACCATTGAAGGAGACTGAAGAAAAGGTATGTGGTACTGCAAGGATAACTCTTGTTGATGGAAGAAATTTCCTAGATGGTATGAGGCATGAGCATGTATGTTTTGCTTTAATTCCAAAAGTTGGTAAAGAGGAAGTAGAAGATGTTCCTGTAGAAGTTGTAGATTTGTTGAATGAGTTTCAGGATATTGTATCCGATAACGTGCCTGATGGATTACCACCAGTCAGGAAGATCAGTCATCAGATGGACTTGATCCCAGGAGCGAGTTTGCCAAACAAGGTAGCACACAGAATGACACCTGCAGAAAGTGAGGAGTTGAACAGACAAGTACATGAGTTGTTATAGAAAGGATTGATCCGTGAGAGTCTGAGTCCTTGTGCTGTACCAGCGGTATTAGCACCAAAGAAGAATGGAGAATGGAGGATGTGTACAGATTCTAGGGCAATAAATAAGATCACAATCAAGTACAGGTTTCCATTGCCACGAATGGATGATATTATGGACTGTTTGAGTGGAGCTGTGTATTTCTCAAAGATAGATCTGAAAAGTGGATATCATCAGATTCGGATCAGAGAAGGAGATGAATGGAAGACTGCCTTCAAGACAAAGGAAGGACTGTATGAGTGGTTAGTCATGCCTTTTGGGCTAACCAATGCACCGAGCACTTTCATGCGGCTCATGAACGAGGTTCTAAAAGAATTTCTGGGTAAGTTTGTCATTGTTTACCTAGATGATATTTTGATCTTTAGTAAGACATTGGATGAGCATATGATGCATATTCGTATAGTATTTGAGAAGTTGAGAGAAGAGAAATTGTTGATTAATTTGAAGAAGTGCAGCTTTGTGAAGAAAGAGTTAGTGTATTTGGGATTTGTAGTTTCAGCAGAAGGTCTAAAAATGGACCCAGAGAAGGTACAGGCTATCCTTGAATGGCCTACTCCAAGGAGTGCTACTGAGGTAAGATCTTTTCATGGTTTGGCTAGCTTTTACAGAAAGTTTATCAGAAATTTTAGCAGTATTTGTGGTCCCTTGACTGAAATAATGAGAGGGGATAGAAAAGAGTTTAAGTGGACTAATGGGGCAGAAAAGAGTTTTCAATTGTTGAAACAAAAAGTTACAGAACAACCTGTTTTAGCACTTCCAGATTTTAATAAGGTGTTTCAAGTAGATTGTGATGCTAGTGGTACTGCAATAGGAGCTGTTATGAGCCAAGAAGGTAAACCTATTGCTTATTTCAGTGAGAAGTTAAATGATGCCAAGAGGAAATATTCTATTTATGATCAGGAATTTTATGCTATAGTTCAGGCATTAAAGAAGTGGAGACATTATCTGCTTCCTAAGGAGTTTGTTTTGTATACTGATCATCAAGCTTTGCAATATTTGAATAGTCAAGGAAAATTGAATCAAAGGCATTTGAAATGGGTTGAGTTTTTGTAGAGTTATACATTTGTTTTGAAACACAGGAGTGGAAAGTCTAATAGGGTTGCAGATGCTCTTAGCAGAAGGCAACTATTGCTGACAGAAATGCAGATTGAAGTGGTTGGGTTCAAGGAACTCAATAATTTGTATCCAAAGGATCCTGATTTTGGTGAAGCTTGGAAAGCTTGTACAGAACCTGTTACTCTAGACAGGACGAAATGGTTGGATTTCATCATCCAGGATGATATGCTATTCAGAGGGAGTCAGTTGTGCATTCCACGAAGTTCTATGAGGGAGAATCTCATCAAGGAGAAGCATAGTGGAGGACTGGCTGGACATTTTGGTCATGATAAAACTGTTGCTTTGGTTGGTGAGAATTATTATTGGCCACAATTGCAGCAAGATGTGAAGAAGTTTGTACAGAGTTGCAGAGTATGTCAGATGGCGAAAGGAGTGAAGTAGAATATAGGATTGTATCAGCCATTACCTGTACCAGAGAAGCCTTGGGAGGATATCAGCATGGACTTTGTTCTTGGTTTACCGAGGACACAGCGGGGACATGATTCAATTTTTGTAGTAGTTGACAGATTTTCAAAGATGGCACATTTCATTCCCTGCAAGAAGACTAATGATGCTGTTCATGTAGCAGAATTGTTTTTCAGAGAAGTAGTGAGACTTCATGGTTTGCCAAAGACCATAGTTTCAGATCGGGACACTAAGTTTGTTGGATATTTCTGGCGTACATTGTGGAAGAAGTTGAAGACAGATTTGAAGTTCAGTTCATCACATCATCCACAGACTGATGGACAGACAGAGGTGGTGAATAGGAGTTTGGGAAATTTGCTAAGATGTTTGGTTGGAGATAAGCCAACGGGATGGGATTTGATTTTACCACAGGCAGAATTTGCATACAATAATTCTGTCAATAGGAGCACTGGTAAATCACCATTCCAGATTGTATATGGAAGTAGTCCAAGAAATGCATCTGAATTGAGGAAGATAGATAAAGGAGAAATAAGTAGTGCTGAAGCTGAGGATTTTGCAGAACACTTGAAGAACATCCATGAGGAGGTGAGGAAGCACATTACCAAGATGAACGCACAGTATAAGGCTAAGGCAGATGAGAAAAGGAGGCATAAGGAATTTCAGGTTGGTGATGAAGTCATGGTTCATTTGTGGAAGGAGCGGTTTCCAATTGGTACATATAACAAGCTGAAAATGAAGAAGTTTGGACCATGCAGGATATTGAAGAAACATGATTCAGGAAACGCATATGAGGTAGAATTGCCTACTGAGCTGAATATTTCACCAGTGTTTAACATTTCAGATTTGACAGAGTATCATGAAGGAGGTGTTGAAGATGAGATCACAGCAGCGCAGTGGAGTATTCCAGCAACTAGTTCAGACACTAAGGAGATTGAAGATATACTGGATAGTCGTGTTGGTAGAAGCACAAGGAACAGGACATATGAAGAATATCTGGTCAAGTGGAAAGGACGACCTGTTGAAGATTCATCATGGCTAACAAAGGAGGAGGTTAACCGTCTTGGTTTTCCTCTACACACCTGAGTTGTGACAGGGTCATTTCTCAAATTACCCCGGGTGTCTGATGCAGGAGCATCCTGGGTGTAAGAGCAATCTTGCATCACCCAAAAATATTTATATTTTTATATTCAATAAGGGTTATTTTGTGCAGAGCTGCTATTTATGGAAAGTTACTATTTTTGGTAATTTTCGTATGTGCTCAGAATGATCTGATTTCTTTCTTGGAGGTTCATTTTGGTCATATAAGTCTGCCAGTAAAGTTTCATTTCCAGATCAAGTGTATATTGGAAGATATTGAAGATTTTCGGTATTGGCAGCAGGGTACAGAAACTTTGAACTCAGTTTTGAAGGCTTTAGAGGCCCCGGATGAGGTCAAAAATTTGGGTGACGGGCGCTTGCGCAGGTCAAGCCTGTAGAGCGCTTCGTGGCATTTTCGAAATGGGGTTATAATAGCCGAGCGGGTCAACTGGTGATGACTTATGGTCTTCGGAAGTTGGGCCACCTGAAATGGCGAAAAATAATTTTCTTCAAAATTTTTGTTCGGGTTTCAAAGGTTATCTTGAGCCGACTATGATGTAATGAAATGTAAAATAAAATAATTCTAAGTTTGGTCGGCCTTATTGGCTAAAATTCTGGAACCTTCCCAGGCGGTGAAAAATTGCCTTTATAAGGAAGGCTGTATTATTGTCTTAGGCAGTTCAGAATAGTTCTGGGTATTGATTTGAGGCTTTGTCCTACAGAATATTGTAAGGAATGCCCATGTGGCTTTGCATATTGTAATTCTGAAAGTTTGTAATTCCACATTTGTGGAGATAATAAGAAGCCAATTTTCTGTTCTTGCATATTATTGTTGTTGTTTCTCTATTTCTATTATGTGTTTGTGGTATTAAGGGGAGCACCCTTCATCATAAAGGGTCACTACGAGTAATTCACATTGGATTTAGAATGATCTCTTGACTGTTTGATGTGTATGTTAAATGCAAATTGCTATATCAAAATGGACATGATACTCAGGTCATCTTGGCGCTTGTGCCTTGGTGATTGTATCTAATCTGACATTTCGAAAATAAAACCAATATTCATATGTCAATGGTTGTTTGACCAGTGGGTGTTGTATTGATTCTTGTGCATACAAATCAATATTCATATGTCTATGGTTTCATGGCTAGTGGGCATTGTATTGATTTATCTAGTTACCTTAAAGTTCAATGATGATAACAAATCGACACATGATCAGTGAGTAGGTCCTAAGTCCTAGGGTTGCATTATCATCTTGCATGTTTCTTTGCATTTTTGCACTTTGCATGATCTCACAAATTGCTTGAACACTTAAAAGATTCTTCAATCACCTCTTCCAATCTAACAAGAGTTGAATCCCACACGAAGGTTCCTCCAACGAAATAGCAAGTAGAGTCCTTTTTCGGGATCAAAATCAAAATCTAAAATATTCATATTATTAACTACTTGCATAATCAACCTTCAATCATCACAGAAATCTAGTGTTCAACTTAACTGATTATCTTACATCAAACTATCAAAATTTCAACTTGGTCAACTATGGTCAACTCATGGTTTAACCTAGTCAAACTTGGTCATCTGGACCTCTAAACGATGCAGAATGCATTCCTGGACGTGTTTAACCACTTCTCAAATCAATTAACATGCTTCTAAACTATCAACGCTGACTTTTCTTGTCAGATTTCAATTTTCATCCCGAAGGGGGCATGGTATTGCAGATCATTCAAAGTCTGTAATCAAATTTGAAATCATATCTTTCCTCAGTAATCAAGACAACAACCACGTCTAGTTCTTGATTCATCAAAAGACCTCATCGCTCGGGGCAAATCAATCATCACTCGGGGCATATCAGATTCATCGAGATCCATATCAATCTGGTATTCTCTTAATCTTGTAAATTGTATCAATTTTTTTTGTAACTATCGGTTCAACTGTGTTATTTCCTTGATTCTTCGGTAACTGAAGGGTTCAGATGTGATACCTACATGGTTCTTCTAAGACAATCGAGTCTGGAACCGGTCACTCACTTCTTTGCAATCATAAGGTTCAGAATTAGACGTTTTGACACTTTTGTTTCATTGGTTCATTGTTGTTATAGTTAACATTATCTTTGGTCATTGAAGACCTATTATCTTCATATTAAATCCAATCAGCTTATGTCTCATATCAATTATCAATTTCAAATCAATTTCATATCTTTATCATACACAGACTATCTTTGAACCACTGCGCTTCACACAGTAATTCAAAGAGGGGCAAAATGTAATACTCCAAAAATGGGCTATATGTTCATTAACCTCCTATATCGACACATCAAATGAAATCGACATCAAAGTTCTAACCAAAGGCACATCGGCACATCATCGAATCCTAATTGATTATCTTAAATTCTGCATCGGGGAATATTCTTAGTAATATTCCTAATCATCATAATTATCTTTGATTTAATGATTATTTGGTGATAAATCCTATTTATCCTAAAGTTTAATTAATTGAATATTCTCAATATTTAATTAATTAAGTTTAATTCTACCACTTAATTATTTAATTATATTTATTCCTAATTATTATTATTTAAATTTGACAATAAATCAAAATTCCTATCATTAATTGGTTAAATTCTTATTTAATTAATTAAAGCAAGTTGTCATATTTGATGATATTATTTTTGAATAAAAGTTTGATTAAATGATTGATTAACCCATAAATCAATTGTTTTATTTCCAAAATTAGTTAAGTTGAGAATAAATCACTTTATTTATTTATTAATTCATAATTATCTATGTGCACAATCAAAGAGCAGTTAAACTCCAACTCAGAAAATCAATGCAAGTTATTGACTTTTTGGAACTCAACATCATTTTTGAGTTTTAAAATTGATCTAAACTTCTAATTTGAGTTAAAAAGCTATTTTTGCATGATTTGCATATTTTTGTGAATTAAATTATCTTTATTTAAAAATAACTCAAAAATCAAGTTGAGTTTATTTGAGTGATTTATGGCTTTTTCCATGCACCTCCAAAGCCTTGGATTTCTATAAAAACAAGGCTCAACTCTTCATAATTCATCTCTCAAATCCACAAGAATTGCATAATCACGCTGGAGAATTGAAATTGGAAGAATCAAAGCTTCTTGTGAATCAACATTGTTGTGAGATCAATCTTGTTTTTACATTCATTTTAGCTTCATATTGCATATTATTGTTAGATCATTTTAGCATATCAATTTCCATATTAGCATAGATTCATATCAGTTTTGATCATTCTTATTGCATCTAAAATTAAAAAAATAGATTAATTGCATTCATATTCGATATCCATCTTTTGCATTCAAATCTTTCATTTAGGTGTCGTCAAGGTCACTGATCTTGATAACAATCTGAGAACATCATAATCACACCTATTAGAAGGCAGTAAATCATCTGGTTAGTTTAGCTTTCAATTCATTGCATGATTTCATTTTTTCTAACCTCTAATGTTTTACTGAAGTGTTGTGTCTACATATTAGGTACAAAATTCACACACACAATACTTAAATGTTACATTTTATGCATGGTCCTGGTGCCGAAATTGGCATGAGTGTGCCCTATTTAGAAGGTTTTTTTTTCTTCCTTTATTGCCACATAGGGTGTATGCACTATAGTATGTACACGCTATGTAATCCATTGCATTTTGATGTTGCAATGAATGAAACCTTGGGGAAACATTTAAATTTGAATAGCATGTATGCATTGTTATGCATACGTGCTTTTAAATGCATTATAATCCACCAAGCCTAAGGCTTGGATTTTCCTTGGCGATCCAACAAAGGCTTGGAGGATTCAAATAGGTTTGAGATGTGTTTTCCAACAAACATACAAAAAATCTATAACTTTTTTTGTGTGCCCTCCGTTAGGTTTACTCATGGTTCAATAATGATAAAATCAGATGACATGATATTGTAGATCTCTCTGTTATCTATCTAACCATATAATTTATTTTAAATTTTAACTATGTTAAGCCTTTAATCTCTAATTTATTTTGAATGTATGTCTAATTTTTTTCAAAAACCAACATTTAGTATTTTGGGCTTAGATTTTGGCTTGTTCATTGAATTTTGCAACAAGTTAGTTTTTAGAAACTAGACTCCATTCTAAATACTTTAAAAAAAATAAGTTTTGATTTTTTATTAGTTTTCAATGATTTCTAGGGGGGCACATAAAAATTTCACATTTTTAGGATGTGTCCACTTACAACATTTGTAAAAAATAAATATGCTTTAAAAAATTAGTAGAAAAATCTAGGATAAACTATGTGGTGTTAGCTAACTTTTCACTGGAGCGATTAAAAATTTTCAAAAAAAAAGTTAACATTATAGGGGGAATACACCAAACACTATGTTATGTTTTTTCTCTAAAATAAGGACCACTTTCTATGAGCCCCCTTTTTGAGGGCCTTAAACTCTACCATTTTTTGAAAAAAAATAGTAGATTAGAATCTAGATTTGGAGGAATAAAACTTTTGTTTTTATCGCATCTTGAAATTTTAAGTCTAACTATCTTCAATTTATTGTCGAAGCTTAGACATTGTTGATTTTAGAAGGAAAAAAAGCATCTTATACCACCTTTTTAGTCCCCCATATTTTTGCACTTACCCATATGTTTTTGGTTGGAGCTACAGACGAAGATAGGTCTCGAACACAATTATAGATTGATACAACCAATCAACATTGCTCGCACCTTTTTATCTAGCCAATATAGTCTAGTGGATGTTTGACGTTAAGAACAATTTTGTTTGTAGAGAGCACATTTTATACTTTATAGACTTATATTGTCACAATTTGATGCATGTGTGACTAAAGTCCCAAGGCACCATCATCTTTTTAGTCCCCTAGAAAACTTTTGCATCAAAGTCTACTAGCAGTCAGGCACTAGCTTTTGGGAAGCTTTTACTGCCGATAGGTCTAAATGTCGACTCCTTCCTAGAAATTTGGCACATAGTGCAAGTACAAGAAATATTTTATCGAGCTAAGACATGTGGAAACACCATAGCCATTCACATGGAAACATGTGACACTGTAGATTGGAATACATACTACATAGTCAACACCCGCATCCTTTAATGTCATCGACCTACCATATCTGCTAGTTCGCCAAATCAATAGCCTCATCATCAAGTGATGTCAATAGACCATACAAGCCATGTCCAACACCTTGCATAGTAACACATTTACACCACATCATTAGATTCATATGTACAGTAAGCATTTGGTTGTTTAAATTTGATGCCCATTTGAACATCATATTCAGGGTAGTTTTCTTTTAGTGATGGTTGTATAGCTATCAAATTTAGCTCCATGAATTACTTATGTAAGAAGGGTTTTAATATTCTCCCCCTTTATCATTTGAGTTTTTCAATTTTGCATTCCAACTTTGAAAGCTCATACCTTGCTCATTTTGACTCATTTTTTCTAGCAATTTTTTACGATTTAGGGTAGAAAATTGTGAAATTTCCAATGGTCATGTTATTTTCTAATTTTGGTGGATAGATTTTTCACAAATATTAGTTTTTTATGATAGTAATTGTCCAATCCTCGATTCTACAACTTTTGGGGCTCCATTCAAGCTCATACGAACAAATTTTGAGGTGTCATTTTTTTGAAAGTGCATAATCTTTTGTCTACTTTTGTAATTTGATACCATTTTATAGCTACTGTAGGCAAAATTACCACTTTTAGAACTTGGTATTTTCTGCCATTATGATCATTGTAATGCTAGGGATTCAGTTGGATCTTTAGCAATATTGATTTGAGTCTGATTTGGCCTCATCAAGGTAGTTGTGATCGTCAAAATCAAAAGTCCACTTATCTCTTATTTGGCGAGTGGCAAGTGTGCACACACTATATATAAAGTGCCAAAACCATTAGTTTTTTGGGGGTTTCTTTGATTGAGTGAATTGGGGGGAGAAGGAGGGGTGTCTTTTGTGATTGTGTCTCTTTTTCTCTTGTTCTCTTTCATTCTTGCATTATGGGTTCGCCTAAATTCCACTTTTAACTCCACATAACTATGCATCATGGAAAATTAAAGTATAGATCAAGATGTTGGGAAAAGGTTTAATTCAATACGTTGATGGAACAATAAAAGAACTAGGTGATCCTAATGATTAATTGGATGGATTGTAAAAAATTATATGGCTCTTGGAACTTTGAGAAAGTATGTATTAGAAGAGCTTATATTTCATATTGATAAATGTACTATAATCAAAGAGACTTGGGACAAGTTTAGTAAGTTGTATGGGAAAATTGATGAGATTAGAGGCTATCAACTTGATAGTGATCTCACCAATTTGATATCTAGATATTTTTGATGCAATCCATGACTATGCCACTAAGGAAAATGAGCTAAGATAAAACCTCAAGGATTGTGGAATTGACAAAAATGATGCATAGTTGATCTACAATTTATTTATCATGCCTCCATAAAAATATGAAACATTTGTTTCTAGCTTCCAAACCCATTAGATGATAGTGAGTGCTTCATATAATATACTTTTATTTGATGCATTCATAGAAATTTTGGTGTTAGAGAGATCAAAGTTTATAAGTATGGGTATTCTCAAGTCTTCAAATTCCAAGGCTTTGGTAGAAAATCAAGGGAATTAAGGAAAGGGTTCCAAAAAGTAGAAAATATAGTGGAAGATAAATACAAAACAAGAGAAAGCACAATCAACCTTCAAACATCAAGGAAATTCTTCATTTTCCAACAAGAAGGGAATTCAGATATGAAGGAGATGTCAAATTGTTCTTATTGCAAGAACTTTGGTCATGATGAGCATCATTATTAGGCTAAGAAAATTGATGAGTTAAATAACATCATCAAGAAGAACAACATTAATTTTCGATAAGTCTACAATGAGAAGGATTGTTCTCCTTCCACTTCCTCATAGTCAAAAGGAAAATGGAAAGCATTTGTGGAAATAAGTTCTTCATAGGAATGAATACTTGACTCGTGTCACTCAACACATGTGTTCTTCAAAAGATAAATTTTCTTCACTGGAGCCATCTAATGTACCTCACATTCTCATAGGAGATGATACTCAGATGAAAGTTGAAGGAAATAGTTTGGTCAAGATGGATGATGGATAATTTGAGGATTTTCTCTATGTTCCTAACTTGAGCACCAATATACTTTCAATTTACCAAATCCTTCACTATGGAGATGGAATGAAAGTTGAGTTTCTTCCTAATTAATTTGTGGTAATATAACTTAAGGATGATGCTTTGGTTGTAGTGGTAGAATTCAATCAGAACATGAGGCTTTACTCATTCTCCCACTTTGTGTTTAAATCTCCTTCTATAACCTTTCTTACACACTCAAATTTAGAAAGAAATTTATGGCACATTAAGCAGTTTGGACATCTCAATTATCACTATCTTCAACAACTAAGCTCTAACCATATGGTCACCAGTCTACCTCCTATCAACCTTTTAGATGGTATATGTTTAGGGTGTTCTATCATCAATAATCTAGAACATAAGTTTGACAAAGGAAAGTCATGGAGAGCTTAAGAATTTCTTCAATTAGTTCACACAATTATAGCAAGCCCCTTTTTAGTGCCATCATTTGGAAATGCTTTCTATGTCCCCACTTTCATTGATGACTTCTCTTGCTTCAAATGGGTCTACTATATCAGTCACAAGAGTGAAGTGTTTGATATATATTTCTAGCCTTTAATGCTCATGTTGAGAAGCAATTATGGAAACATGTAAATATTCTTCACATAGACAATGAAACAAAATATGTAAATAATAGACTTGAGGACATTTATACACTTGATGGAATTGATCTTCAAAACTCAATTTGATACACTCCACAATAGAATGGTGTTGTAGAGAGAAAGAATATAACCCTTAAAGAGATGGATAGCCACATGATTCATGTTAACTCTTGGTAAAAAATTTTGGGTAGAGGCTATAAGTTGTGCCTCACACATTCAAAATTGGACTCCGCATAAATATTTTAAGGGTATCACTCCTTTTGAGGCTTGGTATGGTATAAAACTAGTTGTGAGACACTTCAGAGTCTTTGGATGTCTAACATGGGCACAAATACCTCCACAAAAATGCAAGGCATTGGAACCTAAAACTAGGCCTTGCATATTTTTTGGATATCCTAAAGGTGTTAAGGCACATAGACTTATGGATCCTAAGACTCCTAATATATTCATTGACAGGAGTGTTAACTTTGAGGAAATATCTCCTAGCTTGGCCTCTACTCCTCTTACTTCTTCTATAGTGGAAAGTGATGTAAGTGACTTAGATGATTATTCTACTTCTATATCTTCTACAAGACCTTGTTAGGATTGAAAGAATCTTGATTTAGTGGGTTCATTTGTGGGAGATCCTTTAGACACTTGAAGGACACTGTCACAACATCAACATATTCCACATGGACTCATTGCTATAGTTTCAACTCCATATGATTTAGCGCAATTGGATACACTTTGTCTTCCAGATACAAATTCATGGGATGACTACTTGAGAGACATTACAGGTTTATTTGAGGAGTACTATATTATAGATATAGGATACATCATTGATGAATTCATATTCTCTTTGATGAAGATGATCCTTCTATAGATGTTGTGAGGGAAGAATCTAACCTTCTTGTTCATTCTCCACATGATCACTCTTTTGAGTTTGATATGATTTTGGATCCTTATGTACAATAGTTGGAGGAAGTCTCTTTTTCTTCAAAGGATATGTTTGGGTCTTTGAATCATGTTCTACATAAATACTTATTAGATTGTGACTATTCTTTTTCAGTTGTGTAGACTAGTACACCTAATTTGGAAGGGACAAGGGGTCACTACAGAAACTTTTAGAGATTTCATATATTTTGAGATTTCTTCCTACATATTGGGGAGACATCACTCATACACATTTGGTCTTGTTTCTTCCTAAGGAGAGGAATGTTATTCATTTTTCATGAATCGGCTTCAACATTCATCGCAAAGCATCTATCATTGGCATACATTCTACATTGAGGGGGGCTACTTTGTCTCTCTTCTTCTCTCTTATGGGAGGATTTTTCCTCACATGGGTTTTTTTTCTTTCTCATTATTATTTGAGAGTTCTATTATGTATTCATCTCTCTCTTAGAGGGGAGTTTTTTCCCTCTAGTTTTTCTCCCTTTCTCTACTTTATTAGAGATTACATTTGCATATTGTACATGGGTACCTAATATGACCTAGTATCTAGGATCCATCTTGCATTGTGAGCTTTAAGTTTGCATTCCTCTAAGTTTGACTTAAAGGGGGGTGTTGGTGTAATTAATTATTAACCTAATTACACTTTACTTAAAACCTTATTTAGGATAATACATAACATAGTAGTTTGTGTATGAGGCACTTAGTAGTTTGCACCTTTAGTTGCACATGGTGTAGGAGAAATTTCATTTTAGGTGGTGATATTTTTATCACATTCCACTTTATGTGTTGTCTCCACCTTTAGTGCACTTGTCACTTTATCATCCTTCACATGTTGCACATACTACATTGCACAATAGATGATGATCCACCTTTAGTAGACATGTGATTCCACCTTGTGTGTGTGATAAGTTATCTCCTACTTATCATGGTCTTTTATTGTCTTGCCTATATAAGAATGGACATCTACATTATACTCACTGATATTTGGTTGATCAATTCTAGTTGAGTTGAGTTACTGCATCATTAAGGGGAATACAGTTTATTCTTGTTCATATTATCTCTCTTTCTTGTGTGCTATTCATTGGCCTCTAGATCTTGGGTTGTTGCTATTGGAAAATTCTTACATTTTTCTTGTGCATGAATATATCTAATTTTGAGAGAATTATAGATGTCCTATTATTAATTAAAGGAGTTACTTTTACCCATTAAAAAGGTAAATTATGTTTATGTTTGTCTATAGTTGAGAGATAGTTTGATCCATATTTGTGATGGATTAGGCAAGAAGGAAAGGAGGTAGGGTGAGATTTATAACTTACATTTTTTCCATTGGGAAATGGTGGTCATGCACACACACACACACACACACACACACTTACACACAGACATACAAACACACATGATGAACTACAACTGATTGAGAACATGATTGAAAAACTACAAGTGATTAGAGATCACCGAGCACTGAAGTGTTATGTAATATAATTGAATCAGTTTTATGTTGTCATTGATGTCAAATAGTTTTGACAGTACTTATCATGGCAGTTGCAAATATCTAAACATTTGTAGAAGAGAAGAGAAAGATGAAGAACCAAGATATCTACATTAAGGAAGATGGATATGATAGATGAGGATTATGAATACTTTTGGTAACTTATTGATGAGTTTATGACTTCATATTGTTGACTTGATTATGTTTCATTAATCTGTTATAGAGATAGAAGCAAAATGTTACAAAGTAGTGTGGTTGGTAAATGAAGCATTCCAGTATACACTGAGCCACTGTAGTGTATACCGAGCGATAGTATCAATCGAGCTTGTGTTCATTGATGCATTTCTTTGTTAACCGAGTATGGATAAATGAACTAAATGATTAGTTTAGCCAATCGAAATTGTTGAGCTGGAAAGTACCATGTAATCAAGGAGGAAAGATAAAGTTTGTTATGAGATCAATGGCTAGAAAAATTCAAGGAAGATCTAAAGGACGGAAATGAACACATCTGTTGAGGAAGTTTAAGCGGAAAAATCTACAAAGGAGATTAAGAGGCAAAATCTGATGGATGAAAAGAAAACGGTTTACTTGTCTATTTAAGAGACTAGGGTTTCACAGTGAAATGGATGCCGAAGGAAGGATACTATAGAGATATCATGTGAACAAGCTTCATGCATGCCTGATCATACTGGTTAAAGGAGAATCGAATTGCAGAGTTAACCGAGCGTCACAGAGTATTTACTGAGGAACATTAAGTTATTGAATGTTGATGAACTGAATAGAAATATTGATCAGAGGATTTTATGAGCTTAAGAATAGATCTAAACATCTAAAAATCAAGTTGTATTGTATTCAGATCACCTGTTGTTACAGTTTAGCCATTGTAAACAGATAAATCTCTTAACCGAGTAGACTTGTAAGTCTTATATGTCATTCATAGAATGTACATTGTTATCCTATCAACCCCATAGTGAATGCTAGTTTGACGATAACTATTAGTGTTAAATCCTCTAACAAGGTCACACCTTACAATGTATTTTGTTACCTTTAACAGGGTTGGCTCTTCACCGAGCTCACTTCAGAAGAGTGAAAATATTTTGGGTTACCGGTCCCAGGTGGTTTTTCCCTTAACAAGGTTTCCATGTTAAATCTTTTGTGTTATGTGTTTATTGTGGTGATTGTTTGATTGTCATACTTTACATATTGCATATCTGATTTGGTCGGTAATCACTATGAACAATTAACTGGTAATCAGTGAAAGCACAAACAACTTAGTATTATTGTTTACCGAGATGCAGAATAAGCTGAATTTGTTTTAAAGTTTTACATTTTGTATTTGGGACTGTGGATAACTAATCCCCCCCGCTCTCAGTTATTCTAACAATTGGTATCATAGTTGCTTGGTTGCTTGGAATAGATCTTTAAGGACTTCAACACAAAGATCAAAAAAAGTATAAGAGGGAAGTGCCAAAGCTGAACAAGGACAACTTTGCAATATGGAAAAGTTAAATGAAACTTCATATATCTGGAATAGGGAATTCTTCCCTCACCCTATTGGAGAATGGCTACTTAGCATCGCCTATAGGACCTTTGACTCTTAACCAGTTTAGAGATAGACATGAGCATAATATTACTATGATGGAGATTGTTGCTGCTCTATTAGATGCCGAATTTGAAGATGTCAAGGATTGTACTACTTCAAAGGAAATGTGGGATAAACTTACTCTAGTTTATAGTGGTGATGCAAATGTCAGAAGAGACAGAGCTGAAAGTTTAAGAGGAAGATTCGATGATATGAAAATGAAAGGAGAAAATATAGTGTAGTATACAAACTGAATAAAGGAAGTGGTTAATGCTATCAGAGGATCTGGTGGTGTCATTACTAAAGAAATAGTGGTAAGAAAAATTCTGAGAACTTTATTGCCTATTTATGCTATCAGAATATTTCAATACACAAAATGAGGTCTGCACCCAACAGTACACTCACTCTTGATAATCTAATCGGTAAGCTTACAACCTTTGAACTGGATAACTTTGATAATAGTATTGTACCGATTGTTGAGTCTACTTTCATGACTTCTCTGAAGATCAGTAAGTCTAGTAGTAGAAGTAATAATGATGATAATGACAATAATACTGATGATGAGCTTGAACCTCTTATGGCTAGGAGATTACCTAAAGGTAAAGGTAGATATAGGGGTAAATTACCTTTAGCATGTTTTAATTGAAAAGAAGTTGGTCATATTGCTGCTAGATGTCCAAATAGGAAAGAAGATGATAGAAACAAGGATCAATCTGGTGAAGGAAGCTATGGGAGGATAAACAACAGGAGTTACCGACACAACAATAGAGACAATCGAGACAAAAAATGATAAAGGCAAAAAGGTATGTTACATTACTAAAGAGAATGATACTGAGACCGACACAGATGATGATGTGGAAGTAGTTTTTGTTGCAATGAATGATGATTATGAGGAAGAAGAAAGGTATGTAGAGACATCACTTATCTCTAAGGTTAATAAAAATGATACATAGATTATAGATAGTGGATGTACACATCACATGACTGGCGATGAAGAAAAATTTGATCATCTTGAGCAATATAATGGAGGATTTGTAAAAATGGGCAATGATAATCCTTGTATGGTTAGAGGAAAGGGATCCTTACTGATAAATGATAAAATTAAATGTGATAATGCTTATTGGGTAGAAGGACTAAATTATAATTTTCTAAGTGTGGCACAACTTAACAACTCAGGTCACCAAGTAGCATTTGAGAGCAAGAAGGTAAAGATATTTGATGAAGGTGGAAAACTTGTTGGAGCAGGAGCACAAATGAAAGGTAACTTGTTTTATCTTGATAATGACAAGTCTTCCTATTTAATGATAAAAAATGAAGATGCATGGTTATGGCATAAAAGGTTATGTCATGTAAACTTTGACAACATGATCAAGATCAGTAGAAAGAAAAGGGTTAGAGGTTTTCCTAGCCTAACAAAGCCAGATCATGTAATGTGTCATCAATGTCAGAAAGGTAAGATGAAATGATTTAGTTTTAAAAATAAAGATTATTCAACAAAGAGAATTTTGGAGCTAGTTCACACCGACCTATGTGGTCCCATGAGAACACAGAGCTACTATGGAGATAGGTATTTCATTATGTTTGTTGATGATTATACTAGATTGATGACTGTGATGTTCTTAAAAGAAAAATCAGAAACATTTAAAATGTTTAAATGGTATAAAGAAAAAGTAGAGAAAGAAACCGGGAAAGAACTGAAATGCTTAAGATCTGACAGAGGTGATGAATTTATTTATGATGAATTTACTAACTATTGTAATGAGCATAGTATAAAAAGACAAGTTTCTGCACCGAGAACACCTCAGCAGAATGGTATTGCTAAAAGGAGGAATAGATCAATAGTTGATTGTGCAAGGACACTCATGATAGAGAAGAATGTGGCTTAGACATACTGGAGAGAAGCAGTTAGCACAACTATTTATGTTCTGAACCGAGTACAACTAAAGAAGGACACAAACAAAACACCCTATGAGTTATGGTTTGGTCACAAACTGACATTAAGTTATTTCAGAATATTTGGTAGCAAATGTTTTATTATGAAAGATGATAGAAATGGAAATTTTGACTCAAAAGGTGATGAAGGGATATTTCTTGGATATTCCACTAAAATCAAAGCATACAAGTGTCTAAATAGAGTTACTAACAAAATGATTGAAAGTACTAATGTAAGGGTTGATGAGTTTGATGATAAGAACAGTGAAGAGAGCACCCAGGAACCAGAAGATTATGGTAGATTCACTTACATTGAACATATAGAATACCTACCGAAGCCACAGACAGTGTCAACCGGTCATCAAGAAAACAACACCGAAGAACATGAAAGGAACACCGACAATTAGGAAGAGGCTACCGAGCAAGAAAATGAACCTGAACAGGATGAACAACAAAGAAGAGATTAGGTACTGGCAAGATTTATCAGGAGACACCATCCTAAGAACCAAATCATTGGCGACAAGCAAGCTGGCATGCAAACAAGAAGTAAGTCAAGACAAGGTACATGCTTAGTTTGTTAATTTGAACCGAAAAATGTTAAAGTTGCATTGGAGAATGAAGAATGGGTTAATGCAATGAATGAAGAGATAGAAAAGATAGAGAAAAACAAGACATGGACCTTAGTACCTAGACCTAAAGATAAGAATGTTATCAGTACTAAATGGATCTTCATAAATAAGTTGAATGAAAATGGAGAGGTTACAAGAAATAAAGGCAGACTAGTTTGCAAGGGGTATGCACAAGAGGAAGGAATTGACTATGGAGAGACCTTTACACCTTTTGCTAGACTAGAAGGAGTTTGCATGTTATTGGATTATGCAGCACATAAGAAATTTAAGGTTTATCAAATGGACGTTAAGTCTGCATTTCTGAATGGGATACTTGAAGAAGAGGTCTACATAGAACAACTAGAAGGGTTTGTTGATCCATACAAGAAAGACATGGTATGTAGATTACATAAAGATTTATATGGTTTAAAGAAAGCACCTAGAGCCTGGTATGAAAGGTTGCATACTTATTTGTTAAGTATTATATTTGTTAGAACTAGTGAGAACAACAATCTATATATGAAAGGAGAATCAGATGATACTATCCTAATTGCTGAAATATGTGTGGATGATATTATTTTTGGAGGAAAAGATCACATATGTAAGTCATTTGTTGATGAGATGAAAAAATAATTTGAAATGTTTATGTTTGGAGAGATTAAGTTCTTTCTAGGACTGCAGGTTATTCAGCAGAATGATGGGATATTCATCACACAATCAAAGTATATAAAGGAAGTACTGAGAACATTTGGCATGGAAGATGCTAAACCAGTTGGAACACCAATGGTCACAGGTTTTAAATTGACCAAGGATGACGAAACTACAAAGGTGAACTAGACACTGTACCGATCAATGATTGGTAAGTTGATGTATGTAGTACATAGTAGACCAGATATTGCACATGCTGTGGGGATTGTTGCAAGGTTTTCTGCAAATCCTAAGGAGTCACACATGGTTGTTACAAAGAGAATCTTAAGATACCTGAAGAAAACAAAGGACTATGGATTATGGTATCCTAAGGATGGCAAATTTGAACTCAGAGTCTACACTGACGCTGATCGGGCTGGAAATGTTGATGACAGAAAAAACACAACCAGAGGAGCATTTTTCTTCGGTGAAAGACTTGTTACCTGGACAACTAAAAAGCAATCTTGTATTTCTCAGTCTACAGTTGAAGCAAAGTATGTTGTTGCTGCTACAAATTGTTCAAACATTGCATATATTAAGCAAGCGTTGGAAGGGATGAATAAGGTAATCACTGAGCTGGTGATTATATATTGTGACAACACTAGTGCAATAAACATTTCAAAGAATCCAGTGATGCATTCTAAAATCAAGCACATATCTATCAAGTATCACTACTTAAGAGAACAAGTACGGGAGAAGAAAGTAAAGCTAGAATTTGTTACATCTAAAGAGCAACTTGCAGACATATTTACCAAGCCTCTAGCGAAGGATACATTTGAATACTTGAGGACTAGACTTGGGGTCCGTCCCCTGTTTACCGATCACTAATGTGATCTGGAGGTTGCATTAGCCTAATCTTATCAAAAGATCATTCATGTTGATGCAACATAAGTTCACACTTTGGATTCTATCTAAGGTTGTGAAAGATTTCAGGAACAGCTATTTGCATAATCAATATACTGAGATACAGTATATGCACCAGACAACAGAGAGTTACATAGCTATTACAAAATTGTATGTTTATTTTTTTTCTTTGGCATTATCGTCAAAGGGAGAGATAAACAATATGATAACCGAGGAATTATTGGTACATCTATCTAAGGGAGAGACAATCTGAGAAAGTCATGGAGAGCTACAAAGATCATATCTGCAGAAGAAAGTCTGCACTAGCAATGCTATCATGTAACGTAGTGATTAAACATATTAAGCTAGGGAGAGCTTACCGAGCTACAACATTTGCTTACAAAGTTGTAGAATACATGTTTGGTATGTGTATGGTA